>NW_019060065.1:622686-634831 GCF_000696155.1 Zootermopsis nevadensis
GAGGTCATACTGCCTCCGTCATCAGGGCGATGAGTATGAAGATTTCTGTCTTCTGGGTTGTTGCGCTGTGTAGTCTGGTCGATATTAACCAACGTTTCCGAGGTCATACTGCCTCCGTCATCAGGGCGAATGCTATATGGACATTCTGTGCAATATACGAGCCAGTCCCACGGCCTTAAGCTGCGTATTAATAAGCAGTGGCAGTTGCCAAAACCAAAGAGCAGAAAAGCTCCTAGCCCCAACAGCCCAAGCAATCACGCGTCGTTCAATGTCCATTACGTTACGTAACTACCATCACGACGTAATAAAATGAAGCCATTCTGTGTTTACGCTCCGCGGCTGGAAATAGGTATCGTGATCTGGTCCTTGGGCAAAGCTGGACCAAGGTTTCGCTAATTTTATGTGTTTTAAGCTTCAAACGAGATGAATTTCAGGATTCGTCTCGCTATTTGTGGTAGTCTGATGCAGTGTTCTGACACGATGTCGCATCGCTGGTGGTGACAGAATCGTTATGGCGGATAAGTTGTAAATCTGTATTATCAGAGAAATTAAAACGCTTAGTTACGCGAGACGTTTGGTTGGTCAGCTCGTATCTATTCATTTCAAACCGGATGTAAATAATAACATGATCTTCGCAAAGAACTCTGTTGGTTCCTCGCCGAAGAACACTAATTCGAGAAGTGACGTAGTCTCATTTTAAGCCACACTTCTCCTATGAACGATTTATAAAACAAGCAAAGAATAAGGTATTGTAGATGCGTCATATTGTGAATTAATAGTATTAAAATATTTAAATATTTAAAAATAACCGTCAATCACAATAAAATTAAAAGATTAAAAGATTAAAATATCATATTATGTTCCCTATCGAGTACTCGATTTACATATGGAACTTACACAACATGTTTCGGCTAAATGTAGCCATCTTCTGGTGTATTATATATAAACTTTTTATTGAATTACTTTTTACGATTTTAATGCTTTTTCTTCTGATGTTTTGTCCTTTATATTGATTCACCATTCGTTGTAGTACCATTTGTTGTGGTATCCCAGGTCGCAAATATGTTAATTTTGTTAATATGTCAACAACATATTAACAAAATTAACATATTTGCGACCTGGGATACCACAACAAATGGTACTACAACGAATGGTGAATCAATATAAAGGACAAAACATCAGAAGAAAAAGCATTAAAATCGTAAAAAGTAATTCAATAAAAAGTTTATATATAATACACCAGAAGATGGCTACATTTAGCCGAAACATGTTGTGTAAGTTCCATATGTAAATCGAGTACTCGATAGGGAACATAATATGATATTTTAATCTTTTAATCTTTTAATTTTATTGTGATTGACGGTTATTTTTAAATATTTAAATATTTTAATACTAAAGCAAGAAAATAATTAATACTGATTGTCGTAACATAGTCCTACAGCTTGTAAATACGTGTCAGCAAAGGATGGGTGTGAATGTAGACATAAAAAAGGAATAGTTATGTGTCTTTTGCCCCTTGAACAGATGGTTTTGATACAGGTCCGATAAACAACACCACGAGAGCATCATATGGCTTGCGGTCACGTGTTTGGCAGTCCTGGTTCTCAGAAAAGTTATCTACACGTTATTAAATATCGCCGACTTCTTCATCCGTTGTAACTGCGTGGCATTTATCGACTTATAATCGACATGTAAGCGCTCTAATGCTTTTCTTATCAAGTGATAAGTAAATCCTGTTCCAATTGTCCCTTCATATTTGAGATGTCTGTGTGTGTTTTTTGTATCATGCTTGGTCATCGTAATTTTAGTGCTGCGTAAATTTGTTACAAAATCTCCGCCTTTGTGTGGGCAGCTTCACGACCCGGCCGCTTTGACCCCCGGGGAAGGAATCCTGTTTTTTTTTTATTAGTACGGGTTTTGTGAGTCCCATAGCCGGTCTGAATGCTTTGGCGAAGGGAAAAATCACTGCATCTGTCGGTAATCGAACACCTATCATCCAGCCCGTCGCCTGCCTAGTCATTATACTGACTTCAGGTAATGATTTGGATGTTTATATAAATGTTAAGTTCTTTAATGGATTTTCTGTAGGATTCCTTGAAAGGGGCGTCAGATGACACATGTCCAAAATGGAATTTGAACCCGCGATTGTAATGTTTGTGTGATGGTAACGAGCATTATGTCCAGGATATGAAGCAACTCTGTGACTCGAACTATGAACCCGGACGCGCGTCCCCTGCTCTTCTGAAGAATGACGTGGCGTCTCGGAATTTCGGCGACAGTCCTATATATTTAATGCCCAGGTTTTAAAGATTTGGTCGATTCTGAATTTTGTAGAATTTTGGAAACTGGCCCAGTGTTGGTGGTCGTTGTCCTAGAATTGTTCAAAATTGATAACGAATGATGCGACGTTTAGGAAATTCGGTTGTTGCAAGTTGACCTGAGTTTGAATTTTTGGTCGTAGACATGCATACGATTTTGGAGATTGTCCAAATGTTGAAATGTTAAGTTAAAATTAACAGTTTTTTAGTTAGTGGTGTATGTGGAAATTTGGAAGTCATCCATTTGTTTCAGGAAGTGGGCTAAACTGCAGTTTTCGATGCATTTGTATGAAGTTTCTTATATTCTAAGGTTACTGAAGGCTCTGTGGCTACAATTTGTCGGATTCCTATAATTACCAGACTGTTCCTTCTTGTCATAATTCGTGAAACCCTTCGGATCTCTAAGTTGGTGAGCGTTATAAGTGACATTGGTCTGTAGATCACGGTATATAACGTATAAAATGCGTATTTTAAAACGTCTGCTGCCTTGATGCCATCTTCTCTGACGGACGTGACATCGAGTCTCGGTCATGCAAAGAAAAACGACTCTAATGGCGGGAGAGGGGAATCATACAGCTTGATCCTAGATGCAGTTTTATGGTTTTACCTGATGTTGGGAGCAGAACCAGTTTCCGAAACGTCGTATATTCTACACATATTTAAATTATAAATTAATAGGCGAAGAAAAATATCAGATAAGTTTAAAAGTTTAATGACACATCTTGTAAAAAGACTATAGACAGATATATGAAACTATTTATGGTAGTAAGCAGAATTTTTTATAAACTGCCATTAAGTTTCATTAAATAGTTTTTATTTGTAACCTTGCGAGTCGATAAGGAGGTCTTAATTCGGTCCTTGGTATATAGGAGGTTGAGAATACCTGTAATTATATTTTAAAAAAAATCCTCACCTATTAACATTTGGCTCGTCACTGAACGACACAGTTAAATGACTCCCTTTAACACGAACTCAATATTTTCGTGCTCCTTAGTGTTCTAGGAATCTTTTTTTGGTGCCCGTAATTTTCCACTGCATGACAACTCTACAGCATTCACGACTACAACACAGGCTTGTTTACTGCAGAGGTCGAGACAAATATTTATTGTAGTCGCAAGAAGTTGCTATTAAGTCTTATGAAGGCAGGGACTTCGTATTATTATTTGTACTTTCATAATAATTACAGATGTTAGGCGTCGTTAGATGACAAATGTGACAACGTTATGAGTTGGAATGAATAGCGGAGGTCTGTTTTGATGTATATAGTGGTTCAAAAGCCCAACTTAAGTTTCCTTCTTGACTTCGCATGTTTTCTAAACAGATTATTTCAGCGATAAGGAATACGACTTGTATTCAGCGGGTGCCGTGTTTGAATCTCGGCTGTTAAATAGACAATGCTTACTATTTTTCCTTGATTTCCTCAGTCTCTCAAGACAAACACCGAATGTGTGCCTTGAAACAAGGTACACCCAATTCAATTTTGTTATTTTTTAAAATTCCATTTTACTATCCTAACATCTCATTTGATCTACGAATATCCCTAAATAATCTCGAAATCAACTCTAGTACAGGTCTACTAAAACGTTTTCTCCATATTAATTAAAATCTATAGCATGAATACGAGAGATAAGAAATGCATACAGAATTTTAATCTTAAAAATTAAGAGAAGAGACTGCTTCGTTTAGGGACAGATGAGAGGATACTAATCAACTGAATCATAAACATAGTGGGTTTTGAGGACAGGATTCAGGGGCAGGTTACTGTTGGCTCGGTGTTGAATCTTTGGACAGACATTAGACATCAGACATTAGTCGTCCTATCGTATCACCTCGACCGCTCTGGGATGTCTGACAGGCCTCGCCGTCCGGCATGACATTAGAAAATCTTGAAACTTCGTTTCTCACTCCAAATTGGCCCTGACTCAAAGTCAACAAGTTTCAACCCGCTTTTGTTATACGTAGTAACAACCTACGGTCAGGAATAATCGGTCAGATTAAAGAGGTCATTATTTCATAGAGATTTCTTCCTCCCAACCTCAGTTTGTATACACATGTATTTCCTTGAGGTTTTATTTTATTATTTTCTGTTTTGAGTCAAAGTGGTTGCTGTATCTGAACGACGGCAAAAGGGTAATATTTGTGCAACACAGCGAAGGTGCCTCTCGCTTCAGCAGTATCTCTTGCGCAGGCGCACACAGCCAGACTGTCTCAGTAGCTATAAGGTTACCAACCGAGCTGCACCGAGTGTAGTTTGACTTTGTACTTTGTATTTTTCTCAATTTGTAGAACTGTTTGTTGCTCTTGTGTTCAATCACCCTGACAACTTTCAGCCACGGAAGCCGATGTTATCAGTGTTTTCATGTTTATTAATCGCTAGTTTTTCGTGTTAAGTACAATGTCCTCTGTATCTTTTTGATCACCTCACCCATTTTCCCCATTAGGTCTTATCTTTGCACATGGCAGTTTTATCGCTGGAGGGGGGGGGGGTTAAGAACGTAAACCCCGCGAAAGGCGAGAGTGTGCAATAGTACAGGCAACTCTCGGTTTACGAACATTCGCTATAACGAACGTTCCAATTCATTAGAAATTTATTAAAGTCGCCAATAGATAGAGTTCCTTATAAAACGAAATTCCAAAAGTATAGTGAACATAATTGTAAGATTTAAATAAATATTTTTTTAAAAAATGTATTTATTACAATAATTATCATAAAATTATTATATGATAATTATACTGAACTGTTCTTGGCTAATAAAACTAATCCAGTAAAAAACGTTAGTTTACATGCCACGCCGCGTAGAATGTTTTATCGTGGGAAAGAAATCGGTGATTCCCCCTATTATAATATAATAGGATCTTCACTTGCTTTGGCTGGGTTATCTTAGACGGTCAAGTGTAGTTCTGCATTTGGTGACTTAAAAATACATCGACAGTTTTCAACGAAAAGTACCGAATTTTCAAGAACTGATCCAAGCAGGAGGTAAATTATTGCAGTCAGAAATCCAAAAAACTTATTAATTCTGTACGATATGAGGTTCTCGTGGCGGTGGGTACAGTTATCTGTGATGCTTAACGAAGCACCAGGCCGTCTAGAAATGCGTGGGAGTGTATGTTATTTGTTTCTGACCTACGACCGGGAATCAAACGATTCTGTTGTCGTCTGTGATGCACCTAAGAGTGAGTGAGTGATTAAAATGCTTGGGCTATTTATTACTCGAAGAGTGCCTGGAGTGTACCGCAGGAACATCAGACAACTGCTTACATTCCTTATCAATGTTAATTTCAATAAAGCTTATAGGCCTAATCATTAAATGTGTATTATTTAACATGCCAGTAAAATTTACCCCAATAAGCAGCATCTTAAGAAAGACTCGAACCAAGGACAGTTTTCGGGTCTGTGACCTTAGGTCCTGTAATTTCCTCTCCGAAACGAACGTATTTTGCCTTGACTTCGTTCTTTTATCGCAGTTACGCTCCTATCTTCAGAAATCATCCTTGTCAGGACTCGAATCCAGGACAGTTTATCAGTGTTGAAGTCTTCGTTTCTGTAATCTCCTCTTTCAAGTAAAAAACTCTGATCCTGGCGCCGTTGTTGTATCTTGTTTAGTTTCGGAGTTGAAAGAACCGCCCTTGCCGGAAATCGAACTCAGGACACTTTTTACAGAGTTCTGACCTTCCAGTACTCTTTCGTTTGTCTTAAGGAGTAATTATGCCAAGTTTTTTCTTCACGAGCCACAAGCGAACGAGTAAAGAAACATGTGAACCCTCAATTTCGAGTTTACATATGACTAGTAGATTCTGCAGTATTTACCAAGAGGAAATACGACAATTTCTTACAAATTCATCTTCTGGAACTCAGGACAGTTTTCGGGTTTGTGACCTTAGTTAATCAAATCCTTTCCCAGGGAGATTTGCCTTACCGCCATTCTTCCCTAGTGTTTACATTCCGAACAACAAAAAACATCTTTACCGGGAATCGAACGAAGGAAACATTTTTCTCTCACCCAGGGATGGACTCAACAGCGCCCGGGCAAGTATACTAAAACCGGGCGTTAATTTTAAATAAGGACAAATGAAATTGTAAAATTTTCTTCATTCTTCTTATCATTACTTTTAAATTTATTTCCTTCTTATAGAGAAAATATTTAATATTAATTTATACTTTTTACAGTTAGGATGGAATGTAACCAAATTATATCTTTGAGTAATTATGTTTGTATTATTTTTTAACTAAAAATAATGTGTAAATATAGAACGAAAATGGTCAACTTTTATATTAACACACCTGCGTGTACAACAGTGTAATAAGAAGTATTGGAATTTCTAAACCACACCTGCAACAATATTGACTGAGCATGCCGTAAGGCTCATTTTTCAATTCTTGTGCATGCAGTATAATAGACTGAATGAACCGTATTGCACGCCAGTCATTTCCGGCTTAACAATGTTTATACATTTTTCTGGTACCCAAAGTTATAATCTGTACTATATCTGGTGAGCGTTCCCCTAGCCACCACCTGGGGAGGCGCCCGATGGGAGAGTAGCAACTCCACACGGGTCATTTACTAATTGTTACGTCATAGTTTCCTTCGGCATTGTTGCATTAGTATTGGCGTCAACAATCCGTTTTCGTCAGTGTGGAAATAGCTGAGCTATGACTCGCTTGTAGGAGAAGTGTGTTGTAGACGAGATACTTTTGTGCTTTTAAAAGTCTTTCACAATAACCAAAGTACTTTTCTTTTGTGAATTATTATATGTACTAAGAAATTCTTATATTATTTCACCGGTGGACATCGAGGTCTCTTCCTTTTCAAGAATGGTTATTGCTTATAACGTTTACAGGTTTTCATTTACATTTGCGAACTCTTGGAAGAGAATTAGGTTCGTCTTCTCTCTAACACAAATTCAATTTTTTATTTCATTGATTTCTGTTTGTTTACGTCATCATTTATAATAAAAGAATTCCGTTAAACTGTGGGATTCGAATTTCTAAAGCAACAAGACATATTAGTAGCCGAAATTCTTGATGAAACTGTTTAAACCCTTGAAAACCTGGTGGTAAGTATATATACCACTTGCCTGCTTTAAAAGTCAGTAGCTTTTCATTATGTATTTGTCGGATTCGTTTGATTCTCAGGGTAAAGTGTGATAATATCATTTAAATGCATTAACCGGTTGATCTTTGTAATGGTGAAGTGTAGTGTTTTCTTCGCGGTACGGACTGATTTATTAAATAGTATTTAGACGAGCTTCGGCTTCAAAGGGTTTACAGTATTGTGATGCGGTAAACAATTTCGACAAACCTTAAGAACTAGTAAAATGTCTTACATTGAGTGAACCATTTGTCACACAAATTTTATAGCAGTCCTATTTCGGCCAGATATGGCGTATTATTACGTTGTAGGTTTCGTATATGTTTTATAATAAAACTCTTATTAGTTTCTTATTACAACGCTTCGAATGAGAAATTTAAGACCAGTGGTAACTATATGTACCACCTGATTTACACAGTTAATAACTCTGCGTTTTATATGTATGGGTTTCGTATGATTCTCAGCGTAAACAGGGATTATTTCCTTAAACAGCGTTAACCAGTTGACATTTGTAATGGTGAAGTGTAGTGTTTTCTTCGCGGTACGGACTGATTTATTAAATAGTATTTAGACGAGCTTCGGCATCAAATGGTTAATAAATGGGGCCTCTGTTACGAAAGATAATTCTATCAATTTAGATTTCTTGATCCACGAACTTTGTTAGAGATTTTGAGCGAGCTGCAAAGAATTCCGTTTTATTTTTATTAATAATCTGTGTGCTATATAATTGTCTTAATAAACTGTAATGAACCCTCGTTGCACTTGTGGAAGACATTGCAGATAACTGGCAGAATGGCTTAAGTAGGTTACAACATGACGACCTGTGTGGGTTCTTCTGCAGTCACACCGATATTGCGTGTTTGACTGACGAAGAATTGTGCTTTCTAAGCGAAGTTTCCAGTTACTGTTCAAGTCAGCAGGTTGTCATTCTATATGTGTGGCGAAGAATAACAAGACAATGAACTGCTGACTTCGAACTGTGGACTAAACATTTAACTGTGCTGCGTTGAATGTTAAGTGATCCTTGAAACTACTTCTGTGTCACTTTCTTCCAACTGTTGAATACACAGAAGTGAATGAATATGGATTTTTTTTCAACGCGGCAAGGAAAAGTCATGTACAGTGAATGAAATTGTTTATTTATTGAGACTGTTTTGACGATAGGTGTGGCTGTAATCGATATCTTGGATTGTGTGGATTTTATTGTCTCCTTTTCGCTGGATTTGACTTTATTATGAACATCACTAAAGGACAATGTCTACAGGAACAACCCACACAGAGCTGCAACCTGGTGGGATAAACAGCAATTACTGTGGACAGCGTCACTGGTGGGAATCATTTAGAAATTTCAGTGAAGGTCTGCTGCACACCTACAGATTTCTGTTTTTGTGTGAGTTGATATCTGCAGTATTCAGTTTCGAAAAAGAAAAGTTACATGAATATATAGAGCAGTGAAGATTCATCGGTGTATTTATTGGACTTGGCAGAGGGCGAGTAGAATGCCAATGTTTTAAACCCTTATTCTCAACGGCTGTAACCACCTTTGGAAGACCGTCAGGCCACACCTGCGACACGTGTAAATACAAACGAAAATTTCGACGACTTTGGCAGCACTGGAGCATACCGCGTCTATCTTCAGGTACACACGTGTCCTGCATTAATAATAATGTTGACTTCTTTACACGTGAATGTGTAGCAAAATAATGGTGTTTTGAGGAGCATTATCTTTATAATCAAGGACTGGAGATAACATCTGCTAAATGATGTTAAATAGATTATTTCTGGAAGAAAATAACGTTTATGTGGTGTGGCTTACAGCGAATTCTGATATGCGATGTAAGCTTGTACCACAATCTGTTAAGAATTTTTATCCAGAGTCCATGAACGTCCGTATCAAGGAGTAATCCGAAACAAAATTGCTTGTTTCTGAAGATGGTGTTTCTACCAGCAATCCAAAATAGCTTGACCTTGAAACAAAAGATTACGGGTGCGTCATTTGGGCAGTTGGCGTGTCCTTCTGGAGGACGGTGAGACACAATAGAATAAGGGTGTAGTCCTCCATGAGTTTGGATTAGGACTACTCATGTTTTCCAAATATAGTTGCCACAAACTTTTTGGACGATGAAGCCTTCAAACGAAAGGCTAGGAGCTAGTCACTTGTAGGATAGTATAATGATGTTTCCTCGTTTGACACCAGGAAGTTTCAGTGCGAAGAAAATTCGGCCTGATGTTACTTAAGTAGTAGATATTGATAATCTCCACAAGCAGAATTTTTTTTAAAAAAAAAATCAGTGTTCGTTCTTCACAAAACTGCGTCTGCCCTGTTTTCGTCGAGGAATCAGATTTGACTGACATAAAACTCACTCCCCTCACTTGACAATAGTGTACTTGTTACTGTTGCTGACAGTAACCTGATGTAAACTTTCTCGGAATGACTGACGAAACATAAATTGTCTTCCCACGCCACACCACTTTGACAGACTATCCCCTTCTGCCAGATCCGCTAACTTTTCCATCCACTAAAATGTCTTGCAATCACTAGCTCAGAGGTTCCCAAACGTTTATATCTTTCGTCCCCCTTAAAACATTTCATAAATTTTACGCCCCCCTTCTAGAACAGATTTGACATAAAATTTAGCTATGAGTATACATTTTTTTTATAATTTAGTATATACGTATTATTCAATGCATTTAATTTAAAAAAAACTGTAATAAAATATACGCTCGCTTCGTACCTGGATTAGTGGGATGGATGTGGTTTCTTCTGTGAACATAACCTATCATACTGAGGTTGGAATTTTGAAATGGCCGCTCTAAGGACGTTTTGCAGGTTAATCGTAGGTATAATTAGACTTATATTGCCGTTTACTTCCTAAAACCGCCGATACTCTACGAGGCTGAATTCTACAGCACTGTAAGACAACTAAACTGCCTCAACCAAGCGAAGTATATTAAAAATGTTTCTCCATATTTCGTTAAAAAAAGTTTTTCATGCAAACAACACGCACGTACGTTTTGTGAGACCGCGTTTATAGATCATACCTTGGTTTTAAAATCACTAAATTTAGAAATATGAGAGTGGACGAGAGTCTCATTATGATGAAATTAGTGCTGTTACAAATCTAGTGAGCTACTTTTGTAAGGCTGAAATTGTACAAGTACGAAGGTATAGGCCACAGATTAGCAGATCAGAGTTAAATTGAGGAAAATGAAAGAATGCAGACTGCTGTGTGGCGAGCCAATGCATTTGCTTGTCTGCTTGCATGACCGGTTTTCGAAGGGACATCCCCCTCACCCTTCACGGGGAGCGACCTTGTGGCGCTGCTGCGACAGTAGCGACTTGTCCCCGACTTCGTCAAACAAATAAACGACTTCAGAGACATCTGCTGCGGTGCGAAGGACCAGGAATGATGTGCAGTGGCACGGTTTATGAAAAGTATCTGAATAGGGGACGTCATGTAATGGAGGCACAGTGTCCAAGACGTTAACCAGGGCGAGAGGTTGGGAAATTATTAATAATAATAATGATAATATATATATTTTAGGATTATGTATCATTTCCGCGAAAATCCCGCATGAGGAAATCATTTCAACATCAAATCATTCCTGTTCTTATGAGGAAAAACTTTGGAATGTCGTTCAACACATAGAACTAGAAAGTACGTGCTGGGATTGAATCCTCAGTTTCTCCAAATAAGAAGACAACCAACCTACTCTGTATTTTTAAGTGAAGATCATCATTTCACAAGCATCCTCGGATAAAATTATGCCTTCAGTGTCATTAAAGAACTTAAAATAAATTTATGTAGGACGCGTTTAAATGTTGATTCTAGTGTCTTTCCCAGGTACTTTCATGTACGGAAAGATTTATCCAAGATATTACGATTAGCAACTCCAGGAATCTGTTGGCTTAAAACCCAGTGACAATTGGAGTAAATGTACCACCTGCTTAAACAACCTGAAATTCTGAGTTTTCCCACGGAATATATTGATGAATTTCTTGTGATGCTTAGGGGAAAACTCATATTTCCTTGAAGACTGCTGTCCTCTGGGTTGTTACGCCATGTATTCTGGTAAATTTCTTCAGACTCACCGCTGTGAAAACCTCAAATATCTTTTATTTCCTTGATGAGCATTAGCCAATGGATCTTTGTAATGGATCATCGTGTTTTCTTTGGGCAATTATACACATGCTGAATCTTTTTACGTGTTCCTTGAAAACCTGTGCCCGCTTTTGCTGTATTTTTGTTGAAGATTTCTGTCTTCTGGGTTGTTGCGATGACGGAGGCAGTATGACCTCAGAAACGTCGGTGAACATCTACCGGACTACACAGCGCAACAACCCAGAAGACAGAAATCTTCATACTCATCACCCTGATGACGGAGGCAGTATGACCTCTGAAACGTTGGTAAACATCAACCAGACTACACAGCGCAACAACCCAGAAGACAGAAATCTTCATACTCATCACCCTGATGACGGAGGCAGTATGACCTCTGAAACGTTGGTAAACATCAACCAGACTACACAGCGCAACAACCCAGAAGACAGAAATCTTCATACTCATCACCCTGATGACGGAGGCAGTATGACCTCTGAAACGTTGGTAAACATCAACCAGACTACACAGCGCAACAACCCAGAAGACAGAAATCTTCATACTCATCACCCTGATGACGGAGGCAGTATGACCTCTGAAACGTTGGTTAACATCGACCAGACTACACAGCGCA
>NW_019060065.1:649058-660476 GCF_000696155.1 Zootermopsis nevadensis
TTGCGTACCTCAAGTGTTCCGTCATTTCGGGGCACTTCAGACATTTCTATAAAATTGGTTAATCTGTTTTCGTTCATCATTGTACTTATACGTAAGCAACTTTAGTAGCATAGTGTTGTGAACGAAAGAAAGAACAGTAACCTTGAATATTTCAAGGTAATACATTGTAACTTTTTAAAATTTGTTATATTTGTGATGTTACTGATCACATGACATTGGATCGACTACTGTGAATCAAGTACGTGAAGTTGTGTTCTTGTATAAAATTTGTTCGTGTTTGAGCACAATTCTATATCAGTTTTATAATTATATGGTGGGACCACATCGAGTACTAAGAGATAGGTAGCATGTTATTTGAGAACCCGATTTAAGTCCTGGATGATGCATCTACAGACACCAGCAGTAGTAGTGTCCTCTTTAAAAGACAGCAGCCTTGTCATTTTCCTGACAGAAATTTCGACTGCTGCCAAAAAGTTGTTTTCTTAATGATTGCTATTGAGCGAACTGAATTTTTAAACGCGCTTATCTAGCAAATACGACGATTGTGGCGTGTTCCGGGCAAAGTCGATCGAAGCAAGGATGATTTCCATCCACGAGACTGTTACGTAGCATTGTCGAGACCGAGCCAGAAATAGGGCGAATGCAGATATCGATCGAGTTTATATCGTTGCATATATTCAGCCGTCTTTTGTTAGTGCTACGTACTATGCGAGATATCATTAAACGTACGCTTGTTTTTACAATCGGTCTTGTAAATGCATACTCCTGGTGATATCACTAGTGTTTTAAGATACCGACTGTCTTTCATCTGATCACAACAAGTGCTCCTCCCATTTGGCAATGAACTCTGGAGCCTGGGGAAGGGTAGCAATATTTCGTTCAAGAGGGACCTATCTGAACAGTGAACTGGCATGGAAAAGTGCTCTGAAACTGGTCAGTATGAAAACGCTGTCATAAATGACGGTGCTTCATGTGGGAATGCTTTTTTGTGTGGGATGGTGTATGAAGGAAGAAAATTGTAATCAAGTAAATGTTGTTGTAGCAGAAACACGAGTTTTAAATTGTCCTAAAGATATAGGCACTGATTGAATCACTCTTACCTGTTCTTGAAACAGAGTCCACTTAACAAACTTTTTTCAACCTTGAAATAAATCTACATAACTTATCATTGAATTATTGTTTTCTTATGGTCATTACGCTTTGAACCAGAATGTGGCACTTATTGGATTCAGCTGTAAATCCATTTTATTTATTACATACTCTACCTTGCCACTGATGATGACCCTTTGAAAAGACGCTTAGTGACACGGTATGCAAGGTTTTAAGATAACCAGAAATACTTTTGTGATGTGATAATACTGAAGGTAATATGTTGTAGGTAACATATTGAATGCAGGGAACAAAGATTGTGTGAAAAAAATCCACTTTAAAATCCATTTGGTAGCCATTGACAGCTGTTATCCTAGTGTACAGTGGTGGTGGTGGTACAATAAGACAATGTTGAAATATTATAATTAGCACAGTTCTTCATACTATGGAGTTTAAATTCCAGTCAGGAGATCAGCTGCCTTTCAAGTTGTTTCTGGTTTTTGATAGCCACTCTAAGCAGTTACTGATAGATAATCTTGAAATAGGTCATGACCACTTCCTGCTGCACCATTTGAGTTCATCATTTATGAGCATTCTTCCACCTTGGCTCATTTGACGCTAAGTAACCAAGAAAAGTGTGTATATCTTTTCCCCAATAGTAGCTTTGGAGTTGGTGTTGCATATAAATGGTGCAGATTTATTGTGGTATTGAATTTACATCATAGCAGTTTTTGGGGGATAATTACAGACCCAAGAAACTTTGTGAATTATAGCAGTAGAAGCATGCTACAACATTTTTAGGTTAGCAGATTACTTCTGTTCAGGTTGAGGTTTTTGTTACATGCAGATGTCCAGCGACAGTGTGGAGATGCGAGAGATGGCAGCTCGTATATGTCGCGATTATCTTCGTGGCTCATGGAGGAAGATCACAGCGAGGAACATTGTTCTCAAACGCATCAGGTAAATTACTCTTATTTGCAAATATGAGCCAACCATTGTTATAGCAAGACACATAATTACTGAACTTGTACTGTTTCACAATTTAATCTTTGGGTGAACACTGCTAATCTCCATATGGATCAGGATTAATCCTTTTCTGATAATTTTTTTTAGTTATGTGGAACAATGGCTAAGCAAAAGTATTTTTAAGTTTTAAGGTTTCTGTTATGTAGCTGTGTGCAAGGATAGGAACTGATGGCAGGCTTAAATTGTCACAGTTTCTTAGTTGCAGAGACAACACAAATTCAAAATTTTTTTTATATATGTTCTGTCAGTTGTTCAACTTATGTAATGATGTTTTATGGGTTTGTTTACAGTGAGGCATGGAAGTGATAATCATAACTTTGAGAGTTCTCATTTGTTATCTGTAAATGTCATTATAGTTACATGCATAGTTTACCTTTATTAGAATATGTTTTTAAAAAGGTAAAGGAATGTACATAATTACCAATGTAAATGCCATTAATTTTGTTGTTTTATTATGTTCATTTGTGTGTGTGTGTGTGTCTGTCTAACCTTTGTTTCTTCCTTCATGTGGCCATGTTCATGTTCACGTTCACAGCCTCACTTGACCTATGAAAATATTAAATTTTTTCAAAGCATATTTAACATAGTTTTTGAGGAATATAACCTTTGTGTTTATTGAGTGTTTCCGATACAGTGGACATGATTTGTAGCTAGATGAACTTCAATGTAATTTTTTGCTATGAAACCTTTTTATATCAATATGTTTATTTTATTGTGTATACACATGGTGTGTGTGGATTGAGGTACGGCTGTCTCTCACATTCTCATTTGTTTAATGTTAATATATTAGCCACGAAAATTTTTATTTCCCTTACCTCTTTTAACATTAACATTTGTCATGAAAATATGCTAGTGCAGTCAGATCTGATTTATTCAGAGTAATGTTGAAAGAAAGTGCCAAAATTTAAATACAACATGAAGAACATTGTCATATGTGAAGGAGTCTCATTGTGAATTTATCTTGCTCTCTTCCTTAAATGTTTTTGTAAATCTCCACATGACACTGGTTTGTCAACTGTTGGTGTATTCCGTTTCTCAAAGAACAGTTTCCGACAGCAGCCGGCGCAACAGAGACTGACTCTGTTCACAGCTGTAAATCCTTTGCATGTCCAGTATTTACCTTCTGGCCTGGGGTGTTTATTTCAGTTGTTTCTTACTGTTTTCACAGTGGTTTCATCAGAAAGGGCTGTATAACATTAACTGTGAAATGGCAGGTGCTTATGTTTGGTACTTGGGAGGAATTAATCCTATGGTACTGTCTTATCGCTTACCTAGTGGGACTGAGTGAAGTTATTAGAAAACTCAGTAAATATGGCTGACACCACAGCGTTGATTAAGGAAGACATGAATACAAAGCAGGAGTATCTATTACACAAAGTTATTCATTGCAGTCACCTGTCACAAAAAACAGGTTCACATTATGCATCCAAATATAATTTTATTTCTTATCGTATGGCAAAATTTAGTAACACTGACAGGATTGGTACCAAGCAGGTTTTTGTTACTTGTATTTGGAATGAAACTGGTTCATAGGCCGGCGTAGCTCAGTCAGTATAGTGACTGGCTACGGACCGGACGACCGGGATTCGAGGATTTTTCCTCTAGACTCTGTGTCCAGACCGGCTCTGGGGCCCACCCAGCCTCCTATCCAATGGGTACCGCGGTGCTTCCTCCCCGGGGGTAAAGCGCGCCCGGGGCGTGATGCTGACCACTTACCGCCATCTAGTGCTGAGATCAAGAATGAGTAGGAGCTATACATCCACTTCCCCCCAAGCACCTACATGGCTTATAGTGGGACAGCTTTTAGTTTGAAATGTGCACAAGATTTTTCTGTACTTTCTTTACCATACACAAAAGATCATTGTTTTATGCAGTTGAAGTTGATCCACAACCCATATAACTGGGATGCTTGTTTCTGTAACAGTATCTCGTACATGACAGAGAAGGTGCCAGTTGTGGTCTTCTACCCCTCAAAAAAGGAACTGATACATTCCTCTGAGACCACCTACACAGTTGAGTGATTACACTTCATATTATGGAGTTCTGTGGTTTGAATTTTGGCCCAGAGACTGGATGTCCTGACCAGTTTTTCATGGATGTTCTCAGTTGATGCAGGAATAGCATTCCTGAAATAGGCCATGAACAACACTTCCATATTCTTTTGAGTTAATTATTAATTAATCATCATAGCATGGGATATTGATATTGTTAAATAAACAACAAGCCGGAAAACTACAGTTGACATATTACATATTTAATTATAATTATTTATAATTGGAAATATGGAGGGATAAGGACAGTTTATATTCAGGCACTGCACTTGTAATCTTCCAGTGGCGGACTGAGCAATTGGCTGTATCACGTCTCCCTTCCTGAGTCACACCCCCCAAAATCATCAGAGCCATCTCAGGTGCTGCTGAGGCTCTATGGGCAGGTGCATGGCGCAGAGAGGGCTTTAGAAGGCCTGATCACAGAATCTGTTATTTTCACTCTGCTCTCAGAAAGGCAGCTTGGCCCTAAATTACACGGAGTTTTCCCTGGTGGACGTATTGAGGAATATATTCCAGTAAGTATCTTTTCATCTTTAACCGCACGTTTAATAGACAAGTTGTATATTTATGTCTTGGAATGTTCCTGATTAATCAATACCAACTTCATCACCATCACTGCAGCAGAGAGTCAAATTTGTCTGTTGATGAGCATGCACGAATAAGTACCTGGGTGTAATATGCATGCTTAATTAGTTCGCCCATGTTTTGATATTTTGTCACATGTTTCTGCTTCATATGGGAAATTCTTATTCCCCTGTATCTGTTGGTAGAAGAAAATGTTGCCAGTTAGAAGGTTAAGAGATAGCACTTAATCTTGATTTGTAAATTTTATAACTGTGGGATGTCTGAACAGAGAATTTTTCACGTCAGTTACAGGGTGATAGTTTGGTAACAGTCAGCTGAAAATAAATGCAAGTTAAATTACTTTGTTCCAGTAGGGAACTTTGGACTGGCGGAAAAATACTTTTTTATGCAACCATCTATTTTTCAGGCTCGTCCTTTGAAGACCAAGGAACTCGGTGATAATCAGCTCAGTGTCTTGATCGCAGAGAAGATGGCAAACATCCATCAGATGAATGTCCCCATCAGTAAGGAACCACGGTGGCTATGGGACACTCTTAATGGGTAAATTACTTATTAGAAACACTTTTTAGATGTCATTTGAATAAAAATTTTCTTGGATATTATCCATCATCTGGTAAATAAATTATAAAACGTAAAACAACGTTTTGGAGGTGGGGCTCTATCTCCGTCTTCAGGTGCCTACTCGGTTGGGCCCACTAGATAGAGCTAATCCCTATCTCCAGACCTTTATTTTATTTAAACGACTGATCACCTTCAAAAACTTTTAGATTTGATATAATGTTTAGATGAATGATCAACAAGGATGTGTTATCTTGAATCTGTTGTTACTGGACTTACCATAGTTTTTAAAAAGTAAGAGCCTGTGGCCAGTGTCGTCATCATCAATAACGATGATGGTGATGATAGTTTAACTCCTCCATTCAATTTTAATCTCGTTTCATCTTAGTTTGTACCAGAAATAATGTAGATTTGATGTTGCAGCTGTGTATTGGATGGGGAAAATTATTAGTAGAACTTGTAAAATGTTTAACTCTTACAAGCCTAGTGGTAACTGAATGTACCATCAGCTTTAATAATCCAATTCTGCATTTTGGGTTTGTATGATAAGATTAAACATCAATTACTTCCCTAAACAGGGTTGACAAAGTGGTTTTTGTAAGAGATAAGTGTTGTGTTCTTTTGCAGTACGGACCACCCTTCAAAGGATTAGATTAATTTTATCATTCAAAGCCAGGTATCATTATGAAGGGTATGCAGATAAATTGCTGTGTTGGATAGAATAAAGATTAATAATGTTCACAGAATTTTCTCACGTGCTGTCCTTGCATGATCTGATAATCCTTCATAATTCAGATTTGTTCACATAAGAGAATACTTTTGATTTATGAGCTACATATGTTGAGAAAATGTGATAAGTGGGATTTTAAGTGCAGATGTTAAACAAAGATTAAAATTACAAAAAAGTTGAATGCCACGTATGATTATGTTTCCTGTTTGGGACTGTGCATAAATTATTATCAGCACATTGAAGAGTTAGGAAGAAACACTGAAGATAATTGAAGTTAACCTTCCATATAAGATGGTTCTATTACATTTGCCCTTTCTTCTGACAAACTTCTTTCCTCCGACAAGAAAAATAGTAACTTGACATATATATTTGAAGTATTTTATCAATGGTTAAGAGTAATTGATAATTGAATAATTTTTGTCTTGCGGTAGCAATAATCATTTCTTTTTTACAGATGGCTGAAGAATGTGCAAGCAAATTTGGAGGACCCGGGTATAGTGGAGTCTGAAAATGAAACCATGGTGCACAAACTTAAAATGTACAATTTACCTTCGGAGATAGAATGGCTCAGGTGAGTGGATTTTCAGTCACGTATTCATTGACATAGTACAGTTATAGGAATTCAAACAGTGTAGCTGAACAAGGACATCTTGGACATTTAGTTTATTTTAAAATTACAAATTTTAAAGCTGATTCTGTTCCCAGCAAAGTTTTTCAAATCCAGTAGCAGTTTTGATTACTTTCCAGTTATATGTGTTTACCTTTGATAGCAGAGTGAGAGTTTGAGGTTTTTATTTTGTGTAATTTTTTGTGTGTTTAAAGGAAATGATAAAAGATAATTTAGGTTCTTTAAACATGAAGAGCAGACTTCAAAATAGATTAATGAATAGATCAGTTTCAAAAATTAGGAGCAGGAACAGATCAGTAAACCTGTCTCGATGCTAAAAAAGAAAACGTGCATTACGTTTTATAAAATGTTCCTAAAGGAATGGCATTTGTAGACCATAAAATTATTTCAGTATCTGTGAAACCAAATTGACACAACTGTCCAAGATTGTTAGTGTGATTAGTACTGTTTCTGATTCTGCGTGATGATTCATTGAAGTCGTGCTTCTGTGTATTGTACTTTCAGTTCTGGCGTGGACATTCAGTATTTTTAAGACGAAAAAAGTTACTTGAGCAAATGGAGTCAGAAAACAGTGGTCTAGAGTTAGGTTACTGGCCTACATACCAGAAATCTTGTGCTCAGCGCTGACCAGGGCGAGTGCATATGTATTTTTTTTGGCCTGCTTTGACTGTCACCTTAGCCAGTGTCCGTGTTTTTGTTCCACTGTCATGTTGGCCGTCATTGTCATCATCCTGTCATTAGGAATTGTAATTTTTCCATACAGATTCTCCCACCTCAGAAAAGCATTTCTTCACTTGACGCTATTTGTGTATGTGACCTCTTTACATATGCTTATATTTGTAACACCTGTTAGCATTTCATTCCTAATGAGAAGAATAATACTGGGTTATACACGTGGTAAGAGGAAAGGAGACTTCATTAGAATTCAAGGTTTTCTATAGGAAATTGATTCATGTGGCCTTGTACACACGATTTTGTCATTTGATTCAGAAAGCATCTATTTGCATGAGAGATTGACATGTCAGCTTTAAACATGATACAAGTGAACCACAAAGGAATAAAGGATTAAACTTTCCAGATTGAATTCAGTGTGTGTATTTTTATTTTGTACCTCGATCAAAGCCTCGGACAGACGATGGAAGAGGAGAATTGAGGAGGCCATGGACCGAATACGGACCAGAGAGCCATAGAAGAAGATTTTTATTTTTTACTTGGTTGTTTTATGTCAGAATACTATGTATACATTTTTAATATCTTACAAAAATTAAAGGCACTTTAGTTATGCAGCTTGTACTGCAATATAATGAATTATGTTGCGATCTTTAAAAACAAGTTTTATATTATGTGCTGCTTTATAACAAGATGACTTGTTTCAGATCATTTTCTAAGTACCTGAATGTAGATTTGGCTGAAAGATTGTTATTGATTTATAGGTTGTATAAAAATGCTACATTGACTGAAGAAATCTTTGGTGTTCAGATGCTTAGTATTGCTGTTATGGCAGAGTTTTGAAGATTTTTCCATTGTGACACCACATACAATTTGAGGGCAGAGTTGTTGAGTTGTTGCACCGTGTAGTCTTTTAGCTGTATACCAGTATTTGCAGGAACATGAATGTCTGTTCAGTTCCTCCGAAATGTTGATACGCTGTCAGAGGGTTACATCATGTAACAGAAGACTAGTCTCCTTTTCTCATAACAAGGAAATAGTAGTGTTAGAATTGAAGTGTGTAGCGATGTGCAAGGTTCCAAAGCAGCTCGTAAGTTCTTCATGTTACAGGGAGTACCTTGGAAGTGTCTCGTCGCCAGTAATGTTCTGTCACAATGACATGCAAGAGGGCAACATTTTGCTCTACTGTGGTACTATGACTGATAAAGAAGCCCTGCAGAATCCTCAGCTGGTACTTATCGACTTTGAGTATTGTTCCTACAACTACAGAGGATTTGACCTAGCCAACCACTTTTTGGAGTGGACGTATGACTACACAAACAGTGCATACCCCTACTTCACTGTGAACAAGAACAACTATCCAACGCGGGAACAACAGGTAGGTACAGTGAGAGTGTAAAAGTAATTGGACGTATGAGAACGGAGTGAAAGCTGAGCTGTGTGAATGTGATTTTGGTCAGAATGTTTGTGATCCATTCACAGATACTGTTCTTGTTGTTTCCAGGTTTCTAAGATATTGGTTGTTACAGAGCATATATATCTGTTTGAAGCATGGTAAACAAATTCTGCAGTTTGGTCCCTGATATGAGACGTAAATGAAATTGGTTTCCTTGTCGTTAACATTGGGGGGAAAAAGAACATTAGTTCAGATGAAATGACTTTGATGCCCGTATTGGTGACCAGCTGCAGTGTTCGTTACTGTTTTAGTATAGTATAGGAAGTTGGATTTCTTTTTGGGCATCATGTGTTAATGTGGCAAATTTACATACACATTTGGTTTAGTTTGCGTTAGCAATTAGTAATGTGCTGTTACAAGCAAGTAATACATTCATGTGAACACTTTGAATTGGCACAGGTTTGTTACTGGAAATACTAAATTTTGTTCTTCTTGGAAAATATATGAAAACTGTGATGAATGTTGTGTGTAAGTGTCTACAGGGTTTCTACTGGTTAATGTAGCAATGTAGTGTGAATGAACTGAAGGTGGTAACTTGCCTATATTCTGCAAAAGATTCCTATTTTACAGGAGTAAAATTGTGCTTGCTGCCTTTAGTATAAAGTAAATAGTACTCCTGAAACACGACCACATTAATAAAACACGGGATGTATTTAAATACCACGTGAACTTATCGTTATATTATATAAAAATGCTGTTCAAGGGTTTGATTTAGGTGTTATCATTTCTCTTTACAATAAAAACCAGTACCAAATTTGGATAAATATGGTGTGCTGACATTAATTTGTTTTAAGTTTATGTCAATTTTACTGTGATTTAAAAATCTGTAGGCACCCTGATAACAGTATGGCTGATGACGAGGCAGGTTGATTATGTTGGCCACCATTTTCTTTCTGTTTGTTGATTGCATTAATCGAAAGCTTTTTTTAAAATTGCACAGTTCTACCATACATGGCATGCAGGTTCATACCTGGTGAATACTGACAGTGGTGGATTTTCTGGCTGATAAATTTTAGGACACTGTTTTGCACAGTCTGACTTGTTAGCATGGTTTCTTTCTGATTATGTTTTCATTTCAGGACCATATTATTATGGTTACATAAAATATTAATCATGTCTGTACAGATTAATTAACACTGATATTTACATAAATATGTATTTGGTGGCACAGATAATCATTCAGTCTCAGTTTCTATCTCTGTTTGTGTGTGTGTATGAGAATTAACTCACTAACACTTCTTGTGTTAGTTTCAGATTAGGTAAGTGATTCAGGTAAGACATTTTAAGATATGGGTTAAACAGTTCATTTTCTAGTCTCTTTTGGTATGGTTATTTAAGAAATGTGGGATTTAGATAACTTTTCACACTAGAAATGGAATACAGTGTGTTGCGAAATACAGCATATCATGGAAGCTAGTGTTATGTAATGTTAAACTACATTGGTATTTAATGATGTATCTAATACAAGCTTTAATTTGGTGTGCAAATACACTACCAAGTAAAAATTTATATTAATAAGAAATGGTAGATGTTATAAAAATGTAATTGGTATGTTTATAATTTAAGAATATTAGTTGCTGGATGTCATTTAATTAACCACTTATGGGTTGCCAGAAATTTGTACCTAGTGTAGTGAATTACATGACACACAACTTGGTCTGAATTGCTGTTGCTTGTCTTGAAGCATATGAAAGTTTTTTTAGATTTGCCACATTAACTAGGTTGATTTGAAGGAGGAGCTAGAATAAGGATGTTTCTTTCAGGCTTCATGGAATTTGGAAGCACGAACATGTTTGTTGGCAGCCTAGAGAATCTTTTTGAGGCACCATGATGTCTCGATTCGCCTTGTTTTTTGTGTGTGTGCTTCCATTTCCCAGTTCGCTGTTCGCTGAGCGAATGAATGAACGTTGCGGTTGGAGCAACTGTCTCCCTGCGGTTGGTTCATCCTACCAGGGGCTTCCAGACAGTCCCGAGAGCATTCTAAGGCCCCCACCAAGCGCTGATGAGCACAGTAAAAATATATGAAAATTCTATTAAAATGACAAGTGGAGTATCATATTTCATTCTGATACTGATGGGATATATTCAGGGCACTTACTTGTTATCATTTCATTATCATTTTTTTAGCCATCTAACATAATTGACATGATTAAGAAAAGCTTTTACCTCTGAGTATGTCCCAGTGTTAAAATAAAATTGATTTATTACAAGTCAGAAATCATTTTACTGTTGAACTGAAGTGCCTTAGAGAACAAAAATTTGTTGTCATAAGAGCTTAGTTAAAAAAATAAACCAACTAATTAGTTTAATAGATTTAAGTTGATCAGTATAATTTGATTTTTGTAAAACTATATATTGAAGTATTTTTTTCCCAAAGTACCACACACACACACACACATACACACACTTAGCATGATTACAAGGTAAAAGGCAAAACATTCATACATACTTTTCACCTTTCAAAATGTTTCATACTTCTGTTTTGCATGTCTAGATTTCTCAGAATTCTCTCATCAGTTCCTTGAGTGAGATTAATGTATAAATATTTATTTATCTTCGCTTTAGTTCTTAAACTTCTTTACAAAATTGTTTCATCTGTTTTTGGTAGATTATTTTTCCTTCTCTG
>NW_019060065.1:660836-676733 GCF_000696155.1 Zootermopsis nevadensis
GCTTTCAGTATCAACACATTCACATATGGGTCTGTTTCAACTTTCAGTGTCCCTGTTTCTGTACATTGAATGCTACTCTCCTTGAAGCACCATTCATAGCAAAATCATGCTTGTATTTTTCACTTGTGCATGACAGCATCAGTCTTGTTGCCTATTGGAAAAATGTTTCTCAAAACATGTAGTGAATAATATGGAATGCTACTCTATCATTAGTATGTGAGCTTAAGCTAGTTCTCCTGACCTGTACACCGTTCTTGGATAGGAAGTTGCCGTGATAACTGCAGTTGCTGTAAAGTAAAATTGTAAGGTTCTTTGATACGTAAAATATTCTTATTATCTGTAAATATGACAGAATGTTCACTTATAGGTATCTACATGACCCTGCAGAGTGTCTTTTAAAATAGCTTTATCTGTTTGACCATGTGTATAAAAGAATTTAAAACTGATGAACCAGTTTTGAACAAATGTGTAATTGAAAAATTTACAGAAATTTTTATCAGACAGTTCCAACAACTACTTTACATCTGAGCATAAGATTTTTTGATGTGATCGTTATCAAAGTAGGTAATTTATGTAACAAAGGCATCACTTGTTTCATCGTGAGATAGCAAGGATAATAATACTGATAAAGGAAAAAGGCTTGATTGTATTTAGAGTATTGAAATCAGATTTGTTTTGTTTTTAGCACTGCTAACAGTTTATATGTACATAATGTCCCTTTAGTGTGTGTAATAACCGTGAATAGCGAGGCCTTAGAATTGATTGCTTATTCATTCAGTACATAAATAATTTTGATTTCTTAGCAGAATGAATAAGTATTGACTACACAAAACATTATAGCCATAACTATTCATTTCTCTTTGCATATTGTAAGAGTAAGTTTAGTTTTGTTTGTTTGTTATTTATTTATAATTTTTCCTATTTAAAATAAGTTTATAGAAGAATACATTTTCAACCAACTTGGACATTCAGATGTTCTTTCATGGCCTACCATGATAACCAGGTTTATTGCATGAACTGATTACGTAAAGGCACGTTTTATTAGTTCTTACAAATTGCTCACCGTATGAAACAAATGTTTCAAAAAAAAATTATTTCCATTTGAGGGAGAGGGATACTGAGGTAAAACAGGTTTATTTCAGACTGAAAGTACCACCCCTGGTTGGCCACAGTGATTTTAGAGCTTGCTGTAAAATGTTATTTGAGAGCAGTATGTTACTAGCCACTTACCATGATTCAAGATTTATAGTTGGTATTAAAAATGCCCAAAGACTGTGGTCATTAAGAGGGTTTTTACTGTCTCTTGCAGATGTGTAACATTGCATTACGGTTGCACAATTGTTGGAAATGTACTTTTGATTTTTAACACGTCTCAGATGTTCTGGTACACTTGCATGCTGACTGATTCTGAATTATCTGTTTTAGCAATGTTGCTACAATTCAGTGCTTTTTCTTTACTGTCTGTCTCTACTCTGTTTTATCCTGTATATTTCCACCTTTCATTTATTTCACTATGTATGCATTCTTTCAGTTCTCTATTTTCTGGCGCAAGTCTTCACTTTCTTTTAATTATGTATCATTATTATTAACCATCTTTCTACAAAAGAGTTTTTTAATTATTTTTAGAGTAGAATAATATTAATATTAAACATTGGTAGATGTGTCAAGCATTGTATTGCTATGATATTTATTTTCATACTACACCATTCAAAATGTCTTTGTTTAAAAGTAAATATCCCTTTTTATATTTTATCAAAGGTATCTAGTAGTTTTTCAAATGATGTGACAATACATTTCTACTTATAATAGTTAATTTGCTCATAACTGTATCCTGAATTCCCAATTTCTGTATTTGGTGTTTTCATATTTATTAACTGTTTTCTTATTTTGACAGCTTCTGTTTGTGCATACTTACTTCCATAATATGGGTTGCCGGGGCGAGCAGTCGACGGAGAGGGATGAGGAGGCACTGCTGTGTGAAGTACAAGCGTTCTGTCTTGCCTCTCATTTTTTCTGGGGTCTGTGGAGTGCAGTGAATGCAAAGCTTTCTCAAATTCCCTTTGGCTATTGTGTAAGTACTTTGATTATTTGTATAGCTGAGTCAGTATAGTGTCTGGCTGTGGACTGGATGATTGGGATTTGATCCCTTTCAAGGGCAAAGAGGCACTTATGCCCCATCTCATGCTGAGGTCAAGAACATGTAGAAATCATACCCCCTCCCCCCAGTTCCTCTATGGCCCCTTAAAGCCAAGTGATAACTATATCATATGTACCACCTTCTTAAACAGTCAGCAACTCATTTTGACATTTTATATTTATGGTTTTGTATGATTCCTAGAATAAATGAGTTACTTCATTGAACAACATAAGTCAGAATTTTATAACATAATATATATTCATTCTTAAATTATTAAAATGCAGGAAACCATGAACATTGACCACACTGTCTGTGCAGGCAATTCTTCAGGAATTTTTGTAGGTAATTGTGTTTTGCTTTGCCATTTCTGTACCTTGTATAAGTAGAGTATACCAGTGCCCTGCCCCGTACATGACACCAATTTCATTAGATAAAAAATTTTCCTTGCAGTTTGAAGTGAGTCGGCATTGGAATAAATATTTCAGACTTCCTTGCAACTGCTTCATCACACAACATTGCACAAAAAGTGCACAGAATGAAAATTCATAGCCGGGATTTAGAATTTTATTAAAGTATTTGAAATTCGCAAGTGTTTTGACTCAAATTCAAAACTTTGCAGGGAGGGGTAATATTAATAACTGCATCAAGTCAGTATTTTAAGAATCTTTGACATGTAGATTAATTCCTGGAACAATGTTTTAGGATATCACAAATGTCCTTATTTTCTGTTACATTGCCTTGGCATTTGATATGACATTGTATTGAATATCAGGGTGTAATGTTTAGCACTCCTTGTTTCAATGTGTCAGGTCCTCGCTTTGAATCTCAGGCCAAAGATCAGCTATCCCCCATATAGATTTATTTAATTTTAAAGCTTCAATAGATATAGCAAGAATTGTAGTCATTACATACTTGAACTTACCAAGGTTTTTCACATTACCTTGTTGCTTGCCTTTTCAGGAATATGCAATTGAAAGGCTTGAGTCTTATTTTGAGCTCAAGAATAAGATTCTGAATACTGCTGTCATCTCACCTGGAGCAGAAACAAGAGTGAAGAGGAAGCTGCAAGAGTTGGAAAGTTAAATATGCCCTTAATTCTGTTGTGGTGTTATTGATTGAAGTACAGTGACATTCTAAGATAAGATTCTTGCATAATGAGAAAATGGTGGCATAATAGCTCAGGCATTGCTTAAAGTAGGGATGGGGCCTTCTAGGACATGTGGTCCAATCCAACAGGTCCAATAAATTTAATGTCCAAAGGAGGAAATTTTCCAGCCATTACTTCAATCCATTGACACAAAAGGTCCAAAACTGAGTAAGGGTTAGACAAGAGGGTACTTACTTTCAAGTATAAATGCTATACTAATAAATTAGTGAATGAAATTACTATGATTTATTTAGGCATGAAATTTATTTGCAGTAAAAATATGAGAAAAATAAATATTTTGGAGAAAGTTAAATGTCAGATTAAATTTTGTGCAACAATGGGAACAGGCCATTATTGGAACGTGAGCAGCAATGACCTGAGTGAATTGTTGTGCAACAGTGCGAATTGGTCATTTTTGGAACACGTTGTTTCCAACCTGTAACATTTAAGGAACAGGACTTCAAATTTATTCATACAGCCTCATAGCCAGATTTTGTTTGCATTATTATAAAGTGCAGAGAGTATTATAAATTAAATGTTTGCCTATTCACTGCACGTTTTAACCTAGAATCTCCGAATGAAATATAGGCTATTAATGATGAATCAATATTCTTGTATGCTGAAGTTTTTAAAGTATCTGACCAGCAGTTTAGTTTACATTCCTTTTCTGTTTTAATCAGGATTACTAAATTCTTTGGCTATGTCCATTGTCTGTTTTTTAAAACGAACGATACATTTCGGAAGCTGGATCTGCTTCCGTCCTAAGGTTAAAAAGGGGGTAGGGGAACCTACCGAGAGCTAACCCCAATCACTGGACCAGTTATTGAGGTTAACTCTTTCTGCCAAATCCAGCTGAGGACAGAAGACGACCCAGCTTCTGAAATGTAGCGTTCTTTTTAAAAACACGATGGACATAGTCCAAGAATTTAGTGATCTCGATTGTAACACACCATCGACAGTACCCTTTAAAATTGACTTTTCTGCTTTGTTTATTCTTTGAAATGCTGGAAAATAGATGGAATTGGAGTGGCAGAATTTTGTTAACTCACTGTACCATAGTTGCAGAATGATGTAACCTCTGTTAATAAGATCAGGCCCCCTTTTAGCTGACGGCTGTATAACAAAATGCAGAAGTGGTCAGCATTTTCACAGCTGGTTCAGTAATGCAGGCCATTCTTCTTTTAGAACTGCAGATTTTAAGTTCTCACATCAGTGAAGATGATGATGCAGTTCTGGTTGTGATGTGGCGTAGACTGATTGGTAGATACCAACATTCTGGGGAGACATGCTGTCTTTATGTTCAACCCTGAAGTTGCAGACAGTATGGTTCTCTGAACTGGTGTCCACTTTAAATTGCACACACTGTCCCAACCCAGAACATTATATTCTTAGAATTCTTTATCTGGACACTGATAAATAATCGTTGTTATGGAATGAGGTATGTGAATGGCTGGGAATAAATATAAAGAGGAAAAGTGGCTCAACCCATGTACATTTATAGGTGTGTTGTGCCACTTTGATGCTGAGAGCCATATTTTAAGCTCAGCATTATATTGATCATGTTATAATTGCTTCACAGGGAAAAGCCAGAGTAAACACTGTGTGAGGTATCGGCCAAATCACTGGTTTGCATGGATCAATTAGAGGCATTAGAAATATGACTACATTTTAAATAACAACAG
The DNA here is from genome assembly GCF_000696155.1 of Zootermopsis nevadensis. The sequence continues at coordinate 665,803 of NW_019060065.1, forward strand.
ATAAGACTTCAAACTTAATCAGGCATGGAACCCCTCCATCAAAATATTACAAACCAATTACATAGACTGTTACTGATAATACCGGGTCTACAATTTATGCTGTAACGGCCTTGCTTGCATTGCGTGCTCGGCCGAGTGCACTGTTGGTGTGGGATAGAGATTGCGTGTTATTCCCGTGAGTCTCAGGCGAATCAGTTTCAGTGCCGCTAGTAACAGCGAACTACGAATATTTCTCGTCACTAATACATGTTATTACATTAATTGTTCTTACCTTAAATCACAAAAGATGTTCAAAGTGACTTCCTTCTGCTTGCAGGCAAGCTTCACATCTCGTTAACATATTTCTAAACACTCGACGAAGCTCTTCTGGGGTATTTGCCGAAATCAGTTGTCGAATATTTTCTTTAAGTTCTTCGGCAGTGTGCGGATTGTTTATATAAACTTTGTTTTTCAGCATGCCCCACAAGTAAAAATCGCACGGGTTTAAGTCTGGGGAACGTGGAGGCCACTGATCGATAACTTGTTCACCAAACACTTCTCTTAATGCTAACATCGACCGATTAGCTGTGTGAGCTGTAGCATTGTCTTGCATAAAGAAACCGTAAGTCTTTTCTTCATCAGTCATTTCTTGGAAAAAGGGTCTAAGTATTAAATTTACATAACGTTCAGAATTTATTGTTTCATTATAAAATATCGGCCCTATTATTCTCTTGGAGGTAACTGCACACCAGACTCCAACCTTAATGTCATGAAGAGGATGTTCATGCAACTGATGTGGATTTTTGGAACTGTAGTAGCGGTTGTTTTGACTGTTGACATATCCACTTAAATGCAGCCATGCTTCATCACTAAAAAACAATAGCTCTGGATTAACAATCCCATCATGCACGGATCCCAACAACCAATTGCAGAAACGAATCCTAGCACCAGTGTCAGGATTTGTGAGTCTCTGAACAACAGTGGTCTTATATGGTCGCAATTTCAGAAGTCTCGTTGCTGTGTGATCAGATCCCAATGACACGCCAGATTGTGCAGCTAAACGTGCCAAAGATTTCCTTGGACTTTTTTCTAAGAAAGCCCCAATTTCATCCAATTTCTCTTCCGTCAATATACTCAGTTTCCTGTTCTTTTTATCCAAAACTGATCCCGTACTACGAATTTTTTTTATTAATCTCTCTATCGTGGGCCTGCTAGGAACACTTTCACCGGGAAAATTTCTGCGATATTTAAGGCGGCATCTTCCGTAGGATGAATATTTGTTGCTTAATACTGTACACCATATTATCAACGTCAATCCGCGACAAGAGACGCAATGAAACTGATTCGCCTGTGACTCACAGGAATAACACGCCATCTCTATCCCACACCAACAGTGCACTCGGCCGAGCACGCAATGCAAGCAAGGCCGTTACAGCATAAATTGTAGGCCCGGTATTAGAGTGAGATTCTGAGATTACTGAGAAAAGCTATGGCATGCAGATACAGGATGGGACAGAAGATCATACTCCGAGTTTAGCAACATAGCACTGTAGCCAAAGCAAGAGTAGTGACCACACAACATGAATCCACCATCTAGTCTTATATCATGCCAGTAAGGAGGGGATGCTGCAAAGTTTGACATATATCAGCAAGTTTGGTCATTCCTCACAGTTACCCTGCTGATGGAGACATAGCTAATCTCCAGAATGTTTGTGTTTGGCTCAACATTGATGTGGCTGTTTGCCTGAGAAATTTTTATAATAGGAAATTATGATTTTAAGGGTTGGACAATAAAGACTGGATAAATATGACAGTTTGACCTACGATGGGACCTTTTGTACTATGTCGTGTGGATGAAATTGTATGTTGTACCTTTTGGATTTGACCATGTCTGATAACTGGGAGGGCAAATATAAGAAGCTTTTTATGGTTAGCAGTCCCCTTAACATTACAGCAATGTGAAACATATTTTGAAACATTAGGAAGCTCAGTATATGGCTAAATAAGTTCTGTACAGAACAAGTTTTATGAAAATAACGTACTTATTTCCTTGTGTTTTGTGATATTGCACAAGACTTTCTTCCTGTGAAATTATTCGTTGATCTCAACATTTGAATTATGTTGGTACTTAATGTAGGTAAATTTTTGTTTGCTTGGTCATTTAATGAATAGTCCATTTGCTAGTACAGTTATGTTTTGGAATTGTTCATTCCAGAATCATTGTCATTTACTATAACTTATCAGTTGTGAGATTACTGCGTGTGTGTTTGTAATTCTTTTACAAAATAGTAATCTCAAATAGGTATTTTAAACATGTTGCATTTGTAAATAATAGTTGTACATAGTATTTAAAATTGTAGTTACTGTGTGAACATAAACGTAAGTGTTGTGTGTTAACATGTAAGTTAAAACTTGCTTGGTCAGAGCCTTCTTGATTAGTTCCACGCATTTATAAGACATCCTGTAACAGTGATTTCCAACCTTTCTCTGGTGCTGCTGATCCCTTCAAAATATGGATTTGGATCATACTCCGTGCTGAGGCTGGAAACCATTTATTTTGCCATCAATCTTTGGCTTGATTTATGTGTACAATGGGGTAACATTGTTGACTGACTTGTGTTATTGTTTATGAGCATAATTGATCCTTATTGGGATTATAGAGCTTCTGATTAACTCAAAACATATTATGGAATACAGCATGCCCTCGCTGTTCACAGGGGTTGCATTCTTGAAAACCCCCCACAAATTACAAAACTCTGGTACATGAATTTCAGATCAAAAAGTAAAAATGAGGTTAGGGGAACCAAGGACACACAAGAAACATTGTGCTTAATATGTGTAATTAATGACTAATAAGCATGAAAATGTTAGGATTTGCATTTCTTGGGATATCAGCATTCCTAGGTAAAAGTTGTCAGGGTGATCGAATACAAACACAAGGGTGACGGTCATTTCTAATAACTGCACGTTTACCTACCAAGACAGGCGGGCAGATGCAGACTGTTGTGTTACTCTGTGCACTTGTACAAGAGTGACTGAGGGACCTATGCTGCAATGCACAGATTTTACCACAATTTTTCCACGAATAAGCAAAACTGTGAAGGAGAAGGGTCTGCTGTAATTGTTACCGAAGTAAAAGAATCTGATTAATATAAACATTTAAAAACGTATGAATTCACGTTTGAATTTGAAGGACATTGTTATATACAATGAAACCTCAATATACTGTGGCTGTGATCATGTCCCCCATTCCAAAATAGTTTCAGGGAGATATTAAATAAAATGAACACAAGTCAAAGTATATAATTTTCTTGTTGTGAATTCTTTTGTGTTAGATAGTATGGTCATATAGAAATTATGCAGTCTGCAGTATGAACAGGGTGCAAATGAGAGTACTTGTGGGTTATCGGGACACATCGCTTTAAAAATAGGTTAGGTTAGGTTAATGTGTGTGGATAAATGACATATACTTGTAAGTTATTATATTTTATTTCAATAAATGACAAATTATTATATTTTATTTGGGTATGCAGGTCCAGATATTCGACTCTCCGGTTTTGTGTCCCGATAAACCAACAAGTACCCAAATGAGTAAACTATAAATCCAGCAATCACTGAAGCAAATACCAAGTGCTTGCTGCTTTAGTATGTTCAAAATGGCACTTTACTGATTTCAAACAGCTGGCTAGTCAGTGACAGGAAGGAGTGATGAACAATGCCGTACTTATAAATCTTGAGTTGATGCATTTTTACAAGCAGGTTCCTCTCTTTACTAAGCAGTATACAATAATACTCTTCACTTTTTCAAGCTATATAGTTATTATACTACATATAATTTCCAAGTGAAATTGTAGTAGTATCACATATTTTAGGAGCATGCTTTCAGAACTAAAGATATTTGAATAAGTAAAATAAAAAGATTTTATCTTTTAAATGAAATCATTCTGTATAAAATATGTTATATGTTTAACTTTGATCTGACAGTAAGATGTTTTCTTTCTAAGTGTCATGTCAGGTTTTATACTGTAACAGAGCTGCCACTTTATGTTTATTTTCTAGGCTACAAGCTTTATATGGACCTGTTTATTAGCAGATATTTTTGAGTCATATAAAGTTTTCCCAAACTAATTTTAAGAAGATTTTAGATGGCCAAAGACATGTTTTCTAATATATACGTTTTGAAAAGTTCTATTGAATTGCTGTGTTGATATATGTTTGTGGATTTTGAAGTTTTTCACAAAATGTGCAGACACAAATCTTCCAAACAACAAAATGTCAACAGTTTGAAGTTTAAAAATGTTTTGTGTATCCACTACATTATATGATGCACATTTTTTTGGCATTTAAACTTGATTGAAAGAAATTGAACATTGTTGAATTGTGCTAGTTTTGTGCCATCATTAAAACTTGATAAAAACTGCTTTTTACATTTCAGTTTGTTTTTGAGTAACCAAGTACTTATAGGTTGCTGCTTAACCTTCAGCACTTCCAGTTAACATGAACTCTGCAGACATTTATTCATAGTGTTTACATTACACATATTGGTGTCAAGGTTATAAGGAACTGAAGACTAACACAGCAACAAGTATGAAGTTGGCTAGGATCTGAAAGAAAGCATTATAGAATTCTTTGTCCTCTTTTTGTCTTTGATGAATCTTGTAAAACAGTTTTTTTATTATTAATTTGAAAGTATGCTCTTCATGTATGTATTGATCTTACCAGTTTTAATATTTTGGCACTATGTGCTATGTACTGTAAACTTCAAAGACTGAATATCACTGTTGTACTTGTATATACATATCTTTGTATTGCTATGTCTTTTGTGTTGTATATATGATATAGTTGCATCTATTGGTTTATATTGGTTTTATTTGGTTGCAATTAATCCTTGGAGTTCATCTGGAAAGAGAATCAGTGACACTGCCTCAGATTTCCATTAGCAAGTATATAGGCACTATGAATGTATGCCCTCAAATATGTACTTAATTATACTATATGTTCTCTGTTACTGTGTCTTTATTTTAACCTCTTGTAAAGAACCTATAATTCTATAATTATTTGAGACATTGGGAGAATGAAGTGATTTTCAGTGTACTGACTTCAAACACGTATTTGAACCTGACAATGGCCACATTGGGTTATGTTCAGGCATTGACTGAACTGTGGTGATGTGAAAGTGGCAGACAGGAATCTGGGAGATTCAACATCAAGATGTTACACTACAGATTCGATCATCTGTATAAAGTAATATATTGTGGGATGGTGGTTCCATATCTGGATTAAATTCATAATGCTATGCCCTCCACGTTTAATATTAATACTGAAAATTTTTCATAGGAAAGTATAGTTCTAAAACCACAATGATTAGTAGTAAAAAGTAATAATGAAGTATTTATTTTTACATCAGCCGTGCATATCGTCCGCCATCTAGTGAGAGACGTTTAAACGCAGTGCGTTTGATTATCCGACCGGCTTATAAATATACGATGCTGTTTGTAGGAACAATATTATGATGTAAAAAGTGGGTTAGGAAAGTATGTCGTAGAATAACATTTATTTACTGTCTTTAGCTGATAACCTGCCTTTGATCTGTTAGACTGGGATAAACAAGAAGAAACCTACCTTCTGTACTCTAAAATTAAACTGTTTTGAATCTCAAGGTAAGGGGCAAAACTCGTGTTTGTGTTTGATTTTCTAAACATTCTTACTTGACCACAGTTTGAGAACCGTAATTCGCGGTTCTTTATCCTTCAAATGCATGCTAGGATATTAATTTGAAAGTCCTTGATTCTTCTCTCCGATATTAATTAACACTATTTTACATTGACGTCCATAACTTCGGCCTTGCTACGTATTGCACCTTTTAGCTGTAGGCCCCTTGACGAATGCTTTGAGTTTATCTTCTCAAAGACAATCGAAGACAGTGGATAGATTACTGAAAATGTAGTTCAACCCAACGTACCTAACTATTTTGTTTAAAGTTGTAAATTGACTTGGAAATATTCAGAGCCCTGAGAAAATCGAGAACAGGTAATCGGCTGGAAATAGAGCACGTGGAATGATGAGATATTGATCAGAAATTCATCTTTCTCAATTCTGATCTTTGACCAACACGGTATAAGTAGACGTTGGTTCTGAATTCCTGTAAAGGCATAAATATGTCTTTCGTTTGTGTGGTGCAGTGTTGAATGTTTATTCGATACGCATAAGTTGATGTTTTATTGTGAAGATGATTTTATTTATGAGATTCGTAGGATTGCCGCTGAAAGTAGTAATACCAAATTTGACATTAGGCTCCAGTCCCAATGGAACAGTGCAGTGGAGAATGGGTATTTTAGATATCGCTTAAATATTAAACATTCGAGAACACTGCCAGGAAAGTATTCATTTTTGGCACAGGTAAAGAACAGTATATTTTGTTATAGTGGGTGGCTGACATTTACTTTAATCGGAACGTAATTTCGTATTACGGGATATATTCATTGAACATATGGTTCCCAGGTTCGTTTTATCTTCAGCTAATTAGAAATGAATGAGCATTTTCATCATGCTTGTTCATTCATAAAATCATCGACTGCCTGAATATATCATCTGTAGGATTTAACATATTTCTATAAGATTGTACAGCAGAGTCATGGTGTGAATTGTAGTTTAAATGTTTATTAGTTCTGTCTTTACACAACACAAAATTTTCTTTCTTTGTGTCTGAATGTAACACATGTTTTGGCCAGATTAGCCCATCTTCAGTCTAAAACATGTGGCATTACATTAAGACACAAAGAAAGAATACTTGTGTGTTGTGTAAAGACAGGACTCAGAAAAATTTAATACATATAATTTTTTGATACTGTGTTTATACTGTATTCATGTTGAATGTGAACTTGTTAAGAACTATTAATTGTGTGGCCAGATGCTCAGGATACTGTCCGTTGGTGGGCTTTTATGAACACAATAATGTACCATTAGATTCGGTAAAAGATTGGGATTTCCTGACCATCTAAGACACATTATCTTCTCAGGAAAGATTTTTCTTTGTGGACTTAGCTTACTTCTCACTTCATTCTCCTTATAAGAGAATATAAAAAGAGAACAGAAATAAAGTAAATGATCTCTTAATGTTTGACATGTTTTGAAATAAGTAGAAAAGATAAAGCATTAATTTTAGACAATTCAAATTCTTTCTTACACACATAATAATCATGTTCTGTCTCATTTGATATTTTATAACCTCAGCATTTAATAAACCACTGTTTATTTGCTCATCAATTAATTAGTAAATCAGACATTGAACATAGTATTGTGTTTACAGCTGAATACTGACAGACATTTAAACCGACGGGCACCTGAAGAAATAACATGCGTATCTCAGCCATTCGATGCCACAAAGTTCAACTTTACAAACGTTAAGAACGAAGAATACCTGTTTGAAATTAAGAGAAATTCTGCAGATGAATCTGTGGGACACTTCCTCATTATCAATGTGAGCCCTTTAGAGTATGGACATACGTTGCTGTTGCCAGGCCTGTTTAGTTGCCTGCCACAGGTGGCAAACTTGGAAAGCATACGGCTTGCTGTAGAAGTCCTGCTTCTTAGTGGATCTCCGTAAGTCATAGTTTAATAGTTATCTGAAAACACTGTAAAACACACATTATTTATCTACGTCTATAATTAGCAAGTATTAGTTGGTGGTCTACTGTGTAGTATCCATGCATTGAGATTTGGCGAGTCAGTTGTGGTGGGAGAACAGGTAGCCTTCAGTATTCTACTATAATATTAATGTAACATAGCTTTTGTTTGAGTCGTACCAATGCTTACTCACAATTGTTTTGGTGAGCATAGTAGTGTTGGGCACTTGACTAAACTTGCCTCACTATCTCTCAATCTGTGAACAGTGCACATACTTCTGCACAGCACAGCACAAGTATTAAAACCTCAGTATAAGATAATATCCTCGTGTGTCTGGCCAGTGTTCTTGTGGACAAACACAGACAATGGATCACCTCCTGGCTTGCCCCATCTTAGATTCTCCCTGCACAAGTGAAGATTTGGCTACATGTACAGACACTGCCGTTCTTCATGCCCGATATTGGTTTCAGATATAGTTTTGTATATATGTTGTAAACTTACTTTTATATTTATTCTATACTAAATTTTCCCCAACCTCCTTTACTTTATTTCTATGTTATTAATATTACTCTATTTAATGATACTTTGAATGGTGTGTATTTGGATATGAAATAAATAAATAAAGTGTAAGATAGTATTTGAGTTTGCATTACATTAAATTTTAATATTAATTGATCTAAGATTAGCAAAGATTTTAATGTTTTTGTTTTACATCATTACTTAATTTTAATTTTTATTTGGTTTGTGGAAAAAATGCACTGAATTAAAAGTCGAGTGTAACATGAAAGTGAAGTGCGCCTCTGAGAGTGATAATCACTGCCCTTGAACAGACCTAGTACTAGTGTGTTACTTTTTTTTAGGGCATTGAGAGTGGGGTTTAATGGCCTCTGTGCTTTTGCATCAGTTAATCATTTGCATTACCATATGTACTATCTGCACCATCATATGCTGTTGGAGAATGTTGTGAGTATGGACATATTTGTGTTGTCATATTAGTCGTTAGATCAACGTATTTGTCCAACCACTTGCTCACCCACTCATCCATGTACCTACTTTCATTCTGTCATTCACTTGCTCTTCCTTTGAGTTGCAGAATTTAAAATCTCACTATTCAAACACATATATAGTACTAGACTCTTGTCATGATTTAGCTCAATGTAATCTGTACCATCATAACCTGTTTTCTTTATATAATGAATTCTTCTTGGGCTTCAAGCCGTGTGAGGTCTTTTCTTCATTGAACGGCTTTACGCGGCTGGTAGGCCAAGAAGAATTATTTTACTTATTTGCCATGAAAGCTTCAGATCATACTCTTTTCTTGATACCTGTCTTTTGAACTACATGTACTGTTTCATTAATATACAGAAATAAACAAGATGCTAGAGTGTTCATTTGTGTTTAGAAGCTTTGCCAACACGATGAAGCATAACATCATCCATTTACAGAGTGGGATTACTGCAGTCCCTGTTTGTTAATCCAAACTGAAATTTTTTGATTTGGACTGATCAGGATTGTTGAAAAATCTTGAATCTTTCTGAGATTGCATATGAGTCAGATATATGTTATTTTACATTGAACATTTGTGGTAGTAAACTTTTCTGATTTTATTTTTCAGTTTAGGCTCATTTAAAGTCTTTGGCCAATATACTGGTGTTATATCTGAGCTGCCTTCTTTGAGTATCTTATTTCTGAAAGGTTCCTGTGGGCGTGTGTTGTGTCTGCTATCTGTGCCAGATATTTGTGACTGTATGAGGCATGTATTGTGCATATCTTTTCTTTTTACAGAAAGTTGATCATTTAAGTGGTCCCTGTTATCAACTTGTGGATTACCCGGCACCAGGCTTTGTGTTCCAACTTCCAGAGAACCGAAGTGTAGTGGATTTGGCAAGGTAAATTAACCATTTTTAGGAAATGAGAAGCCACACTTATGATTTAATGTTGTAGCATGTTACAGTGATTTCCATTTCTTGATTTTCACTTCAAGGATTAGGCTAAAGCCTGTTCCAATGACAGTTGATCAAGTCAACTTGTAATATGTTAGCCTCATTAGTGCTTTAGAGTAGTAGGTGGCAGGCCTGCTGCCTCTGCACAATTTCTATTTGATCCTGAAATGACGACCAGAGTCATCTGGTAGTGAAGCAGGAGAGACATGGGTGAGAAACATGACCACTGAATTTTGCTTATCAAGCATCTATTTTATGCTTGTAAGGACCTTTTAATGTCATAAATCTACGACATGGGACCGATGGCTTTACTTCCCCTCCAAAGGAAGTCATGCTACTGATTTTTATAACCCTTAAAAATTCATCGTCCTCGGCCGGGTCCAGTGGCAAGCATGCAACTTCTAGACCACCGAGGGCAACTTCTTAAAATTCTTAGAATTTTTTTATTCTTAAAATATATATAACATTTTTAAAAAGTGTTGAACTTTGTTGAATTGATTGTATGTTTGACTTATTAGATACTGTGGTGAGAAGTGTCAGTTTGATGAATGCATAGGTAGGAGATTGTGGGGTTGATTCACACTGTGACGTTATAATGAGAATGCATTGGTTAACCTTGATTTAATCAGCAGGTAAGATGAAGATCAATGCTCTTGTAGAAACTATACAAGGTAATGAGTGGTGTTGCTCAGTGTTCCCTAATTTGTGACATGTGGTGTTGTATAGTTAGTGAGAGGTTGTGGAAGATTATAGAAACACAAAAATCACCAAGTTTTAAATTTGAATCAATTTTGAGAGTTCAGACTTGGGTCATAACATTATTAAGTGTAAAAATTAGAATGTCAGGGTTTGTGTGTGGATAGGCAACTGTGGTTTTGGTCATTCGGAGAACGTGCAGCATCCTGGTAGAGGAAGTAGGACAATTACTAAAATAAAATTGACATAAATTTGTAAATATTAAGATTTCTGTCTTCTGGGTTATTGCGCTGTGTAGTCTGGTCGATGTTAACCGACGTTTCAGAGGTCATACTGCCTCCGTCATCAGGGCGATGAATATGCCAATAGGCAACCAACCAACCAAAAAGCTAACTGAGGGCGGAGGCCTGCGCAAGCGCAAGCATCGTCCCTACCTAGGTGACACCATTCCTGCACTCAAGGCGCATTGCTGGAAATGGTAAACTGTCTTAATATAAAAAACGGAAATTTTGCTCACGCTAACAGGGTTACGCCGTGGCTGGAGCCTCGACCATTCAAACTGGGATCTGTTGCTGCTGATGGGAGGTTATCCCGTCAGGCAAGTTGTCCAAAGGAATTTGGTTGGTTGGATCTCTGGGGTTTGAACCCAGAGAGGGAGGGGCCGTTTCGGCTGAAGGCCTCTGCGGC
>NW_019060065.1:678994-700136 GCF_000696155.1 Zootermopsis nevadensis
TGACCTCTGAAACGTTGGTTAACATCGACCAGACTACACAGCGCAATAACCCAGAAGACAGAAATCTTCATACTCACCGCTGTGAGAACCTCAAGTCTTACATTGTAAATATTAATTAATAACTATCACCGTTGTCAAGCAACAAGTTGAACATCTGAGGCAAGAGGTATGTGATGTTATGAACTATGGTTTCTTGTTGTTTACAGGTCCGTGTGTTGTTTGACTGAGTACTTGCAAAATGCCAACATACCACACAATCTTTTCATAACTCGAGGCAGCAGACTTCATGAAGCAGATGCTGGTGAAGTATACACCACAGTGAGGGTGTATGTCTGGGCAAGGAAACCTTCTGCAAGTAAGCCTCTCGTAAACACGTGGATATTTCTTATTACATATGTATTAGAAGAGTGTTATTATAGTTCACATCGTTTGGAAAAACGTATCATTATAATAAATATTCATTACAAACAAATATCTGGATAAAAACTACTTCCTGAATCAAACAACAAGAAATTAAAGTTTATTTAATTTTATTTAATTTTATTTTGTACCACAATAATTTTAAGTAAATCTGTATTCTATATTACTGAAATTGTGTATTTATCTAACAGTTTACACTCAAGTTCAAAAAGAAACCCTTATCATAGTTTAATAACTTCAGGAATATTGAGAAAGTTTGATAGCAGTTAGTAGATCTATATGAGGCTAGTTGCTAAGGACAGTCAGTCAGTCATTCATGCGGAAGTGAGCGAACGTCCATCAGAAAACCTAACTGGCAAAGTTACGAGATTTAAACAAATTGTAGTCAGTGCACTTAATTTTATTACATCATGTGGGGTAAACCACAGACAATTCAAGGCATTCCTTGATGAAATTGAAAGTGAATATGGTGGTAATGTGTACTACTCTGAAGTTCCATGGCTTAACACACGCAAGGCTCTGCAATCTTTGTTTCATCAATAGAGATCTGAGTTTTCTGAATTTAAAAAGGACAACCACTCAGTCACTTTGAACATGCAAGTTGGATATGCGATTAATGTGTTTCTGGGCATCTACTCACTCTGGTGCAGGAAATTCTTTGAAAAGTCGATTGTATACTCAGCTTGCCGAAGAATAGCCCACGTTTCTATGGAACCCGAAGGTTCATCACCATATTCACAGGAGCCAGCCACCAGACTCTATCCTGAGCTAGCTGCATCCAGTTCCCTCCGTCGATTCCTGTCTCTGTAAGGTCCACCTTAACTTCCCACAAACGCCTAGGTCTTACCAGCGGTCTCTTCCCTTCAGGCCTCCTAACCAATACTTTGTAAACACCCCTCCCCTCCCCCATGCTTGCTGCATGTCTTGCCCACCTCATCCTCATTTTAATCAGCCTAGCAATATCAGGTGAGGAGTACAGGGTGTGCAGTTCATCATCATGAAATTTTTTCCATGATCTGTCTTCCTATCTTTTAGGTCCAAGTATCCTCCTCAAAAACCCTGTATCTATGTTCCTCCCTCTGTTAAGCCTTTTGAAGCATCAAATGAAGTTACTGAATCCATTTTACAGCTCATACAAATTGACCTACATTGCAGTGATGATCTTAGGTTTAACAGTTAAATATTCATGTATGCAATTTAATGATTAGCGTCACTTTTTGGGAACAATTAAGAATTAGGATGACACACGGAATTTACTGTGCCTACTGACCTGCTGTTACTGCTTTGTTTGTTGATCCATTGTGTTCCTGGGTCAGTTCTTGTAATGCTTTGGGTACGTTTCCTGTCTGGTATTCTATACCAGTCCAGAACCCCTGTAACTGTTTGAATTAAAATTTGAACTGGCCAGACAATCATGTGTGAAGGGTCCCACGCTAGCAAGAGATCTGGAAGGTAGGTCAAGAACACGTGCAGTATGAGAGTGGAGACGGTCGACAGCGGGCTTTCAGCCATTAAACCAAACAATCGCATTCAGTAACCGTTGTACCCGTAATGGGAATTGTGTATAAGAGGATCAAATTTTCAAGAGTAAAAGTATTTTGTGTTCTTTAATTTGTTGTTTCTTTGGATTTATATAAACAAATTACCATGTCAACCCTGAGGTGATCCTTGTTCCCCACTGACACTAGTTCGGCGTATAACTATCTCTTGCTGAAGGAACAAAGGAGGATGGCATTGAGAGGGTATAGTTATAATTCCGTGTAGGAAAATATGTGGAATTGACTAATATGCCTACTGAAGGATCACTGTCATGATTGTCGATCCAGTTTTTTCTGGACTCAGTTTTTGTAGTCCATTGAGTAGGTTGCCTGTCTCGTCTTCCCTGCATAGGATGATACATAGGCTATACTGTGCACACTGGCCAATACCTGTGTTGGAATACACCATCTGACTGATCATGTGTGTTCTGGACCAGTTTTTGAAGTTCTTTGGGTAGGTTGCCTGCTTGGTGTTCCCTATGTAAAGAACAACAGTTAAAGAAAGTTTTGTCTCATGAATAATTTTCTCTGAAATTACAAGAAACATCTGCATACACATCACTTCTACTATCTAGCAATATTTTCTGTAATTGTATTCAAATGTAAAGTGTAGTTTCATCATTTATTCATGCAGTCATTGTTTTTACAAAGTGGTTACAGGCATTTACATGTCAATGTTGTACATCACTATGCATTTGGTTTCTCTTTTAATGATTGTGGTGTGTTGTAACGTGCATAGACCTACTGGCTGTAGAAGTGGACTTGCGAACTTGAATCATTACATATTGATTCTTATTTCTGTGCATCTTTGTCACTTTCAAGACAAGTCTTCAGTTTCAGCATGTGTCAGTGCAAGCATTGTGACTGCTTGTAAGGCAAGGCTCATCCATGTTTTGAGTGGATTGTGGGTTCTCAGGGCTTCTTTAAAACATTTTAGAACAAAGTGGAAAGTAAGTAAGAGCTTGCAATGTTTGTATCTAAACATAGTTTTGAAAATATATGAGAAATAGACTTTCTGAACTCTATTTTCATTATGAAGATGGCTGTTTCTGGGTTGTGGTGCTGTGTAGTCTGGTAGAAGTTCACCTGAACTTTGAGGATTTGCTGGATTTTCATTGCTCTGTATAAGGTTTAGTGGTGAGCTTCTGTGGATATGTTAAAGAACCCTCATGTGCGAATTTCTAATTATGGCGGCTGATTGGTTAAAGAAGACTATATCATAGACGTAGTTAAAGCTAGTTGGTTTAACCTGTTGAATGTTCACCATGCTAAGAATTATTTCCAAAATAATTTGTGGAAGTCAGTGGTGTGCCGAGACATCTGTAAGTAGTACAAGAGAATTGTTATGTAATCTTCATGTAACCAATCATTGATATTTCTTCAGTATATAAACAGACTGGGCATAGTGCCAAAAATGAAAATTTTAACTTACTCTACCGTATGTGTCAATGTGCCAGTTATACAATCAGTTTTATGTGGGCTGACAAATTTTGATGAAGTGTTGTGCTGTATTTAAAGCACATTCTCTGAGTGCCTGGAAACTCTGTTGATTGTGATACAAGATCAGAAATTTTTAGGCTACTTTCCATATTTGGTGGGAATACGGATAATAAGTATGTATGCTGATTTCTGTCTTCTGGGGTGTTGCGCTTTGTAATCTGGTCGATGTTAACCAACGTTTCCCAGAAGACAGAAATCTTCATACTCACCGCTGTGAAAACCTCAAATCTTACAAATATGTATGTTATGTATATATGTGTGTGATTTCTGCTTGGGGGGGTCCCCCCCCCCAAAAAAAAATCCCTTCCTTGACACTTATGCTACATATGATGATAGACATTTTTCTCAGATGTGCCTGGTTCTCTTGTCAAACCTTTACACATTTGAGCTTCAGTTTTTTTCAGCAGATACTACTAGACAAATTTTAAAAAAAATGTAGGCAATAGAAAATTAGTAATATTTAATTTTTATCAGTTTTCCTTTAAACATAATATTTTAATTTTTAACTCAAAACAGATGTGCATATTAACAGATGCCATTATACAGTGGGATAAATGATTGCTATAAGAACAAGTTAGGGATTGTATGCATAGTGTAACAGTTCTGGCATGTTCACTCTGTTATTGCTATGTAGATTTTCAGTTCATGAGTTACATGAAATATTGAATTTTGTAGGGTGTCATGAAAAGACTGATAACTCTCTTTTTCTTCTCACAGCTGCTAAAGATTTATACGCATTCAACCCAGCGCTGTGTGAGCTGTTTGGACATTTGATCATCAAAAGTAAGTTGATTAAAAATTTGTTTCTTTGTTTATGTATTTCAAATTTCCCAGCCACCAGCTGTGACATTAAATACTAACGCATGCTGAAAATAATGCTGCACTATCATGGAGCTAGAAATTAAGATTGTGACAAGTTAAGTTTTTAGTTTTAGGATACTAGTGTGCAACTTTCCCTGAGTATAGTATTCAGTAATATTCAAGCTTGAAGACTTCTCAGGAAGTGTTTTTGAGTGTTAAGCAGATGTACGTCTGGATGGACAGACATACTTCTAGTTTTATGTATTAAAATTATTCTTCCCCCCTTCCAACCTAACAGCTTCTTGAAGTTAATTATGCTTTTGAATTAATTATCTTATATTATGTAATTTCTTTAGATGAACATATATTCATTATTGGAATATGTTTTCAAATTACTGAATACATATTCAGATGATGGTTTGCTGCATTGTTATTTGCAGATGTGCTATTGAAATTTTGTTACCTGTGATCATAAGGCTGTGCAGTTTGGTTGAAAGTACATTACATTCTTACAGTTCGCTGATATTTCCAGTGGTTACGCCCTAGAATAACTATTAAAAGTCCCAAAAGTAGAAAATTTCATATTCAGTTTTTGCCTTATAATTGAACATTTCTTGTAAATTGCCAGGAAATTAATTGTAGAGAAGTTTTGAATGAGTATCTCCAAAAATTTATTGTACTTAGAATTACCTTAAAGAATTTATTATTAATTCTTTTCATAAAATTGGACCATAAAGGATATCAGTTCATTAGTGTAGTTATTGGATTTGGTTGAAGTATGGTGTGCAGGGTTAGGTAGATTTTGTTTTGGTACCTACTGGTGCACTTTAAATAAAGCTCAAATTGGTAATATATGAATTTGTTGGCATGAAGTGTGTCCATTCCACCTCCTCATGAAGCTACGTGCAGTTTTCCATATATGCGGCTCTCATTTTTTTCTTAAGCAAGAGAAGTGTTAGGTTGGTGAGAAAGCATTATATTAAAGCTGGTAACTAAAAGGTGTCTGAATTTGTTGTCGAGGGAGTTCTACTGTGTGGAAAATCTGCTACAAGTTTGCCATTATGAACTTGGAACTGGGCTTGGGAGACATACTTGCTGTTTCAAATTGTGGTTTCTACAAAATCGTTGTAGTCTAGTTCAGAACTGTGCAAAAACTAGTTAATTTCTCTGTTATTTTCCCACTTCAGTCACTACATGTAATCAGTTTTCATTGCAATTCTTATCGCATAAAAATCAGTATTAATTTTATCATCATTTGAAGGTGAAAGCATTGAATTTTAGAATTTGGTGACATTTGTATGATTGGTCGGTTCTGGTTGTGTCCATTCACAGCCGAACCTGAGTATTGGTCATTGACAGAAGAAAAGGTGGCCGCAGTACTTAGTGACATATGTCAAGAGCCATTTGCAAAGGTTCAAGAAAACGTAAGACATTTGTTTGAACATCACTGCACCTAACTGTTGATTTACTGCAGATTTGGTTCCCTGGGATACATGGAATGCGTTCTTCTCTTTATGTGATGATATTAGGTGTTAGGTATGTTGGTGCTAGTTAATTGTTAGATCGGATGATACAGATGTTTGACAATTATAATAAAGAAATATGATCAAATAATATGTATTTAATTCTTACTGTAGGATACTTTATGACACATAACCTCAATCTAAAAACCAATAAATCCAGCTTTGGTACTGTAATTCCTGTTCTTTGTTGGCCTGTCAGTTTTTCCAGCAGTCCTGTGTTTGATGTTTTTACCATAGGCTGGTTTTGCTGAAAGATTGTTTTATGGTTTCTTTAGGCTTTCCAGGCAACTGCTGGTATAGTAATTTAAAATAGGCCAAGATCACTTCCACATCTCA
Organism: Zootermopsis nevadensis; assembly: GCF_000696155.1. The sequence goes on from NW_019060065.1 coordinate 685,113, forward strand.
AGTCCTCATTCATAATCCTCCTTTCATCGGTTCTTTGTAACCTGTGTAGTTGAGAAAACATTATTGAATATAAAAGAAATCTTCCCTGCTTTGGCACATCTTAGTACTGACACCTTTATTTAAAAGAAAGAGCACTGCCTGTGGGAATTATCACTTAAAATAAAAGTGAGAGGCCAAAAACTGTTGATCTCAAGTCTGACATCATAAAGGAATCCGAAGGGAGACTAATGGTGCAGGTATCCAGATAGTAACTAACGAATGAGTTAAAAGAATACTTGTTTTGCTCTGTACATTAAATATTCCCTTTGTAAGTCTTCCAGATAATGGAATATTTCTGATATTGGACAGTGACCGTATACTATTACAGTGCCAGGAAGTTAAGTGCATAATAATCACATGGCCATATGTAGTTTAGGGACATTTTATGAACTGACATGTTCCATGGGGTAAATTAGTATTCAAATAATAATTTTAGCTTCTTAGTTACAAGATATTCCACATTTTAGGTGTTCTTCATGCTCTGACATTAGTAAAGAACACCTTATGGGCCTAACCATGTCTGTCTGTCTGGCTGTCATTTTTTCTAGGAACTATGCAACCTGCACAATAAAGGGTCATTTTTGAAATGGTAGGAAACAAGATTATTGCTGGAACTCATTGTGACAGTGAGAATTGAGGTCATTGTTGCAATGATGGGAACAGTTTCTTGACCTCAGGTCACATTGCGACTGATTGTGGATATCAGTGTTGCCTTTGATACAATTATTGCATTTGTTATTCCTTTCAAATAAGGGTAAATGTAAGTTCCACAGTTCCTTTGAGTTGTGGTTGTCAACGAATCTGCCTGCTCGTGATCTGGTTTGGAGAACACCTTTGGAATTTCAGAGTACTCCAAAGAGTACACCTTTCCAATCTTGTTATGTAAATGCACATAAATGGCTTGTGTAACACTTGAAGTAGGTATTACGTGTGGATGAGACCCGTATATTTCATGTGGCTAATGAGTTGTTGACACAGTTCAGCATAAATCAAGATACTTGTAAATGGAGTGAGCAAATGAGGTTTGGCACAGACTGTGATGCTAGGTGGGCCAGGTAGCTATCAGACAGGATAGCTCATTAACCTAGTTACCTTCGGTGTCAGAAATATCTCCATTTCTTCTCACCTCCATGGCATCATCTTGGGTTCTAATTTTAACCATGAAAAAAATCATGTTTGATTGTCGTCATTCTGTTGTTTTGCATCAGTAGTTTGTAATTGGATGCAACCCATGAGGTAATTGTGAACACTAGAAAGAGAATGTTGACATCTGGGTCAGTGATTGTGTGCTGCTGCTACTGGCATGGCAAACATGTGCTCAGACGTGTTTGTTTTCTTATGCACCACTTTTATGGAGACTAAAATCAGCTTGGAACTGATTTTAAATGAATAAGTACATCATATTTACAAGCATTTGTGTTTTGCTCTGTCACAGAGGATACCAGAATCAGCTGCTTGTTACTACATTGTCTACAGTTTCATGTAAAAATTATGTCTTAAAACATCAATTATGGCAATGAATAATTTTCATCTGGTCCTGAAAACAAACCTGAACATTTTAGAATGCGGACACAGTTCTGAAATTTAAATGTGCCAAAATATACAAAAGTGCATAGTGGTATTTAAAATGTAAATTGTTTGCTGAGTAATGCTGTGTTTCGCAGTGAGCAAACGTTGACCGGTTTAAAATGGACTTGATTGTAGTGCTTGTGAATTTAAAGATATTTGATAACTGGGGAGACAGATGTCAATTAAACTAGCACAAACCTTGTCAGTTCATCCGACAATTTAGAATTCAGGTCTCCTGCCATTCACAGTAGGAGACAAAAATTCAGTCCCTGGCTGAAGAGAAAACATTTTTAATTCAAACCAGAATTATAATCACTATTATCATTTCTCACTTTATACTTTTTTCCCCTAAGGAATGCTTTCTTTGGGAATTTTGTAGCAGATGTAGTTTGTCTTGGACATACCTGGATTTTCAGAATTTGTGTATGTAAAATAACACTGTTGTATTATTATTTACTTATTTGTTTATTGTTTTTACTTATTGTGATAGTTGAACATGGTCTCACTTTAATCATTTGTAGCATGCAGTTTCCTAACACAGTAACCATATGTATCACATGGTCTGATGGATCACTGCTTTTCTTAGCTGGCAGTAGTTCAAAGTACCAGTCATTCTGATAGTTTGAGCTGTGGGAAATAGACAGTGTGGTAGAGGGTTTTTGTATGTCAGAAGTTAAATTTTTATAGGAACTATATTATAAACATGGGTTGTGAAATTTATAATTAGGACTTTGTCAGTAGTATTCTTCTTATTCTTCTTCTATGGCTCTCCGGTCCGTATTCGGTCCATGGCCTCCTCAATTCTCCTCTTCCATTCGGTCCTTCTGTTAGGTCTGTCTGTCCGAGGCTTTGATTGAGGTTTCGAAACATCTTCCTTTTTACGGTGCAAGGTTGTTGGCCTTGCAACCAACCCCCAACCTGGAGGACATGGTTTAGATACTGGTATTCTGTAACTTTGAAGCTTGTCAAAGAGACGTCAAGACTCGTGAGGTACTTCACATTCTTTACCTTGGTATTAGGAGATGTGAGTTAGTTTTGTGCTTTTTGTGATGTTATTTGTACAGAAACCCCAGTACACTTTGACTTGAAGGTCGTGTGGGTTTGAGAGCTGTTTGTAATGTGGAGGTAAAAAGAAAAATTCGTAATACCTGTGCTGTGAATTTTAGAGCTAACTTTGTGTCTAAGGAATGAGTCAAGAAGGTGTATAGGATTCATAGATGTGCTGTACAGTTCTCTCCATCTTTATTAGATAGAAGTAAGTTTTGTATGTCAGCTAGTTTTGGCCGTTTGAAAGTGATCACAGAAAACACTGGATACAGCGGCCCATCCATGTACGAGTCTGACTCGTGAGCCGGGCTCGGATATATTTCACCACACTTGCATAGCAGACTCGGCTCGTGACACCCCACCCACAAACGAGTTTGGCTCAATGGGACCCGCGCCGAGGCGGACTCGCAAGCCAGACTCGTACATGGATGGGCTGCTTAAGAGTCTGATTGGCTACAGAGACCTTCCTGATGTGATTATGAAGAGAATTCTGTAATGTGTACCTGAAACTGAATTCCCACTGTTCATTTCGTTTCTTATTAGTGTGCTGAATTAGTGGTAGACAAAAATTAAAAATATGTTTCTTATGTGTTGTATGGTTAAGATCATATGAACTTGGGAATGGTCCATCTGAAAAAGTTGTAATTGCTTCGGGTGTTGGACCGTGTTGGACAGCACTTGACCTGCTTGGCATTCATTGCCTGCATCCTGTACATACACCTAGAGGTGCTGTATGCTCTAGTTAGAGCACCAGAGCAGAATGAGGCCATCCGACTGTCTCACAATGGGCAGCTTAACCTGTAATTTGTGTTAACACATCTGAATTGGAGAAGCCGCTGAGCTCTACCATCAACAAGGATTTGGATTAAACTTGTAACATGGCTGCTTATTGCATGTATACCTAGTACTAGTTTTTGTGTTTATTTATATAACTTTTCCATTTTTTCTTTCTTTTTCTGCTTCTTCCTTCTTCATGTCTTTCATTCATAAACCTAAATGTGTTCAAGACTCGTGTATCTACATGATATTTTATGTCTTTATGGTTGTTATGAGGAACTGGGACGGCTCACTCGGTGTGGTGACTAGGCTGTGGGTTTAATGATCAAAATTTGATTCCCTGGTGGGATTTTTCTGTTTTCCACCACTTTTGTATTGTCTGTGGGGTATGTAGGTTCTTTCCTTGGCATGAAGCTGACCACTCAACTCCATCTAGTGCCGTGATTGAGAATGTGTGGAGCTGTACCTCTACTCCCCCAGTTGTCTTCACTTTGTGGTGCTTAATTAAGTGCAGGGTAGACTGTGGTTTGCTGGGTGGCACTTCTTGACAGAACTGGCTTTCTTACATTTGCGAAGAACATTGATAAGTGAAAAACTGCATGCGGTTGGTATGAACTGCTATAATAGTAAGTCGTCATTAGATGAAAACAGGAATAAAAGAGCTCCCATAAATTTAATTTCAACTACAGATTAAGAAATTAGAGACGTATATTGCTTAGAAGGGAAACAGTGACTATTTATTTTTGTACTATTTGATCTGAATTTGTGTTTAAGTAGCTGTTGTAAGCTTTGTGTCACTGTTCTGTGATAACACATTGTAGGTTTTCTTTACCACACTGTTGCTTGCATAATGCCATAAGTTAGGGGGAAATTACTTAAACAGTATGTTTTCCATCTGTCTGCCTTACCTTTTACTTTTGTGTTTTAGTTATTTTTCCAGACTCACAGGCAGTTTTTCACCTTTGTACATACTACAAAATTGCCCTGAAACAGAAGTTTATTATTATACTTAGTAGAAGTTGGCCTGGTATTGGAGTTTATTTATAGAATGATGTTTATTTATTTATTTCCTGTCTCAACAAGATCGCTGTTCTTTGCTTCAAAATCTGTTATGGTAATCCATTGCATTGAAATAACTTTGATGCAAAGAGAAGTGGAGTAGAGAATTATATTTTTAACTTTAAGTGCCTCCTCTTTAATCTCCTCATGCCTTAGCTACTGTCTTTATATGACGGAATTCTTATCAGAAGTTTCTCACTGGAGTTGACATTTTAATCACTGATGTGCGTGTAACACAGCTAATGAACCGATGCCAGATAGGAATAATGTGTGTGTGAATTCAGAAGCAGTTTTATGGGGAAATAATGTAAGCAACGCAACTGGTTATGATTTGTTATTATTTCTATTAACTACTATATCTTCAGACTAGCTCAACGCAGGGTTGCCACAAACCTTCAATTTGTAAAAAAAACGCAATATCCGCGGAGCACAATAAAACGAGGTGTGCCTGTATACATTTGTGTGTGTACGTTTAAGCCAGTTTTGTGATGGAGATAGTTTTGTGTTTAGTTACCTGCAGTAAGAAACTAGCAGTTACCTCAGGCTAAATAATGTGTACAGAGTCAGTAGTCTGCACACTTGATGGCTTTCAAACAATGGGGCAGTGGTTTTAAATTAGACTCTGTTTAACTGAATCCATCTGCTCCAGATTTTAGTATTGGTAGTGTTATCGTCCATGTGTGTGCACAGAAGATTCTGCGTAAGCATCCTTGTCTGTGCTCTGGTACTGTATTATATTAAGAAATAGAAATCTAGAGTGATACTTAAGTGGATTTTGACCAGTCATTGAAGTCATTATGAATACAATATTCATCACAATACAAAAACCTGCCATAGATGTCATTCAGGGCCAGTTCAGTCAATTTCGCATTCTGACACACTTTTTCTTCAGATCCATATTAATATTACATTTGCATCTTATCAGTCTTCCAAATACGTGCAGTACACAAATTCTATATGCATTTCTTTTTCCTCATCTACTCTACGTATTCATCCCACTGTGACCTCCATGAGTTCAATACCTTAACAGTGTTGGGCGATCAAAATTGGTACAGAGATCCCAAATATGTTTATTTATTTATTTATTTATGTCAAATGGTAGGTCTACTTTGCACCCCTCCCAAATATATGAACTTTGCCACATTTTCAAAGGATCTATTAACTATCTTTATTTTATGATTTTGTCCTGCGTTCTGGTGATGAGACATCATCATATACTTTTTTTTCTCTGTGTTTACTTCTAGACCAACCTCTTTATTAGTGTCAGAGCTTTTGTGTTTTTCTTTATGGTATTTATGTTATCCTCCATCAGATTTACATTATCAGAAGCTGATGTGTCCCATTAAATTTCAGTCTCACCTGTTTGTCATGAATTTTCCTGATTGCTTATTCTAAGGCAAAGGCATCTCCTTGTTTTAGACCATTTTGAATAGGAAACGTGAAACACGTCAGACAAGTTTACCTATACAGACTTTTACTATAGGTGTAATTTAAACTGATACTACAGTGTCTGAAACTTGCATTTCTTCAGTTTGTATCCATTCTGTGTTTGTCCATCTCTTTCATGTGACAACCACCTGTTTACAACAGTATGCATTTTCACGCTTTACAGATTTTTGATTTGATGAGTTGGCTTGCTCTTTTGGAGCCAAAATAAATATTCTATGTTTTTCTTCTTACTTCATTTTCCTTATTGAACAAATGTTTTCATTTGATATTCTTGTAAATTCAGTTTCTTTTGAATTATGGAAGGTCATGTTCCTTGTTCATCTCCCACAGTCAGGGGAAGGTCCATGGACTGCTGTTTTAAACTAGTGTTATGGGCATTATACAGCATTAGGAGATGGAATAGTGGCTATGATGCCATACTTTTGTGGATAAGTACAGGCTGGTGCGTGATCACAAGGAATTGAAAAAGACAATAAATCGCTGGAATACATCAGTGAGGCCAAGCTTGGGATAAAAACCACAATAACTTTATGTAGATTGTTGCTGTCATGTCTGACTATCCACCCCTGCTGTATTAAAACCCACAACTCGAGATCCGCCAGTCACACATTCACCTCATCCGTAAACTTTCGTCACGAATTTTGTTCCCATTTCATAAACTTAACCTAACCTTCTTAAAACTGCACATTTCTTACAAATTTAAAGTAGGCTGAAAACGAATCTCTTCACTGGCGTCATCGTGTTTGCATAGATGAATGGACAACTGACGGCATCATGCTAAAACAGAGTTTCGTGAAAATCGGTCATAATGCGTGTCTGCAATTTTGATGTCAGTCTGTGACCTGTTGACGATGGCGGTTAAAGTAGGTTATGTTCACTCCTCGCATAATCCATCAGTGTCCAAAGGTGTGACGCGCATGCTCCCTCATCACGTGACCCCCTCGGGGTGCAGTGGGACTATTCATTGCAGCAGCTGCTCGCCTCATTGGGTGGCTGACCCTCTTGGCACGGAGCGTAAAGGTGCGCGAGACCAAATTGTTATGCACGGTGACCACATTACTCCCACGTTTCTGTCTTGCAATAGAGGACAGTGAAATACCGTACGACGCGCTGACATTAACTCACATCATTATTTTTGTCTAGGAAGCTGTGTGGAACAATACAAAGGGCAGTGCAAGGAAAGAGTAGACGACAAACAAATTATATTTCGCAGTTTTTTGGCAATGCCCACACTTTTTTAGAGCATGGACAGAAATTAAATTTTAGAGCAAGATAAAATAGAAAATAATGAAGAAATTGAAAAAGAAACATTTACGTGATATCAGCAAATGAAAAAACGTGGATGAATACAATAAAATGAAATGACGGTGTGTAAAGCGTGGGAGATGGAAGATTGATAAAAGAGGTCCTGGATTGTCACGAAAAATGGGAGAGATTTTCGGGACGAATGAGAAAGATGTTAAGTCGAAACAGGCGATGTCTTGATCCTTCATATAAAGCGATTACAACGAACATATCTATAGGATCTACATAAACTGAGGACACACTGGACGCTTAGGATGTGCGGAATCTTATCCAAAGGATCAGAATATTACCTGAAGACAGGAAGAATTACATTCATCCGTTGTTTTATAAGAATGAGAACGTTGCGAAGGAGAATAATATTGTTTCTTCTTATGTTCTGATTCCAACTTTACCTTGTTCTGCGGTAGATTTCTATAGAAACAATATAAACCCTTCTAAACCGAAGTTCCTCTACATAACATTCAAGAATTCAGTCCGTACCGCAAAGAAAACACAAGTAGGCATTACAAAAGATCGATCGCCGTTTGCGGAAATAATTACCCTGAACATCTTATGAAACCGACCGACCTGCTGGATGTTTATCCAGATATATTTATAAACTAGGGCTTTCGAGCGATTAACATTTGTAATTGTTTCACGTCTGTAGATAAATTGGTGAATGTAATTCTACATATTTTGGTGTCTGTCTGTTGATTTTTGTGTTGAAACCAATGCTTAAGAATAGTTCACAAGTCCAAAACGCTTCACGAAACACCTTGTTCAAGTCTCGTTGGTAGTACCGGATATCACGAGATGTTGAGTGTCTCCAGCCTGATGCAGTGACAGGACTTGAAACAGATCGCTATCGTTCCCTGTCGCCGTATGTGATCATTAGACGATAAACAGTCTTTACCCGGATTATCAGCTACCCATCGGAGTATGCAGTAAGTGGTTCTGGGTGTTTGCTACTGAGCCTCCTTCGTTTTCTTTGCTGCTAGGTCACGCATGCGCCTGGACATTATTAGTAGGTGCGTGGCGGGGGTGTGTGATTCATTCCGCTACATTCAGAGTTGTTGATAAAATGGAGCGTTACGACACGGCACGTAGGATAAAACGGATGTCCGATAGAAAGGTCGGATTATAGGATCTACACTGTATTTCGAAATGCTTGTAAGAACGGAGAATTGTTAGACTTAAACGATCATTATCCATCAAGAAAAAGTGTAATGTTTTTTAGTTTTCAACAATCGGTAAGATGGGAACCGATGTAGTGTGCAGACTTGCCAACATTTTGTGGAACTCAAAAATCCATTACCATTTTCACAAGAGCCCATCTCTGGATCTCCCTGTGCGTAGGAGGAGCCCATAACTCAATGTAATAACTGGTCTGAGCGATCGGGTTTCGATTCCCGGTACGACACTATTCTTCCCTTTGCCACGAAATCCAGACCGGCTGTGGGCCTCACCCGGCCCTCTATCCCGTGGTTTCCGCGGGTAAAACGGACGGGGCATGAAGCTAACCACTCACCTGAATCTAATGCCGAGTTTAATAATGTCTTCGTGGCGTTATGCTTGTAAGTTGAGCACCAGGGATATTTTTTCCTTACCATTGGATTTCGAAACGGGCATGAAGGCAAAAAATTTCCCGACAGCAACAGTTGGTATCCTGGCAACAAGCGACGGCAGTGAATTTAGCAGAGCCGCGTTCCACGTGTTTACGTATATCGCAGGGAACGTGGCTGCGCGGCGCTGTACCGCGCGCGTGGTGAAGGGACACAGCTTCAGTGTCTGTCCAAGTGTGAGCCAGTTAGGAAGTTTGTGTTGTGTGCGCACGGGCTCATGAAAATCAAGACAGAAGACTTCCCACTCAGTACATCAGACTCTGAGCACATGAAGTGGTTAGTGCGCGACCGGAGCCGTCGATTAACTGCTTCGATTAATCTAATCTGTCTTTCCCTCAGAAGAAGGCAGAGGCATGTTTGTTTACGTTATAGGCGCGGCAACCCAAAAATGTTGCAAATTAGTTATTGTTCCATTATGCCCCCTCCCCGTGTTTGTTAGTGACTTGTGTTTTAGGCATTGCTACAATAGGCTTCTATTTAATGAAGTCTCAAAATTAAATTCGTGCCCCTAAAATTTTATGTCTGACGAAATTGTTTCCGTTGACGCCTGTATTACTCGACACGAAAAGCCCCATTAACATTTTTATATGTTTGTGTGTCGATACCATGAATGAAATTGTGTTCAAGTCCAAATAAATATGACAATGTCTTTCCTAACTCTCAGCAAATACCGAGACATCAAATTTTTAATCTTAATTAGATTCCCCGTTATGCGGTAAATAAAGTGTGTGGTTATCACTCTTTACATTATTTCTCTCATGTATAGAATAAATACTGTAATGTTTGTTCTTAATTCTTAAGCTGATTTACATGCGATCTTTTATTCTTAAGCTTTGGTGTTTGTTGATATGCATAGTTTTGACAAGGCTGTGGACAAATAAACGTCTTGTGTAATTATTTAATGCTGCTAATTACGACTTCAGATTTGCTTCTTAAAGAAAATTAAAATAACTCTTATAAACCAGCTTATTGCCTGTGAAATATCCAAAGTGTTGATGTTTTCACGTTTTATGCGATTTTGCTGTATGAAGGAATCGTTGTGATACGTTAAGAGTCCTTTCAAAACGAAGCCGTGATACTGATATGCTGATACGTGAAAAATCGCTCTCACTGTTTGGGCGTACTAATTCGATCTTGATTTGAAACATGATAAGTGGGCGTGGTTTAAAATACTCCATGATTGACTGCAGACACCTGTCCGCAGATTCAGGCGTGTACGCTGATTGAGAGACAACTGTTTTTATTGTATAGCTCTTGTGGGACAATGTGCCAGCATCGCTGAAACAGCTCGTTAAGAGACCGTATATAATCGTTCGATTTGATGGCGAGGACTTTTATTCGAAACACTTGTTGGTAAACTTTATTTTTGTTCATGTATGTATCCACGAATGCATAGAACGTTGTGGAATTATGCTGACGGGAAAATTGAAGGACCCATAGGCTTGTGTTATAATTGGTTATGTTACTTTTCGTGTGTATACAGAGACATCTGCCAGTAAGGTTTGAAATAATGGTAGGATAACAAAAGAGAACTATTTGTGTTTATTTTATTCGATTAATCGAAGCAGTTGCTGTGTCTACGTGTTTGTGTATGTTTGTGTCAGAGTTCTAACCAAAAGGTGTGTAATTGTTGTAGCTTTTAACAATTTGTTGATGTAATATGGAAGTAACTCGTGGAACAAGATTAATTACTGAGACTGTCAGTGCCTGCATGTTGTGTGTGGTATGACGTGTCTTAGAAATATAATGCATGCAGTGGATTATGCTGTTCCTGACACCGACTTGGCTCTCCGTCAGTAGGGTAAGTTCCAAGCTACAGAGTTCCGTTACAGTTGGTTTACCGGCCCAATGTGTGCCAGAATTTGGTGGGACATGCGACTTCGCGTTTCAGTACTACCACGGCACATTTTTATATATTCGGATTATTATTTACAGTTTCTAAGCGTACTGTAATAGTTATAAAAATAACCATAAAGATGAAATTGTTGATGTTTTAACAACACTGATCGATCCTTATCGCTCGGCAAATGTTTAATAGATTGAATATGGCTGTCTTCTGGGTTCCTGCGCCTTGTGCTACTCTTATGAGGCATCGCCCTGATGATGGAGGCAGAAAGGACCTCTGAAACGTCGGTTAACTTCTACCAGACTACACGGCGCAACAACTCAGATGATAGCCATCTTCAGACTCACCGCCGTGAAAACTTCAAATCCTATTTAATAGATTATTTAGCGTTAATTAGACATCGTTTGTCACGAGGAACATCACTTAGTTTATTGTTATATAAATTAATATTAAAACGTTTTATAATTTAAAATCTGAGAACTCAGTAATAAATAAAAATTATGTTAGGGTTGAAACAAGAGAAAAAGTATGTAATTATGAAACATTGTTTCCGTCGTGAATAACCAATCAGTTGGACTTCATTTGTCGTTTGTGTTTTTTTTATTTATTTAAAACTACGATGTTTGGAAAGTTTGGGATCTGATAATTTTTACGATGCCAAAGAGTTGAAGCTGCCAGCTGTGACAAGTGTTTTGTGGAGTTAGCAGATCTCGATTGAGTTTACTGTTTTGTTCAAGCTGACCTTGAGGCCTACATCTTCATTGCCTTGATCGACATACTTACCTGAAAAGAGCCCAGCTATTAATACAGTGCAGTGTTTTGTTCTTATTGCGTTCTTTGCACTTGGTTCATGAACTGAGTTCGTAATCGATGTGTAGTTGTCTTTTTGTTTCTACGTACGTTCCATTTCCCGAAGCAACGAACGGTTTGTTTAACGACAGCGTAGGTTATATAGAGTCGGATGACAGGAAGATTTAGGTTATGCTTAGGGAAACATTTGGAAAGACAGGTCTTGGTCTGTTTTATAAAGCATGCCCCAAAATTTGCTGGAGGTACTGAACAAATCCTCCCATTACCCTAGGATAAGTTTTTGGTTTTGGGACGGTATTCAGAATCCATACCGACTCAATAGAGTTTCGGTATTCGGTATTCATCAGAACAATAGAACAAGTCAGCAGTATTCAACCAAGCCTGGAGCTGAGCCTCCCGAGTGGTATTCAACCTGGGGTACGCGAAGACATCTTAGGGGGTACGTGAAATTTTTTAAAAAAATATATATTATTTTATGATAAACACTGAATAATCAGTAATGTAATTTATTTAATTTATTTTAGATGTAGATTATATACTATGTATAACTTGAATTATACACCAACAACTTTGGGGGTACAAAGTTGAAGAGAAATTATATCTGGGGGTACGCGAACAAAAAATGTTGAATATCACTGGTCTAGCGGTTAGCGTAGTGAGAGATCCAGGGTTAGGCCCGACCTTTACAATTAATATTGAAATAAAAAGTTATAAAAAGTTTGCCAGTTACCTGAAGACAGGAGTAGAGTCAGCTCCCGAGATGTTTATATATTATGGACTTATCAAACAGTGAGGCAAAGTAATTTTGAGAAATACGTAGGAAATAGAGTCCGATAAAATGCTTGTTGAGGTCTGTACGTATTCATTAGCATTTCGTGACGAAATTACAAACAACTGACAATTGAGTCTCGTTATTAACAGCCAGTAATTTTTCTGCTATCGGAAGGAAGTGATGTTCAGGTACCTAAAGAATTGTCATTCTGCAGGGAATTTCACGAGCATGGTCATGTTAAAATACTTAACTCAGTGGTTACAACTTTTATGTGAAACATGTTTACGAAATTTGCATATTTCATGCACTGCCAGGAAAGAATATTGTGCAAACATCGCATTTAGAAACTGCGACCCTCCAGTCTTGCTTATAATTAATACCACTATACTGTCATTTTTAAGATTTTCTCTGATTTTAAGTGAGAATTATTACTGAAGTACAGGTGTGTGGAAAAGTGCTGTAACAGTTATACAGGGTCTACAATTTATGAGGCTGCGGTCGTGCTTGGATTGCGTGGTCGGCCGGCGCTCTGTTGATGTGGGCGGGAGTTGTGCGCGTTCTTCCGGTGGGTGACCGGCGAATCAGTTTCAGTGCCGCTAGTAACAGCGAACTACAAATATTTCTCGTCACTAATACATGTTATTATATTAATTGTTCTTACCTTAAATCACAAAAGATGTTCAAAGTGACTTCCTTGTCCTTGCAGGCAAGCTTCACATCTCGTTAACATGTTTCGAAATTCTCGACGAAGCTCTTCTTGGGAAATTGCCGAAATCAATTATCGAATACTTTCTTTAAGTGATTCCGGTAGTTGATAAGGCGTAATTAAATATCGTGTCTTAGCACGGAGGCCGTTTAATGTTTTGTGGTTTTATTCTACCACTGCAAGAAATTTCTTTATATCACGTAAGTATAAATTATGAACTTGACACACAGTTATTACTTGACAAAGGAACTTACACGCCATGTTATTTCCTTCTTTGGTTTCTTTTTCTATAGCAGCTGCTTTAATCATGTTAGTTTTATATTTCTTTTTCTTGTTCATGCGATTATGGTGTCAATTCTGTGAACTTCATTTGCGCATGCGTATTTCTTTTATAGCTTATTGTGGGGCTGACAGTACTCTAGTTTCATTTGTGAGTTTTGTACGCACGCGTATTTATTTTCAGTTTTTAACGTGAAAACGTCTTTAAAATCGATGCCGGGTGTGGGGAGGCAATCGCGCCCAAATGAGCGACAGTTTCGCTCCGACATTCGTGACGGCCGGACGTCGCGAACTGCGCACGCGCAAAGTGAACCCACGATTTTCGACTTTCCGGATTCGACACGTGTCCATAAACGGGATCATATCTCAGAGACTAATTATCCGATCCGAGTGAACCAAGTGTTGTTTTGAAGAGGAATGTATATGTTACAATTCATCCTGGCCTCCAAGTGTGTATCTCAAAAACTCAAAGAGATACGAGGTTGTGAATTTGAAAAAGTTTGAAAATTTCCCGATTTTCTTAAAATGTCGCGATATATGAGGGCAAAGTACAACCAAAATTACAAAAATGTTTAATTTCAATATACAATACACGATTGACGTTTTCACGAAAATAACTGCGGCAGTGTCCGACACTGCCTATCAATTTTTAACTTGTGAAATGGTGAACTTACTTCCGAGAATTTCGGTAAGTTACAGTATCTTCATTTTACAAAGCCTCCTGGTGGCATTTCTTAGAATCAAGCAGAAGTTATGCGCGCGCACAATCGGACAATGCTCTTATTCTCATTATGTCGCTGAATCTTGGACTGTAGACTCGTTTTGATTCTGCAGGTCTAAGACTGGCATTGACCGACAGACGCAGGAGGCCAACAGCTGCTGTTTCGCCATTTTTCACTAATTAATTCGATTAACACCTGTCATTACGCTTCGGTAAGTTTGCTAATTCGGCAGTGATGGCAGGCGGGCGACCTGGTTAAGGTAGCCTAAAATCCGCACTTCCTTTGCTCCACATTTACTGACTGTGTGTGAGATTTGACGCTGAAGACGTTCTCGCTGTGTCACACGTGTCGCATACTATTTCGAGAGGGTTTTGACTGATTGTTCGTAATACTTTAATACCCTACTTTTCTTTCTTGAAGAAAACACGTATTTCAGAGAAGAACTCATTAAGAGCCAGGCCCACAGATTTTTGTGTGGTAATGTTTTATTTAACTAAAAAGTTTACAACTAAATAATAAAATTGCGATTTATTCCATGAGTTAGTTGCGATATTAAGAAAAGAGTTTTTTTTGAATTTGCCTTGCACATTCTGAATTATCAGGGACGTTATCCGTTGTCTGAGGTATATTTCATATACACGACGTTTCGGGAGTCAGGAAGGTTTTGAATACGAGGTTAGTACGCTGGCCACTAGCTGACAGGGGCGTTAGTTACCTGGTTTTAAAAAGTCCCGGTTTCTAACCTGACCGCTGTTACTAATAATACAAGAAAGTGTCAATATGGCAACCGATCGCCCGAAGACGGGAGTAGATTCAGCTTCCGAAACGCTGTATATATCAAATGTACCTAAGACAATGGACGATGTCCAATATAATTTTCCTGCAATGAATGAGTAATTATTTCAGATCTATGGAACAAATGATGAAACTTTGGGGAAAAAATGTACTTTCAAGTGGAAGGCATCTCCATTTTTATTTGCAGAATGAACTGTGATTGCTCACAGAACAAACACATGAGATCGAACGTCGTGGTCGAGTGGTTA
>NW_019060065.1:709392-731576 GCF_000696155.1 Zootermopsis nevadensis
TGAAATTATCTTCTTCTAATGATAAATGATTCTTTATTAACAGACAGAAAGATCCTTCTTCACGTCTGGTTTTGAATATTGAACTCATAGGTTTTCTTTGTTTCTTTCGCAACAAATAACACAGCAACACATCTTCTTCTTCTTCTTCTTCTTCGAGTAACCTTTTTAGAAGCATTTTTGTACTCATTTTTCACAGAATATGTGCACGCATGTCTCAACAAAACAAAGAAAACAAACACTTTGCCGCATGTCTCGGTCGTCACCTCAAAAGTGTGTGGCGACAAGCTGCGATGTGTCCGTCTCCCGTCTCTGTCGCCTGTCTCTGTCGCGTGCAGCCAAATTGTACCTTTAGGCGAAGGTTTCGTGTGATGCTGTTGAAGTGCGAGAGACACTTCTTGCAGACACAGACAACTGCTTCGTTTGGAACAGGCAGGAAGTTAAGTTAGAGTCTGGCCTCAATGCCTGGTCATGTGTCAGCTGTTCTGGCTAACAGCTACTTTACTTCAAGAATGTCTGCAGACTTCTTACCATCAATTTACAGATTGCCTAGGGGAATAAAAAATTAAGAGTTCATGATAGTCGTTGGTTTCTGTGCTGCCAGATCAGCTTTTGGCTTCAGCGCTAATAAACCCTAAATATGAATGTTTTCCTTTCGCATTAACTCAGACATCTGTGATCACAGGGACACAGTATTTTTACCATGAGATTTGAAGTTCCTGCATGATTACGAGTTCATGTCAAGAGACTTAGGTTTCATTAGTCGAAAATACTTGCAGTGGGGGGGGGGGGAGTTCTTTGTTGTGAATAAAACTAGGAGTAAGTGTTTTACAGTACGGATAAAAGCTTTTAATTGAACCAGAAAGACACCATACTTGGGCTCAGAAATGCATTTGGTCTAAAACAGGATGCCGATCTGACCAGGTGGCTGGATGAATCCACTTCTTATGAATGTTCAGCGAAAGATTAAATTCATGTAAATGATATCTGTAGATTTAGTCCGTACCTCAAAGAAAACACTTCGCGTGTCGATGACAACGATCAGCTTGTTTAAGGAAATGATCGCTGTTTATTGTGAGAGTCATACGAAACACACGAAAACACGCTGTGGGTAAAATGTAGAGTTATAGATTGTAAAAAGTAATGGTACATATAGTTACCACTTGGCTTTAAAGTGTTAACAAGAGTTGGAGGCTGGAGTACACAATATATCATCAGAATTATGCCTGTAACCAGCTGTAATGTCAGATTTCAGATTCTTTATTGCTTATGAGGAAGTGTTATCAAATCATGAACATAAGTTTACTGCTCCTACATATGAAATTCCTGCCCCTTTGGTCCGGGTATTCTTATAGGACTTTGTTCTTTGGGTCATTTGTGGGCAACGGTGTGTGGTCACTCAGATAGACCAGGGGTTCTCAATCACGGCCAGTTGACGTATTTTATGAGGCTCGCGTGCATACCTTTGTAACATATTACTGAAAAAGAAACTAGTTATCGCCTAATGTTAACTTAAGCATTCATAAAACAAATTACAAATTTGTTTTAAAGGAAATTTTTGGGTAATATGAGAGTTTTTTTTGTAATAGTAATTTTGTAGTGCCATTTTAAATAAATTGGTATGAAGTTTCAGTAAAGTTAAATCACGTATATAACTAGGCAGGCCGTTTGTTGATCGTAAACGGTGAAGGTGGCCCCCAGGTCTTTAAAGGTTGGTTACCCCAAGCTTCAGATTATCTCGTTGCCAGCCTCTCAGATAATCGAGCCTCAAGCTGCCAGTCATTATTCAGTAATTAGTATCGTTGTGGGTGTGACCTTGCCCATAACTGGCTCTGTGCCAGCCCACACCACGGTCTGTTTTGTGTCATATAAAAACCAGAACCTTGAATGGCCCACATAATACGATTTCCGTGCTTCAAAAGTTAGACGTGCGAGGTCTTCCTTTAAAAACGATGTTGTCATTGGGTCGTGCCGAAACGGACTGTTTGTTGGCGCAAACGAGTAGTTAGCTCAAACGGGAAAGCGTCTGATTCGAACTCACCACACATGAAGTTTGCATTTCGGTTAAAGAACGGGTGTTTCGTTGTTGTCTTTAGTAATTTCGGTAAAATACCGGGATGGTGTGAAATATTCCACAACTTTTTTTCAAACGGGTGTGGCCTGGGGCGTAGTCGTCAGCCCGGGGAGAAACCCTTCTGTGAGTTAGGTTGTGTCAGGTTAGGTCAGGTTAGTTTGGGTTAGGTTAGTTTAAGTTAGGTTGGGTTAAGTTAGTTTAGGTTAGGTTAGTTTAAGTTAGGTTAGGTCAGGTTAGTTTGGGTTAGGTTAGTTTAAGTTAGGTTGGGTTAAGTTAGTTTAGGTTAGGTTAGTGTAAGTTAGGTTAGGTTAGTTTAGGTTTGGTTAAGTTAGGTTAGGTTAAGTTAGTTTAAGTTAGGTTAGGTTAGTTTATGTTAGGTTAGTTGAGGTTAGGTTAGGTTAGTTGAGGTTAGGTTAAGTTATGGTATGTTACGTTTCGTTGTGTTTGGTTGGGATAGATGAGGGTGGTTGAGATGGCGGAGGTCAGATGTTGTCTAGATTTTGGACAAATATATTTTCGATGGCTACTCGCATTGAGACGTAAAAATTTGCAAAGAACGCTTTTGGAAACTACACTATGCAGTCTTGTTACTATTTGAAATGCAAAGACTCGGAAAGCAATGAGTTGTATGGTAAAAAAGTAAAGAAGTAAAGCTGCCCCACTATACGCCATGTAGACGCTTGGGGGGAGAGACTCTGTGGAACTGCGGCCGCTAACGGGTCCTTTGTCCACCATTCCCGACCTGACACATGAGTGAATGTGGATCAGCGTTCGGACTCGGAGGAAAACCTGTCGCAGTGCCTCTTTGTTCGACATAAATTTTGACTTCGACCAAAGCCGCTCCAGTTTTCTGTATAATAATCAATAAATTCATTCCGAAGTATTTGTACTCAGCCACTGAGAATATAATTGAGAGCTAGGCGATGGCTCGATATCAAGAACCGGGTAGATTCGTAATTTGCAGACAAGGAAGTCTTCTGGCGGCTGGTTTGTCCGGCTCAAAATGAACACCCGAAAAGTTAAGAGCAGTTTTTCGTGTAAGGGATTCCAGTGTTCTTCATAAATTCCATCCATTCAAGTTCTTAGTACATAGCCAGCCGTCAACATTACCCTGAAGGACTTTCAGTATACTCGTCGCAAGATATCTCCGAGCTTCGTTGACCGTCACACCATTTCTTCCGGGCAGTCGGGGCACGGGGTTGGAGGGGAAGCGATAGATGCCTCTTGGTCCCCCTTTTCCGTTTTCATCTTCTCTTCATCGCCTACTGGTGACGTAGCTGATGCTCACAGATATTTTGCGTCTAGTACGGTGAAGTTCTTTGTACCCATCCTATAACAGTGTATTCGTTTCTTGCAATTCCCGATGTTTCTTGTAACTGTCAGCGAAATGAGCGGAAAAGTGACAGTGATACCATGAATTTGGCTTCTGAACATCCGGCCTTGGTGTACTGTCGTTTCTCTAGCTAATAATATAATAATATTATTTGCGCTGTTTGACTTTGTCGTATACCCGGAATGTGAACTTGAGTTTCTTTAATAAACGACGTGTTGTTGGATAAATTAAGGTTTTGAGAAATTTGGCAGGACAGGTTTATCGCAGAACCGTCGACACTCCAAAAATCATTTTGCACGTGCAATCCTTCTTAAGTGTGCTGAAGTTGGACTTAAGTCTGTTTGCCCCTCCTACCTCTTTCAATTTTTTTCCATTAGTTCTTTTCATGACGTTTTGTTAGTATAATTATTTATATTGTTTCTCGTTCTATCTCTTAATTAATTTATGATTTTGTTATTCTTGTCTGATCACTCTCGTTGTTTATTAAATTTTGTTTCCTGTTTTCCCTTTTAATTTATTTTTATATTTTGAGTTTTTAAGTCGTCATGGGTTGTTGCGTCGTGAGGTCTCGCAGAATGTGACAGACGTTTGAGAGGTGATTGCTACTTCCAGTCATCGCTCCGATGGTGCGAAAACAAGCGAGTACAGCGATCTATCGCATCGCCGTTCGTTCGTCATTTGTCATTTCACGCCAGTCTCGCTACTGGAAGAGACAAGACAGCAGATTTTCGTAATATATTGATCAGTCAGTATTTGTGCTGCACTGCGCTGGTTTCCAGTGCTTCTTGGATTCTCGCGAAGTATGGCGGCCGTGCTGTGCAGTGCCTTGGCTGCATGCATGTCAACGCTGAAGGCTACTGCTGGTGGAACTTAACGAATTGCACAAATGGCCTCACCCGCATTGTTCCTACCCCATGTCTGTGCAGCTAACGCGTTCTTTTATATGTTTTAATCAAATAAGTGACTGCGTCAGTGTCGAGTGTCGTGCTAATGCAACATAACCTTAATTCGTCTCTCCCTCTGTTTTGAACGGATGCAATGTTCGGCGAACTTGTGAACATTGTATTTTAATTGCCAGTGGCAACGAAGGGAATGGGTGAAGTGGACGAAGACCCAGGATATCGAACCTCGCATACCTCACACATGTATGAACCAAATGAGAGCTGTTGTACGAGGTGCGATCGGAAAGTTTCAAGACTGCGCGTATAAAAACCCGTACACTTATCTCAGGTATTAAATTCATCCATCACCCTCGAAGTAGTTCCCCTGGGAATGAACACAACGATCCCAGCGCCGCTGCCAAGCCTGGAAATCTTTCTTTGTCATCAGTATTTGTGCTGCACTGCGCTGGTTTCCAGTGCTTCTTGGATTCTCGCGAAGTATGGCGGCCGTGCTGTGCAGTGCCTTGGCTGCATGCATGTCAACGCTGAAGGCTACTGCTGGTGGAACTTAACGAATTGCACAAATGGCCTCACCCGCATTGTTCCTACCCCATGTCTGTGCAGCTAACGCGTTCTTTTATATGTTTTAATCAAATAAGTGACTGCGTCAGTGTCGAGTGTCGTGCTAATGCAACATAACCTTAATTCGTCTCTCCCTCTGTTTTGAACGGATGCAATGTTCGGCGAACTTGTGAGCATTGTATTTTAATTGCCAGTGGCAACGAAGGGAATGGGTGAAGTTGACGAAGACCCAGGATATCGGACCTCGCATACCTCACACTTGTATGAACCAAATGAGAGCTGTTGTATGCCACTTTCAAACTTCGTGCGTTCGGATAGTTAAGTCAGGTGTTTCTTTTCAACTTTTTGTACCATAGAACGAAATTAAGTGCAAAATAATTTGGCTGAAGATTATTAAAGAACCAAATAATTGAACTGATAACATATTACAGCATTACTAATGCCTAGACTGAAATTTTGGAATCAACATTGTCGTTTTCAAATGGCCTGTTATGCAGTGACTGAAATTCCTTCCGTTGGATCGAGAAAACAATAAATGCGCATCGCGTTGCGAAGCCTCGTCCTCCATATCTGTGACTCTACCACAAAATGGCCCCGTTGTACCAGTGCTTCATTTACGTAATGCTGTGTTGTCCAAAAGATGTACTCCGGATAAGATAGAAGTTCGAAAACATGTAATCATTCTGGCAGAGATATTTTTGTGCGTGGTCTCTGCCCGAGTGGAGAATTTATTCGGCCTTGAAAGTCTTCATGTCTTGCCAAATGCTGTCCTAAAAACATTAGGTGGTAAATCTGAGAGTTCGTATGTTGGTATATGCAGAATTTAACTGATTAATTTATACCCTTTTGATGTTGGTTAGGTTTAATTAAAAACTAAATTCGTTGAATTTAAGTTTAATAATAACTAAATTGGAAAAGTGCCGTCTTTGGAGTACACTGACATTTTGATAATAAAGACGGTCATTGGACACAGTTCTGAAACTGTTCAGTCCGGTTCGCATCTAAACTACCTCTTTGTCGTAGATACATTTTAATATCCTATCTCCGTCTCGTTCTTCCGACTGGCCCCTTTCCAAGGGACACCCCCCCTCCCCACATTCTATAAGAATTTATTGTTTTTCCCCATCCAAGTTACATGTTTCAGTTTAATAAAAATGTTGAACACTTCAGACGTAGAGAAACAATTTTGAAGTTTATTATAAGGAGCTGGGGTAGCTCAGTATAATGATTTGACTACGAACTGGGCCACAGGGTTCGATCTCCGACAAGGGCAGAGGATTCTTCGTCTAGCCTCTGCGTCGAGATCGGTTCTGGGACCCACCCAGCCTCCTATCCAATGGGTACCGGGGTCCTTTCTCGGGGCGTGATACTGACCACTTACCCCCATCTAGTGTCGAGGTTAAGAATGAGTAGGAGATATACCGCCTCTCCCATTGAGCGCCTACATGGCGTGTGGTGGGACGGCTTTAATTTGCTTTACTTTTGGTGAAGTGTACAGGAGATTCAGACGAGACAAAGAGCGAATGCTAAAGCAGACAGGTCAGAAGAATAGTTCCCAAGGGATTTAGAGCGCGCTTCGAACTGTAATTAACTACTCCGCTTAAATTGAATTGGCAAGATTCTCCGAATTTTATGGCGAAATAGAATAGTACGCAGCGTTGCATACAACAGTTTTAAAATACTGCAACGTTTTTGTCTGCAGAACTAGTTTTGTTTGAACACGTGTTGACGGAATCCAGCGGTAAAAATCGCAAATAGCACAGGAATAATACGGGTTTTTACAGGCACAAAACAGAGACTGGCGAATGATATTAAATTTTAAGATCTTTGTAGCTTGCCTGAGAATAGTGTGATAAATTACGGAATGCTGGCCACCTGCCTAATGCAAATGGCAAATGAAATCCTCATTCTCCGTCTGGCAATATGACATCTCTAAATAGAAGGAAGACTCTTGAACTGTCAGAAAGCATTTCTTATTTGAATTTCTTATGTAGGCCCAAAATTTTAATATAAGATTTGTAATTGTAGTGGTAATATTTTAATATTTTCCGTCAAATCACAATTTTAATAAGATAATAAAATATAAAATATTTAAAATATCATTTCACGTTCCGCATCGAATGATCGATTTACAAAATTTAACGTCTCTTACGACATGTTTCGGTTATATTTAACCGTCCTCAGGACGTGAAATGATATTTTAAATATTTTATATTTTATTATCTTATTAAAATTGTGATTTGACGGAAAATATTAAAATATTAACCTAATTCACAATATGACGCAAATATACTACCTTATGTAGTGGTAAGTGTTCTTCACAAGAAATTGATTCTAAATGGATTATCTAAAAATAAACACGTTTTGGGCCAGTTTAGTTTTTTAATTTACAGCTCTTCACTAAACTGAATAATTATAATGATAACGATAATTATTCCCTTATAATTAACAAAAATTAAATTTACGTGGAATTGTTTACAGTTGGTTGACTCAGAAATTGGCGAGAAGTTAAAATTGTGTACTGAATGATAAAAGCAGCCAATACTAAGACTTCACTGTCAACTTTTACTACACACTAAATGAAAATTACACATATGTGTGAATATGTATATATACGTTATTATATACAGGGTGATTCAAAAGGTTAGGGCCAAACTGACCGAGCGTATAGAGGGACTCAGAGAGAACAGGAATCCATGTCCTCCGAAGTTATCCTGAGTCAGTCGAGGCCATTGAAGGTGGGGAAGTCTGATAACATACCGCTGAAATAACCGTACTTTGCTATTCTCTAATTTAATCCTTTTACATTAATAAAAAAACAAAATTAAACCAACAGGAGACTAGCAAAATACGGTTATTTCAGCGGTATGTTATCAGACTTCCCTACCTTCAATGGCCTCGACTTACTCAGGATAACTTCGGAGGACGTAGATTCCAATTCAAAAGTTGTTCTCTCTTGAGTCCCTCTATACGTTCCTTCAGTTTGGCCCTAACCTTTTGAATCACCCTGTATATAACGCATTTAGGCATGCATCAAAAACTGCGTTGTAATAGAGCCCCCAAATTAACAACAAAGCAAGTCTGATGTCAGTGCAGTGTGAACTCATTACATTACAGTTGAAGCATTTCTTTTCATATAGAATGATCTGTTTCAGGAGATATGCAATCTTATACTCATATAAAATGGCCTTTTGAACTGTCCGATACCGTATGCGCGCACATGAGTTCTCCTTTCGCACGGTGACATATTCCCCTTTTCATTTACACCGTAAATGAATGTCTGTGGTTGATGTGTCTGGGTCGTCCCTTTTGAAGGTCGAGACTCAGCGATGATTCACTCATCCAAGTGTCAGGAGCAACATCATCTTGTTGCTGGAACGCCTGCCACGTGCTGAATATAGTGTGGTAGTACTGGCACTAAACGTAATGAAAGACTCCCACTTCCCTGGCAGCTCAGAGCAGACAACGCCTTCATGTCAGCGAGGAAGTGGAGTATTGTCTGAGTGCGATTATGAAACTGCAGACCGCAGTACAGCTCAAGATAAAACCCTGGCTCTGTTATTTCCTCTCTCTGAAGCATTCTTTACGTCCTCAGACACCATCAATCCATTTTCTTCTCTTAGGATCAGAGACCAATTCTTTCCACAGGTGTCTGTCGCATTTTCCGTGTGAGATTAGGCAACAGTGTGGCGGGAGGACCCATTGTTGTAATGCATTGCTCCGCAACAATGGGAAGAGGATCGCTGTTGGACACATTGTTTCATAACAGTGGCCTCTGATCACGCAGTATAACACTGACCTATGTGACGTGGCGTGAAGAACGCCTTTGCAGTGTCAATGTACTATAAAGAGTACACGTTTCCTATAGTCGGCGCAGTCGTTTTTTGCCAGTGGAATTTTCAAGGGGAAGGCTAGGAGCGAGTCTCTTGTCGGCTGCACCGAGGAGCTTGTGTGACTGAACGCCCAAACAAAAGAAATGCACTGACCGTGCCACCTCAGGTACACAGAGTAGACCCGTCCGCCAGCTCCGCTAGCTTCTCCACCGGCCAGAAACGACTGCGCCGACTATACCGAGAAGATAAAAGATTCTGAAATGAATTGTAATGTACATTATCCGATTAAAATGCGCATTCAGATTTATTCGTAGATATAGTTGTGTTGACTTCTTTAAGACAAAAGAAGGTAAACCGATCAGAATTAAATGGTTGCGTGTGGATTGCTCAGTATATTCTCCTGATAATTTAACCATAAATCTTGCAGGAGTACGTGCTAAAAGGAAGGTCATGCTATTTCGTGTTTATGAGGGATGGAAGTCTGGCTTTGCGCTGACAGCCGTCATGCGGTAGGCTGCTGTCAGACTTCTCCGGAGTACGATGGCACTTGGAATGAATCCCAAGGATTTTTTCAGTGTTTTCCAACACGCTTCTTGGTTTTTGTAACAGTATTTCCATCAAAGTGACTTCACTGTGATCTAAGCGGAAAACGCAAAGTAGTGTCCAATGTGACATGTTGCAAATCACGTACGGAGACGTACGGATACAGTTTGGTCCTACGCACTGATTTTAATGTAAACATGAAGATGGCAGCCCGAATCCTGCACATTTTAGTCGTAGTAACTGCACATGAGATGTGGGTTGGACACAATTTTACTGAAGTGATCTTTGTGGACGTCACTAAATTATCGTCGATAAACACTAACGTTTCATATTCGCATTCAAAGGTTATTGAAGTTTGCGGATTTGATACAATTCATTGGAATAAAAAGTGTGCTTGTTCGTGTAGCCTGCTTTTGTACAACTCAGCAAAACAGATTTTTAGTGGTTACCCAAAATATCGAAATTTTGCAGCTTTCGTAAGTCTGATCTCAAAACTTTTAGCTTTTCGAATGAGCGGTAGTAAATCCCCCGTAACCGCTTTCATTTGTTTACAGTTTCCATTATCATACAGAATTAAATATGTAAATTAGTTACATGTGAAGGATTTATAAATAATTTTTCATTAATTCTCGACATAGAACGGGGGTCACACCCATATCGTGACCGATGTGGATAGGCAATTGGACTCGACCCTACGCCTTACTCCAGGACAGTGGTATTCAACCTGGGGTACGCGAACCCCCGGGGTTACGCGAAGACATCTTAGGGGGTACGTGAAATTTTTTAAAAGTATTATTTTATGATAAACACTGAATAATCAGTAATGTAATTTATTTAATTTATTTTAGATGTAGATTATATACTATGTATAACTTGAATTATACACCAACAACTTTGGGGGTACAAAGTTGAAGAGAAATTATATCTGGGGGTACGCGAACAAAAATGGTTGAATACCACTGCTCCAGGAAACGCTAACTCTACTCCGAGTTGGAAGATGGCTGTATCTTGGGTTGTTGCGCCGTGTAGTCTGGTAGAAGTTTACCGACGTTTCAGAGGTCCTTGCTGTGCCTCCCAGAAGACAGCCATCTTAAGACTCACCGCCTTCAAAAACCTCAAGTCTTACCACTCACAGTTATTCCTGTCATCTGTCATAGTCACCTCGGCTTAAGACGTTGGACGTCGGACAACAGTGGGTGTGTTCTGAAATTTTTGTTCTGTAAATAGTGTAATTTCTGTGATGTCGGTTCGAATGTAGTTTAGAAATATCTGCTCTCGCGGACAGTTTATACACGCAGGTACGTGATGACTATGAACCCTAAAACCCTCGCCGTGTAAACGTAGCATTAGTTCGGAGTGACAAAGCATCCGTGGATTAGGTTACAGACATCTATTACTGAAATGTGTTTTTCGACGCATGACAGTGGCTAAAGTAGTTGTGTTTGTACGAGGTGCGATCGGAAAGTTTCCAGACTACTCGTATAAAAACCCGTACACTTATCTCATGTATTAAATTCATCCATCACCCTCGAAGTAGTTCCCCTGGGAGTGAACACAACGATCCCAGCGCCGCTGCCAAGCCTGGAAGCATCCCTGGAAATCTTTCTTTGTCAGCCTGTCAAGCACCATCTGCGATTCTGCCTGAATCTCTTCTATCGTCTCAAATCTCCTTCCCTTTAGCTGAATTTTCATCTTTGGGAAGAGGAAGAAGTCACACGGAGCTTAGAAAGGAAGTTGGGGTCGGTTCTTGCAAGATCTTTGAGCTCCTGACAAACGAGAAGTCGATTCTGCTTCTGGTCCTCAGACAGGATGCGTCGCATGTGGAGTTCTTCCTTTAGAATCAGCTGACAGGTCCCATAGCCTATCCCAACAATGTCGCACAAGTCGTTGATGGTACGACGTCGATCTTCGTGAATGGCCTGCCGTATCTTCGTAACATTTTCGGGCGTTGGGCTCGAAGATGGTCGTCCAGAACGCTCGTCATTATCGACAGAGGTTCGGCCATTTTTAAAACGTGAATGCCACACAAAAGTTTGCGGACTCCCCAAATGTTTGCTTTAGCATTTCATAGGTTTCCTTAGCCGTTTTGGCGAGTCTTTGGCAAAATTTGATGCCCACGCCATTCCGAAATCGCAGGAGGGTCGGTGTAATGCACTACCAAAACGCCCGTAACTAAGAAACAAATGCTAATTCGATGATGCCGGCTGGCACACTGATTCACTATGAATGTAGGCCGCACCCCCTATCGGCAGAAGCTCGTACTACATCCGGTTCGCCCTCTATTGACACAGTCTTGAAACTTTCCGATCGCACCTCGTATGTCAAACAAGATAACGTGATTCTAGGTCTGCACACTTTCGCATAGACGTTCATATTTTCAGAGGTTTCTAGTCCATTTATTTAATCCTTGTTTTCGTTCAGTCCAGTGTTTACCATTGCCATCTGGCACTCCCATGTGCTTGAGGCAGCACCTGGAACTTTTAAAGCTAGCACAGTGAGTCGTTTTATTACAAGTGTTAACTACGGCATTGACGCATTTACCACAGGTTTACGAATTTTTTTTTCTGAGAAGTATATAAAGTTAAACCTCAAATTTGCGAAGGTTTTACATTGATTCCTCGAAGCGTGCACAGTTATTTATTTTTGTATTCACAATTATATTGAATTTGACTGTTGGTGCTAACAAAGTCTGAACACGTGCATAACAGCACCAAATTTTGAATTACGCAATTACCAAACTTTTACGTCGATGAATTTGTTCATTATGAGATTTTTTTGCCAAATTTCATAACATGTTCAGTGCAGAGTTATAGGAACATAAAATCAGGTATTGTTCATTGTCTGAGGCCTGAAAAATACGACGTTTCGGGGAGTTGAATCTAATCTCTTCTGTAGGTAATTGGTGGTTATGATATTGACACTTTTTGATGGTAATGACATGTGACAACGTGACCGGAAGACCGAAGTAGAATGAATTCCCGAAACGTCCTGCATAGAAAATATACTCGGATAATAGGCTCTGTGAAACATGATATTGCTATAGTTTATCAGTCCGTCAGAGGCGTTTAGAGTTAGCTACTACATGCTTATAGACAACCAGACACAGCGAAAGTGTGGAATACGAGTACGCATTCGTGAATTATCGTGGAACGACGAGGGAAGACGCCGGTGGAAAGCTGAAGTTCGATGAACCGCGGAGAACGCCCCCTTGTAAAGGGTTTCCGAGGTCTGAACTCGGAGGTCGAATCCTGAGACGGGAGCTGTCAGAAAAGCGGGCGGCGGTCAGTGAATCAGTGACCTGCAGATGAAAATAGTTGCTCGAGTCCTGTGCGTGGGCGACAGAGCTAAACTTGGGCAGACACTCAGCTGGCTGTTGCGCAATCTTCAACGTTTACCGTGTTGATGGCGCTTGAAGTTCAGGAGGCGTAGAAGAAAGCCGCTGTCAGGTGGACGTCAGAGTTGGCAACTTCACAACCTGGCGATTTGCGTGCATCCGTGAACTCCGAAGGCAATTATCTTGAAAACAACACGTCATGTGAACAAAATATGCTTTACATGAATGTTCTCCTTATTATTAAAGTCTTTTAACTTATTTTTGAGTATATATTGTTTAAATCTTGTCCGTCTAATCACAATAAATTCTTATTAAATATTAAAATATTACAATAATTAACATTTAAAATATTTAAAATATTAAATGATGTTCTTTATCGAAATATTCGATTTACATTAGACCATCATTTTTCACGACATGTTTCAGTTCCTAAAAGAACTATCTTCAGGTGTATATAATGAATAATAACTTAAATACAATTTCTATATATTATTTTAGCGTACATTTTTTATCAGATGTTTATCAGATATCAAACGATGTTCTTTTCCAGATTTTATTCCATTTTAATAACATATTCGATGTTGTTCTGTATATCATGTTCAATATGAACAGGTCCCAGTCCGAGAAAAGGATGGAAGGATCCTGTTCATATGGACCTGTCGTCAGACAGAACACTAAATAATAATAATAATAATAATATGACGCAACTTTACTATCTTATTTTTGAGTGTTTTTCGATATCTTCAGTTTTTATTTGTACACGCCTGTCTAATTTTAACTGAGTTTGCATTTTGTCTGTAGGCCTCCTGCTTCGTCCTCAGGAGGTTCCGGTTTCAAATATTGACCCTGAGACCAGCTGTCCTGATACAGGTTTTCCTTGGCTTTCCTCAGTGCCTCCAAGAATACCCTTCGTACCAACATTAAAATAAAAAATAAAGCCAGAATAAAGATTTTCTGTGCGTACCCACGGACACGAGGAACTTTATTTCGCTTTAATGAACGTTGAACTTGGATCTTTAATTAAGCCGTCAAGTATAAAATTTTGACGAAAGTGTAATTTTATAGTCTTCTTTTAAACTGAGCTCTGAGTGCAAAATGTTGTCTCAAACCGTTTACCGAGAAACTTCTCTCATATTGTATACGCGGTCTTTAAAAATGCTCTTCAAAGAATTACGTAAGTATCCATCAAATCAGATTTTATACAAACAAAAACGTATTCAGCGTTGGTTCTGCATGCTGACAGGCTCTTCCTACTTGGCAAGTACACCTGCAGGTCACAAGAGAGCAGCACTTCCTGCGCGAGAACCTCCTCCCTCCCCTTTTAGACAACCACCCGCTTTACTCAACTTTCCCTTGTTATTCTGTAAACTGCTTTAGTAATGTGGCATTTCCAATTGAAATGAATTGACGTCAGAAATTAGGAGTGGATAATGAAATGATCTAGCAAGACGCTATCGATAGACTTCTTCGTTGAAATGTGATAGTGATTTGGAATCCCGCCCCCAGCAAAGCCCCCATAACTGAAGCTGTACTACCCAGGCCAACCAAATAGGGGGATTTCATTATCCTCTGACCTTGGTACGTGACGCAGTTGCTTAGAACAGGGGATCGCATGTCTTTTGAAACCTTTATGTTCGGCCCGTCACATGATCTGGGGAAAAACCAGTGCGCAAAGGGCACTTTTTTTCTGTTACGTAACTTTGATATAAATTAATGCACATTACCTAAGTGTAAGGACAGACAATCACAAAAAAAATTGCTATTAATTAAATTTTGTAGACGCAGGCCTGTAACGTAAAATAGCATTTTTTTTCCGCAAAGGTATATTGTTCCGTTGTTCAGACCTTAAGTTTCTTTAACCTTTTTTAATCCCAGTGGAAACCACATGTACCACCTAATTTTACAACCAGTAACGTTGCATTTTTGCGTGACTCGGTGTAAACAGGGATTATTTCCTTAAACAGCGTCAACCAGTTAACATTTGTAATGGTGAAATGTTGTGTTTTCTTCGCGGTACGGACTGATGT
This sequence comes from Zootermopsis nevadensis, assembly GCF_000696155.1. The sequence goes on from NW_019060065.1 coordinate 723,997, forward strand.
ATTAAATAGTATTTAGACGAGCTTCGGCTTCAAAGGGTTTACAGTATTGTGATGCGGTAAACAATTTCGACAAACCTTAAGAACTTGTAAAATGTCTTACATTGAGTGAACCATTTGTCACACAAATTTTATAGCAGTCCTATTTCGGCCAGATATGGCGTATTATTACGTTGTAGGTTTCGTATATGTTTTATAATAAAACTCTTATTAGTTTCTTATTACAACGCTTCGAATGAGAAATTTAAGACCAGTGGTAACTATATGTACCACCTAATTTACACAGTTAATAACTCTGCGTTTTATATGTATGGGTTTCGTATGATTCTCAGCGTAAACAGGGATTATTTCCTTAAACAGCGTTAACCAGTTGACATTTGTAATGGTGAAGTGCTGTGTTTTCTTCGCGGTACGGACTGATTTATTAAATAGTATTTAGACGAGCTTCGGTTTCCCAAAGGGTAAATGCACACATTTTTACTACTTGTTTCTGTTACGTACGTGTTTCGACGATTAAATCTAGAAGATTATCGTCTGATGGCAGTGTGAAGTTCTTCGGTCTGTACATAAAAGTATATTGTCAGGATGCGAACTGGATATAACCAAGTCTTTCGGCGGGTTTTACTGGTGAGATATTTCGCTGTTACTGGTGTCAAGTAGACGTGTTTTCAGTTTGGAAGAAATGGTTGTGGAAACGTTTCTGACCTTCATTTCCCACGATCGGCAGTCACTCGTTGTAAGTAGCAGCTTCGTCAAACGAAACCCCACATTACCTAGTCCAATTTATATACTGAACAACGAGTATACATCATCCGCTGTAATGGGATATTTGATGTGAGTCCGATAAGAAGTTGGCAGAATGCGGTTTTTAATATTTAAGCGCAGTCTGGTCTTTGGTAAATATTCTACAAGCTTTCCGTGTTCGATCGTCAATATAACACGTATATCAATGGAATGGGTAGTATTTAATTTTCAGGCATATTTTTATTATTTGTGATTTTCTAGCCGTCACCAAATTGCTTGCTTCAAGGTCAAAGCTAAATCTTACAGCGTTGCAACACGCACAGCGGAACCCAGACCGGTAAAGACAGTTGACATCTCTCAGAAACCGCGGATAACGAAAGCCATCTGTATACAAAAGCGAGTTTCTTGTTGTCTTCGTTTGGGTTCGCAGTGAAGATATTTGGGGGGGAAATGTTGAAATTATGTACGTTGTTATTCTGTGACAGCGTTTATTGGGCGATAATTTTTACAGCGTCGTAAAATATGATCGATTTCTGTGCCGGGAACAGTAATATGTCGTGACAACTCGGCTGTCCTGTCCTGTTCGTTAATTAACCCGTTTCTTTGTCGTTGTTCAGCCGTCACGGATTAAGCCCTCTGGCTTGTTCCGACTCAGAATTAATTTCTAAAGTAATCAGTTGCTGTCAGACTGCTGTTACGACCGCGTAATATCTTGTCGGATGTTTATTTAAATTCGGGTTTTATAAATTAATATGTTGATGAGAAATTACATTGAAATAGAATTGTCATGTCTGTCGTATTTTGTAAGAAAAATAAGTTTTTTCGCAGTCTGATTGGTTTTTTTTAGGACGAATGAGTTATCAGAAGATGTTCATGTCAATGTATGTGATATGAACAACAGATGTTTTAAAATCACAGCTTTTATAAGACTATTTCGGCACTCGATACAGATTGTCTCACGTAACTCGGAACCCACCTACCAGCATGCTACAGCCGTGTTCTGCGTTGTGACTGATTCGTTTCCCGATAGTTCGCTCGCTTCTGCGTGCTATCGTGGATCGTTTCACGTTACGTAGGACATTCTGTATATTAGAGTCTGCTACACGAATTACGCCCTTGACTGTCTCGAACCTTTTTCTACCTTGTGGTCGATAATGTAGAATTTGTTTTGTTATTTTCTGGTTGTCGTTCTAAATGTTTCCACGTTTATTTTGTGTTTCTGTAGTTTATCTTTCTTACACGCTAAAGTTTTTTTTTACCTGCATCTTGCTTATGGATAAAAAGTATATTTTGAACCATAAACGTAAATTATTCTCGCGAATTTATGTGCGTGACTTTACCACATGATGCATCCTCACTTGGTCGGATTCGAACTGGGTTCCATTCGTGCATTAACAAATGAGATACTGCAGAACAACTACACCTGCACGTTTAGAACGAGTCGAGTCTGTAATTCTTCCTAGAACATCTTTTTATTTCAAATGGCAAGTTACAACTTTCCGTTACCAACTTTTTACTCCTGTAACAACGTACTGTAGAAGTGGGACAATGGAATGTGAAATCTGAGGAATACGAAAACCGGATTTGCAAAGAAACTCGATACTGAGTAAGCTGGGCTCGACCATGTAATCTAGCCCTCATTGTTTCCAATGTTTGACGAGGACTGTGCGTACAAAACTTCAATGCAAAGAATTGAAGTGAAATTAGCAAAGCTTGAATCCAAATTAAGTTAACAAGAGTTGAATAAATCCGACCTCTCCTACCCTGCATCTCGTTCGTGGCCTTGAAACAATAACGAAACCTCTGGTAAACAAGTATGGCCAAACAAATTAACGCCGACACGAGATGAAATCCGGCCTCGTGTTGCCATCAGAAACAAGACCGCCGACCTTCAGTGCCAGATGGTGAACTACGGAGCCACCACAGAACCACAAATCTCACGGTGGTCGCCGTGTGGTCTTCTATGTTTCGGAGGAACATATCGCTTCCATCTTCCTGAAGTGTTTTGCTACATATAAATAACACCTAAAATTCAACAAGAAATGCGTTTGGTTTGTCGGGTTTTCTAGTTTAAATATTAAAGGCGTCGAATTGTGTTCGCATACACAGGGTATGAGTGGGTATACGTGGGCCCATTTCAGTTAATGACCCATGTTAATTTTAATTACTCAAAGATATGTAAATGTAAACGAAAGCTAAATTCATGGGTCAGAGCCCTTCTTCAGGACCTAATAGCAGTTGAGCTTGTCCGGGGTATTATGGAAATTCATCTTATTTTCCTAACTTCTATTGTAATATCCTCCCATACGTTGTACGCGAGAGTTAAGAAAGTTCCTGTGATGTAGGCGACCCGATACGCAAGTGACGTGCGCGCGCATGTGTAGTAATTTTTCTCAGTGTAGCCTAGGTTTGAACGAAGCTGCTCAGGACAGATTTCGTTGGTGTTTAATGAATTAATTTTCCTCTTATTGCGACGAGCAGTTTATTTTAGATATCTGATCCTGTGCTGTGGGCTAAGGTACCGAGGTCTAGCTGCATAGTATGATTACATTTAAATACTGTATGTTTAATAAAAACATTATAAATGCGTATAGAAACCTGCTTAACAGGAAGTAGCATTTCAAGGGTTCTTTGCATGGATCCAAATTTTAGCTCTATACATACTCCCAAAATGCCTTCTTTATGGTGTTTCAATAGGCTTCTATGGTGTTTATTTATTGTGCAAATAACATATACAAATCAATGGGCTAAAAAACTGAATAGCTCGTGAGGAAAATACTACTCTGTATTTGAATACGATGTTACGCTGTTGTGATTAGCTTAACATCTCTGTCAACCCAAAGGTCAGTAATACATATTCCATTGAGTAACGTTTACAGTCAAGACGAGGTGAAGAAGTGAAACGTGAGAATTTAGAAAAACATAATTTACCCCTGACAATCGCTCGGTCTAACCTCCATATCCGTCAGATCACCCTCGTTTCGAAGCTATAAGCACCACAGTTATTACCGTATTTTTAGTCAAACCCGTCTTGTGTTACGAATCTTTATTATTATTATTATTAGTGTTCTGTCTGACGAATCTACGTGTATTTATTGGCAAAATTTAATTTTGGTGGAATAATTAGGCACGAGTTCCAAATTTTCCCCACCACTATTGGGCCCAGATATTTTCAGTACATTTTCTCTAATTCTCTCTCCCGTTGCTTGCCTCAGTGACGAGTTACATCCATACAAAATACATGCAAAATAGTATTTATATTTGTTTATCCATACAAACAATTCCGTATGAAGCGCTCGAATGATGAAGTTTATCGTCAGTAACTGTTAATATGACTTAGGTACAGACATTCCAGTCTACAGTTTGTCCTAAGGTACCCTAAGTGTCGGACGTTTACGCCAGAGTAAGAGCCCATAAAACAGCCGATCTCTTCTCCGCTGGCTTTAGGAAGACGTTCTGTGATCGATCATCGCAGTGTGGAAGGTCAATGTCGGTTGACAGACGCAGTGCATCTGCGCTTTGTCGCAATGATAGATAGGTATGTACCGCAATGTGGGGGAAGGTCACGTTCTTCTTGTTTAAATTGCGCCCTGGCTTGATAAATATAATTGCTTTCGGTGCTGTATTTTATACCTCGAAGGACTATATTTCTTTATTTTTATCTCGACGCGCGCGGTTAAAATTAACCCTTCCCCCGCTATTTCCGCAGCTTGGCTTGACATTTCATCCTGTGGTTTTTCGTGCTGTTATATTTTAATGCATATAACCGTCCGGCTAGTTGGTCTTATAACCGTCAATTTTCGAAATTATATGCACGTTTTTAACTTCGTTTAAATTTTTCCATTAATTTTGAAAACGTGTATATTTCAGCATTGAATAAATGTGTACAAAATTAACCCCTTCGTTATAGTGAACCCATTTAACTTGAGGTCGGGGTATTTCAGCATTGGATAAATGCGTACAAAATTAACCCCTTCGTTTTAGTGAACCCATTTAACTTGAGGTCGGGTCGTTTAGATATTCTTTCAGGCGGTCGAGATAGTCGTCAACAGATGGCAGGAGCTCCGCTGCATGAGTGCACTAGTGAACGTTGTAGTAATCATTTTGTGTAACAGCTGTAGTCACTATACTTTTAAAACGTAAACAAGATGACAGCGTGTGTTTGAGGTTTCCGAAACACATGACGTTGAATGTTTTAATTATAATAACAGTTTCGACCTTGATGTAGTGTGTGCTGCGATCTGGCCAGATTTCAGTGAACGACTCACAATGTGGTAGATTCCAATATGCCGTGGCCTTTGCAGTTGTTCTTTAAAATGGCAGCCATATCGACCCATGACTGTGAAAAGGGTAAGGAGAAAACATGGATTTCATAATATTGCTTCATCTGGTGACCCATTGGTTTGTTTTATTTGCTGTCATTAGTTTTAAGAATCTGTGAACATTGAAATGCCTTATTATGAGAAGTGAATATCCAAACAGGGGATGATACAGACCTAGACAGCCTGACGGGTTGCCTAATTTAGTACAAGCAGACGACACAATACACAGTTTTCACAACGAAAATTATACATGTGGAATATTTGTGTTGATACTTTAATTTCCAGTGTGTGGAGTGGATAGGTATTGAAAGTGTGATTGTCAAGAGTTGTGATTACAAATCTAGGTCTATAAAATCGCATTTGGTTTGAAATGCTTGGTGCTAGGCATCCCTTTTGTCGACTGTGTACAGCAGGTTGCGTAGACAGCAGGGTACAATATTATCGAGCGGTCTCACGGTTTTCTGCTTCTGGGCGTGGTTTAATTTCAACAAAGGGAAAAAAAACCTAGGGTATTTAATGAAATTTAATTACCCCATTTCTCTAAATTTGACAGCTGTCGTGCCAACCGAATTGTTTAGCGTGCATTCTCATGTGTCTTTCGCTTAAATTTCATACCAGCATTTCACGAGATTGGTACGTCGTCTAAACACGGATTTTGTTGTGTGTCTTTGCATTTTCTGTGGCTGTAGCGTGCTGTTATATCTCGCACAGTGGTCCCGTGAATTGGCTGTATCTTGTATTGGAGTCTTTAAATATACCACTGGTACAGTCATTTTCAAAACACGATGTGCAGTCATATCGTTCAGTTCTACATCCCTTCTTTCTTATTTTTACTGTGGGGTTGAAGCTGTTTCTATTTCCATCAAAAACGAATTGTATTTGTATCGTTAATACTAATATATATTATTCTACACTTCAAATAAAATTTCTGTGTATAAGAGCCTTTATCATTCACTGTTTATTAAGGTGATGTTTATATCGTGTTATATTATGTTTTATCGTATCGTTGATTTTAATTACAACTGTCATTAAAAGCAAATATTAGTTTATCTAATTTCTTTGTGAATTAACGTAATTGGGTGTAATTTCATGTTTAATAATATCTTATTTGCAGCATTAAAAATATCAACATTCTGTGACTTTTTTTTAAAATATTGGGCTTACTTTAGATGTTCATTTAAATTTACTGACATGAAATGCATAGTTTTGTGTATAAACGATTTTAAAAGAAATTTATGAAACTTAGGACATTCCAATCTTTGTTGTGGCAGACTTAACGAGGTATCTGACAAGTTCAAGGAACAAAGGGACTGACGGAAAATAAGGGGTTTGCATTTTGTATTATTGTCTTAATAGTGCTAGAATGATTAAATCAGCTGTAATGTAGGAGGAGATAATTATTACATAGCAGGAAATGGAAGTGTGATATCGAATTATTGAAAATGTGAACAAATTAAACTATTTAATATCGGATATTGGGTTTTTGTGATGACTAAGTTTGAGTTCGTAACAAAATTTCTTTACTTAATGAAGAAGTTTGGGTGACGTGTGTCGTAATATTTTGTAATCTCTTAGTTTGCAGTGCTGATTGGCTTATTCGAGTCGAAATCATACCAAATATCATTTTATTGTGTCCAGGTAATTGGTTTAATATCTGACGGGGGTGATATCGGACGCTGTTCAAAAGCAGATTTGTCAATACAATAACCAGTTTTCGTCAAAATGTGTCCAGCGACGGTCTAATATGTTGTGAACAGACAGACGAACGTGCTTAAGATAGTATTGTTATGTGAACGGACTCAGAAACTACTGCAGTGAATCATGTCGTGACATCATGGACCACATTTCAGTCCATATGCTTTACGTAGTGAACTCCTCGTGACTCTTTAACTCATGCGGAAGCAGTGTGACGTCATCGAGAGGAATTTTTTGTTGTTGAATATTTATCTCCAGTTTCGTAACGAAGAAGCTCGTGTGTTGTGGAAATGAATACTGAGTTGTGTGCTGCAAACCTTTTTATTTTTAAAAATACTTGCAGAGTGAAGATATTTATTTTTTATAACTTCGTTTATTGTTGTTAGATCTTCATGATGTTGGAATTTTTCTCGATTCAAAACTTGATTTTCTCTAACTTGTGGACTGCATATTTTCACAAGTTATGAAGTTGTTTGAGTATCGTTTGTACTATATATATGCCTTCTCTTTTCATATTTTGACTGTCTTTTGATGATGTATTTTACGAGGTGCGATCGAAAGGTTTCCAGACTGCGCGTATAAAAACCCGTACACTTATCTCAGGTATTAAATTCATCCATCACCCTCGAAGTAGTTCCCCTGGGAGTGAACACAACGATCCCAGCGCCGCTGCCAAGCCTGGAAGCATCCCTGGAAATCTTTCTTTGTCAGCCTGTCAAGCACCATCTGCGATTCTGCCTAAATCTCTTCTATTGTCTCAAATCTCCTTCCCTTTAGCTGAATTTTCATCTTTGAGAAGAGGAAGAAGTCACACGGAGCTAA
>NW_019060065.1:745082-760404 GCF_000696155.1 Zootermopsis nevadensis
CTCAATTGTAAAGCATGTATAAAGGAAATATTTAGAATAAAGCCAATATATAAACTTCCTTTCCGTATAGACGTATTTACGTCAAATTCTCCGGAACCATGGTTCCACTGACAACTTTTTTATAGCACCTCATTGTAATCGTGTGCTAAAGTATGTCTCCTAAGAAGCATAAATTAAACCTTTATTTTTTGAACTGGTTAGAGGGGAGACAGAGAAATGTTTGAATTATCTTTAAAAACATATATTTTAATGAACCTGAAAATGTTATAACTCTTTAGGTATCTTCATATTTACCAAGTGTGTGTGCATATGTGCTTTAATAATAATGGATGGAACAGAATGTCATTACTATGTACGTTTGATAACCTAAAATATGTATCTTGATCATGGTTCAGCACTTTTGGAAGGGACGGAAACTGAAGTGGATTACATAATGCTTTTGGTAGTGTTTAATGATGCCATGTTGTGAGGCTTGCAGAAGGGGATCCCGAAGACGTGTGAAGTTTTATGGTAGTACATCGTGGTTATGTAAATAGTTTAAATGCTAAAGAGAATAACAAATATGAAACTTGACATTGGTATAATTATAGATAATGCAATGGAGCAAAGTTCAGAAAGACTTTGCCTTCATATTCCGTCATGAAGGCAATGTAAATTATTAAGTTCTCAGTGAGTTAAGTAACGTCAGTAAAATAGGCCGGGGTTCAAAACAGTTTGAGGAAGAAACATTGTGTTTTGAAGAGATAAAAACCGAAATAATAAACTGCTGGGTTATTTTTAATTTATTTACAGGGAAATTTATACTTCATTGTAGCAAACGGTTGATGGAGTGAAGTGTAAGAATATCGGATCTCACTGTCGTTATGTTTACTAGAGGTTACATGAGAGCCAGATGGTTTCTACTGGAGCAGCGACCGTGCATAGTGTAACTCAAGACAGGGTCTTGTTCAATTTGTTCTGGTTTTTTATGTTTACCTTGTCTCTGACTTTTGTGAATATGTGAAACATATTAACATGAATGCATTTTAATTCAAAATTATGATAAAGATGATACAGACAGCAATTCTCTAGATCAGTGGTATTCAAGCTGGGGTACGCGAAGACATCTTAGGGGTACGTGAAATTTTGACGTAAATACGTCTATATGGAAGGGTCATTCCGCAAAAGTGGAAGGAAAATGTGTAAGATGGTTATCTAGGAAATATCAACAATTTGTAAATATGGACTGACAACAATGATCAGCTTTCATGCATTGTTATGTTACCTAGGAAACGTCATCTGTTTACTTGGCGTTGTTGTGTTACATTACTTTCGTCATTGTGGAAAGAGCTCTGCTGTGAATCGGTTGTAGAAAAAGTGCGTCGTAGATTAGATAATTTTGTGCTGGTAAAAACGTTTTAGAATATCATAGGTACTTATCTTATATAAGAATTATTAAGAAATCTATTGTTGCGTTAGTTTGTTGCGTCATACTATGTACAAGATGGATGACATTGAAGCTCCATAACGCAGAATATATGGCTTAATGTTGATGTCAAATCCTCAATGTAGTACTGCTAGATCAAAATCCTGTATAGATAACATATTTCAGCTACCACAGACCCATCTTAAGCATAACTAATTCAAGTTGATTAAGCAATGTTTTAATCAAACTTATCTCAATTGTAAAGCATGTATAAAGGAAATATTTAGAATAAAGCCAATATATAAACTTCCTTTCCGTATAGACGTATTTACGTCAAATTCTCCGGAACCGTGGTTCCACTGACAACTTTTTTATTTACGTTTTGGCCAACAACCCAAAGGCTTTCCTCATCTCATCTCATCTCTTAAGAATTAACTTGCTTTGACAATATTGCAATTCCAGGGTTCTTCAAATCCAAGCCGTGACTAATTCAAGATCACGGTCAGATAATTTTTTCAGTTTCATTGTCATTTAATGACATGGTTAATTCTTGCTCCAGAAATTTTGTTTTGACTGGACTGAATGGAAAGCTTAAATTGTGAATATAAAAATAAAATTTACAACAGAGCAACAGAATAGAACTTACGTACAGCATTAGAAATTGTATATTTAACCTTAATGTTACTCATTCTACCTATATTTTGGATGTTCTGCCATATTTATTGTCTGTGGTAGTGGAAATTAAAACAAATTATCACAGTATCAGCTTCAGAATGGTATCAATATATATAGTGTTAACAAGATAATTGATCCCTTTTGTGTATGATTGAAAATATATGTCTTTAGTATTTAAGGTAAGTAAAAGGAAATTTTATGACTGTAAAAATCTTTGTCTGCTGTAAGATGAAGCAATTACTACTGTTCTCGTATCTTACATTTTCACCTTTTCAGTCCATAATTGTCATGAGTAACAAGTTAATTTTCTTATATAACATTCTGAAAATCTTGTTCTGTAATGTTCCCATATTTCTCTGTTTCAGGAAGCAAGAGGCCCCACTGCACCATGTAGGGGACGAATCAACAGATCAGAACAATAACATCACCATGACAAGCGAAGATCTGCTTCAGCCTGGCCACGTGGTCAAAGAACGCTGGAAAGTGGTGAGTTTGACTTCTTTATTGTAGTTTATCATAAAAAACTAACAGTGGAACCACGGTTCCCTAGTTAACGTTGAATAACGTTTAACTGTAGAAGTATATTTGTACTGAAATAAAATTTTATTTACACATTAATGTATATAATACCTTTACATCTTATCTATACGTGACGTATCCGCCGACAGCTTAACTATGTGTTGTGTCATGTACTCAACACACTCACACTCTAGAACCGTTTTTTGTTACCAAATAAGTGGCCAAAACTCCCAAACCGTAAGAGTTAGCTGAAATCTGTTTGCAAATTTGAAAAACTCGTGTTTATTTACGTATTTCACTCGCAATATGTCCAGATCTAACTCTTACGCTTTAGGCCTGGCAAGCTGTTGAAGTTAAGGAACGAGGGTATAGTTATTACATGTTTTGGGTAATTATTTCAACAATGTGTAAAATATGCATTATAGAATAAAGAAAACATCATGTAGAAAAAGCCCTTTATTTACTCTTTAATTTACATATAGGTTTATATTCTCTATCTTACATAGGTCTCGAGTTATTGGCTTTTGAAGAAGTTACACACCAACGTTACCTTACGTATTACAGTTTCCGTCGGAGTTTCCGTGATTTTATGAACGTTATTCAACGTTAAAAGATTTTATGAACTTTATTCAACGTTAAAAACTGATCTCTGAACCTACCAGAAGGTTAGACAGTACATTGGAGCTTGTTAAACCTTACCAAGGTCTCATGCATTTTTGTAAAATGGGTATTTGGATCTCCAGGCAGACTTTAGTCGAGTCTGGGCTAACTATAAAACAGCTGATCAAGTTAAGGATGTGGGAGACAATTATCGTGGAGCCAACTGATTATTCTATATTTATTAAATAAAAATACAGATATGTGAACTTGAAACTGAGAGCTTATATATGTTCTTGCAGCACTTCAATGCCTCCATTGGCGGTATTCTGAGTAATCACTCGAAAATTCCGTGTAAAAATTCTTTCAGTGAAGAAAGTAGTGGATTGATGTTCCATTGCATGACAAGCGGAGTGATGAAAGCCTCAGAAGGGTGGACTGTGTGGGAGATATAGGTGTATATAACAGTAAACAAAATCTTCCAGAAATACGTTGTGAATATGTAAATTAGAGTGAGGTGACACAATATATTCTTTAAGGGCAGGATTTTGTGAATGTGGTTGTGATCATTTGGATGACATAAAAATAGAATTTCCTGACTAACTGAATAACTATCAAGTTCTCAGGGAAAACAAAATGACATGGAGTTAGTAAAATGATTCCTGCCAGTTTAGGTTATGTTGCCATTTATAATATATTTTTTATTTGAACACAGTAAGCTTAATGACATGTATGTAAAGCATTATGTGACTATAATGAGGAATTTTTGTGGTGTATACAGTTCTCCCACTGTTGATGTAGTAGTTGAATGAAGAAAGTTACATTTGGCCGGACACGAAGCCCAGATGATGGGAATGAGAAATTCATGCAGAAATTTCATTGGGAAATCTCTTAGAAAGTATCTGCTTTAAAGTTTAATATGGAGATGGGAGAATAATGTTCGAATGGATTAAGGAAATGTGTTGTAAGTACGCTAACCAACTGTGATAATTTCCCTTTGGTTATGCATGGCATGTTACTCGTATTCAAGGGTGTCGTTACTTGTGTTATGGGGATGTAAACAGGCTTGAACTAGGTCAGGATGGAGTCTGGTGCTGAGCTTATGCCCACTCTGCAGATTACTAGAGACTAAATTGGGGGCAACAAATGTGGGAGAAATCAATGACAATTCAACTGTAATGGTCACAGTTCTGTAAGAACCAGTCTTCTGAATCTAGCTGTGATGAATATGCATAGTACATTCTGCTGTCTGGTATTTGTGACTGTCTCACCCAAAGTATCATTATCAAAGAACTTCCTCTTTTGAGAGATGAGATTATGAGCGTGACTGGTAGTGACTCATTCTGTGTTCTTCTGTTTCAACTGGCATTACACATTAAGTGTTGGTTGCTGGCTCAAGGCCAGCAGAACAATTTACATACAGACTGACACACCTTTGAACTGGTTGTCCAATTTTGACATGTGTTAGCTTTAATGAGTCATATGATGAATAGACTTCATCTAATGAAGATTGATCCACAAGGAAGTGACTTGAATGATAAGATGGCAATAGAAAATGAACAAACACGTGGCCTAGAATAAGTCTGAGAGAAATTAATTATGATTTGGAGGAATTTACTTAACAAGATACTTGTATAATCTTATTGATTAACACACACACACACACACATAATGTATTTTTTTATTTATTATTTTGTACATGTGTTTCATGTTCAAGGTATAACTGCGCATCAGAAATTTGTGAAATGCACACTTTACATAATTATGTTAAAGTCACAAATAAGAACTTCCTTGCAGACTTACATATGATAATTTGTCATAAATAATTTTTAACATACATATACATAAATATGGTTTTTTGTGTGTATATAATGACAAAATAATCATTGGTAACATAATAATAAAGAAAAAAACATTGTGATGAAAGACTCTTGGGCTACAAGCCGCATCAGGTGGCTGATAGGTGAATAAACCATATCTTCTGCCGACGTTTCGAGAACAATCTCTGTTCTCATCCTCAGGGCTGCTGGGTAACCAGTTCGTTCCTTTGTTGCGCACTAGCTGATGGGAACTCATATACAAGTTAATTCCCTTCAAAGTAGTCTCTTCCTCAAAGAATATAGTGATTCCAGTGGTCCTGCCACATACTGGTGTTCTTGAAAATGTAAACATTTTATAAATTTCATGTAGAGCTTGGTAAAAAGTAAAGCTGCCCCACTATACGCCATCTAGGTCATTTCAGGGGAGTAGAGGTATAGCAACTACTATTTCTTGACCTCGGCACCAGATGGGGATGAGTGGTCAGCATCACGCCCCGGCCGTGCTTTACCCCCGGGAAAGGATCCCGTCACCCATTGGACAGGAGGCTGGGTGGGCCCCAGAGCTGGTCTGGACGCAGAGACTAGAGGAAAAATCCTCTGCCCGTCGGGGATCGAACCCCGGTCGTCCAGCCCTTAGCCAGTCACTATACTGACTGAGCTATCCCGGCTCCTATGTAGAGCTTGGTACATGTACATTATTTCATAATGTCAGCCATTTCACAGTATGACCACTATGTAAGTAAAGTAAAGTAAAGTTTGTCCCACTATACGCCATGTAGGCGTTTGGGGTGAGAGGAGGTATAGCTCCTCTCTTCCTTGACCTCGGCACTAGATGGGGGTGAGTGGTCAGCATCACGCCCCGGCCGGCTTTACCCCCGGGAAAGGACCCCGGTACCCATTGTAGAGGAGGCTGGGTGGGCCCCAGAGCTGGTCTGGACGCAGAGACTAGAGGAAAAATCCTCTGCCCGTCGGGGATCGAACCCCGGTCGTCCAGCCCTTAGCCAGTCACTATACTGACTGAGCTATATGACCACTATGACACATGCTATGACTTTGTATTACTAGTAATTGTGCTCTACTGGTTGCTTGTATGTGTCTCTGCATAGGTTCGTAAGATAGGAGGTGGAGGGTTTGGAGAGATCTATGAAGGGCTAGACCTCGTGACCAAAGAGCAAGTAGCTCTGAAGGTAGAATCAGCTCGACAGCCCAAGCAGGTACTGAAGATGGAGGTTGCCGTACTGAAGAAGTTGCAAGGTAAGTTCAGATGCCTTTGAAAGATTTTATTGTTGCTATCATTATCACAGCCCTGTAGCACAAAAAAATAGTATATTTATCCCAAAATTTGTAAACCATTTAACTGATTCTTTAGATAAAGTACGTTGAATTGTTTGGAAAGCATAGTTTATATTTGCTGTTCAACAACGTGCACTTCTCATTCCAAGGTTTTGCCTCAGTTGTACAACAAATCTGCCAAATTTTGTAACAAAGAAGTATTAGATGATGAGAATTGTTAGTCCCATGTCCATCCCCAAGTAGAAAGATTACAAGCTGAGGTCTGTCTGCTGTTGCTTATTTTTCTTAGGATTCTTATTGTTTTTATATCTGACATGTCCAGCAACTTAGAAACAAATTCAACGTTAAAGATATCCCGGTAGACCCAATATGTTTTAATTGTTTGGAATTTTGTTCATATTGTAAGCAAGATACTCACATGATACCTGATTGCATACCATTTTTTGTATTTCTGTAATACTGAGACAAAACATAGTGTGTTGCTCTTGAAGCTTACTGTACCTAAAATACAAGACATTTTATTGTACAAGTAAATAAATCATGGATTGTTTTTCCATGTTGGTTTAATGTAGAAATTCCTTTACAGGTTACCGAAGAAATTGGCATGAAATTAAATATAGATAAAGTAAATGTATGAGCTAATCACAACACCAAAATCTGCAACAGTCATAGTACATGGTTGAAATTTTGAATATCTGGAAATAACAGTACAAAGAGAAATGGGATTCATTATTACACTAAGAAAATAATAAATTCAAGGAATGTTTGTTCACTTTAATTTTAAAAAAATTGTTATTCTGTGAACTTTTCAGAACAATGTAAGATATATATCTAATAGGAATAATTATGCCAGTTATTTTGTAATTTGTGCAATGTAGTTCTCTAAGTCTGAGGAAATAACAGTGAAGTCAAGGACTGAAGAGATAAGAGGAAAATATTAAGATTATGAAGATTGCTGTATTCTGGGTTGTAGCACCTTGTAGTCTGGTATAAGTTTACCTGTGTTATAGAGATACTTGCTGCTTCCATCATCAGGATGATGATTCATTACAGTTACCTCTAAAACGTTGGTAAACTTCTACCAGACTATACAGTGCTACAACCCAGAAGACGGCCATCTTCAGCTCAGCATCTTGTCTGTGGCAGACTTTAATGGTGTTGAATCTGAGACTTAGTCGTAAATGACAGGGTGGAAGTGAGTGGTGACTGTTAGCAGTGATAACAACCCCTGAAATTCTGTGTGTTAACCCTTGTATTCGTTATTTCGATGGAACACGCTAGTGACAGACTTACATGTTGTGACCTGTTACGTTCAGGAAAGGAACATGTATGTCGCTTCATCGGCTGTGGCCGCAATGACCGATTCAACTATGTAGTGATGCAGCTGCAGGGGAAGAATCTGGCTGAACTCCGCAGGGCCCAACCCCGTGGCGCTTTCTCTCTTTCCACCACACTCCGTCTTGGCTTGCAGATTCTCCGTGCAATAGACTCCATCCACCAAGTTGGCTTCCTACACAGGGACATTAAGCCTGTAAGTTTCAAACACAAATCTGTACAAGTTCATCTGTGTTCAATATCTTGGTCCTAGATGTGCTCTGTGGCGTATGTACAGCTATGGTAACATCATTAAACAATACTAGTGCTAGTTGTGCCCTTTTCGTTCAGGTTCAGGGTATATTAAAACTTGGTATAGAATAATCTCTGGTAAATTATGCTTAAAGAAATGAACTTGCCATGTTATCCCAGTTGTAACATGTCTGACTTTTTTTAGATATGAATTTTTCATTATGGATGATGATGATGATGATGATGATGTGGTTGTTGTTATGAATTTTGTGCCATGTAGGTGGATGCTAATGTTTGGGAGAAATGTACTCTGTCCTTCTTCAGGGCTGAAGTGGCAATACTGGGAGGTGGATGGATTTATGTAGGTTTAGAAGAAGGGAAGGCTGAGAGGGGGCCAGAGATGAGGAATGAGGGTGAAAGGTACGAGCTAATAGGTAGTCTCCAAGCATCCCTCCACTTTCCAGCATTGCTGCTTTAGCCCAGAAAATAAAGACAGTTGTTTCAGAGGTCCTCACGGCCTCCAATTCAGCATTGTCAGTCCCAACCTGGCCATTAGGACACCACTGTCCTTTTCAGGACACCAATCGGCCCTCACTGATCTCTCACGTTATTCTATTCTATCCCCGTCGTCATCACATCTACCTGCACTTCTTTATGTCTGGTGACCCACCTGTCAGACCCTGAAGGACTCTTATAAGGGCCATTTCCTTTAACTTCTCTCTCTTGCATATCCTTTCCCCTCCTGGTCATGCCGTAGTATTCCTCCCTCTCTTATTGACTCCCGGGCCTCGCCCAATCCTAAACCCCTTCTTCCTTGTCCACCGATCAAGGTTCTGCCTTAACGGATTGGCTGCTATGTCTCAAACTGATTCCACACGTGTGGCTTACTCATTGCTCTGATGATGGAGGCAGTAAGGACCTCTGAAGCACTGGCAGACTTCCAGTGCTACAACCCAGAAGACAACCATCTATGAAATGGAGATGTTTGAGGATTACTGTATGATTATTGGAATTAAAAATCTAATGGTGCTGGCCATGAATTGCTGAAATGTTGGAATAAAGTTTGATAGTATCAGGGTATAAGTCCTAGAAGTTGAGAAAATGAAAAACAGTTTTCAGAAAGTTCTCTCAGATCATGCTTATTCATTTTTCCAAATATTCATAGAAATCTGTTTATACAGTTTACACACGAACGTATGGCTGAATTTATAGTTTTTCTGTACTCCAGGTAGTATGAAGTATAGGCTATAAAGTAGCAGTCATACTTTGGTTGTAATTTGTGGACTTATACCCTTTTACCCTGGCACTGACAAATTTTTATCACAACTACTAATGTAATGTTCTTATTGCTCTCCTACTTGCTAGTATAGTTGTACTGTGAACCAGTAGCTTCCACATTAAGTAATCCGTATTGTAATTTGCAGTCAAACTTTTCTGTTGGTCGGCTTCCACACAATGCTCGCAAAGTATACATGTTGGACTTTGGACTGGCTCGTCAGTATACGACAGCTACGGGAGAAGTGCGTGCCCCTCGTGCTGCAGCGGGCTTCAGAGGCACTGTGCGCTATGCCTCCATTAATGCTCACAAAAACAAAGTCAGTGTTATACTGTTCTCATTGTTCTTTGCTCCACTGAGCTTTAAATTTAAGTCTGATCTAATTCAAATAAATGTGAATGGTACCATTTTGTATAGATTATATTTCAACTTCAAGAACTTTGTTTACAATTAAAATCTTTTGATATGTCCAATTGTTCATATACTGATAGTGGGTGGAAACATTTTGGCCCACTTAGGAGGAACTTTGTGCTTCATATTCATATATTGTTTATTGTTAGGGTAATTATTTTTGTAAGTTCAGGTGAACTGATTTTGCAGCACTCATAGGTAAAACAATAAATTAATTATCACCATGAGGATGAAAACTAGATTGAACTGTCTCAATGCATGTTGAAAGGCAGATTCTTGTGCATACAAGGACGAACCTTTAGGTTTATTGATGGCACATTCTTGAATAGTCAGATAAATATACTGTTCTGGAAAGACCTCGTGTTAGATTTTAGGCATCGTAGATAATTGTTTGTTTATTGTCATTGTTACTTATGCTATTTTTATTGTAAAGTAAAAGTTTTCAAGTTAAAAATATTTTCTACTCTTGTAAACTGACATGCCCGTAGTTCCACAGACACGTAAATTTACATGTTGCAAATACTCTCTCTTATTCTGTATGTTTGTATTAATATTCATGAAGTCCATGATATCATTTAGATACTGAATCAGTTGTTTCTTGAATTGCTGCAGGAAATGGGTCGTCATGACGACTTGTGGTCTCTGTTCTACATGCTGGTAGAGTTTGTGAATGGACAGTTGCCATGGAGGAAGATCAAAGACAAGGAACAGGCAAGTAATGTCCAAATTAACAGAGAAATGTGATCATATGATTCTTATACACATTCTTTTGATATGTTACTTTTGGTTGCAGGTTGGCCTAATGAAAGAGAAGTATGATCATCGGTTACTGTTGAAACACTTGCCTTCGGACCTACGACAGTTCCTGGACCACATACAGTCACTAGAATATGCAGACAAACCTGACTATGCTGTAAGTGGATATCACCTTGGGTACAAAGTAGTCAGTTGATCAGCTGATTGATGTATAGCGATTTTCACTGCAGTGGAATTTTAAATCTTCAACACATCAGGTGACAATTGAAGTCCAAACTTAAAAATAGAACAAACAAGAAACACAAATAGCTTACACTTGCTTCTTGTTAGTGGCAGTTCCTATACAAATTAGCATCATGACTTTTACTTTCTTACGTTGTCTTCTTAATGAGGGTCAGACTTGAGATAAATATCTGTCCTTGTCTGTCATTGCAATTTTAAGTTGTGTCTCTTCTTTCCACTTGCTTCTTCCATCAGTTTTTTCAAGTCTTCTTTCCAATATGCCTTCATTTTCCGTTTTGATTATGCTGTCTCCTTTCATTAATTTCTCATTACCAACCAAAAAATATTATATTTTGTCCACAAACTTTGTTGTAATTTATTGTCAAATAGTATAAATTAACTGCTTTTCTTACCTCTTTATTTCTGTCTTCTAGTTTTGCCTACTATCTTTCTTACATTTTTGTAATATTTTATCACTGTGCATGATGAGAAAATAGTTACCATGTAATAACTGCGTAATTGTAAATGAGAAGTTAATGAGAATTATAAATCAACAAATTTGTTAAAAAAATTAATAATATGTAAACCTGTTTGTCTATCATGTTTAATAAACTGCAACAAAATTTTCATAAATTGTTCATGGTGGCCCATAAGTTGATAAGGGTGAGTTAGGCCATAGGTATTTTAAATATTGAAAGCCCGTATCATAGTTGAAAGAGTAATTTTACAGGCTTCTTATAACAAATAGTGATTTAACTAGTGCATATTTAGGCAGCAAAACCATTGCTATTTTAGATCTTTTAAGCATTGCCTTACTATTACAGAAATGTCTGGAGAGAGAGTGTCTTTTATTATTTTTTCATATTACATTAATAAAGGAATTTTATGACCAAGAAATAATGCTTTCCACCATATGACAGTCTTGCCAAACACCAACCCCACATGTTCACTTCCGGATATCGTCGGCATTCACAGGACAGAAACAATACATGGAAGCAGAACACCGCAGTAGGTGCTTCCAGTCATAATTTCTATTACTTTGCAGAATTAGGTGTATAGATTTTTATATAATTAAACAATAATAGTCCTAAAAAAAATTAAATTCTTTTCAGATGTTGATCGGCCTGTTTGAGCGCTGCATGAAGCGTCGAGGAGTTAAAGAATCGGACCCCTACGACTGGGAAAAGGTGCCGAACGTAACTTCTGTAACAGACAATGCGGTACCTCCTGCAGCCACCACGTCACCTGCCATACTCAGTCGACCAGTAACTGGCATCCTGGGAGCTACTCGCATAACTGACAACCTTGTGGAGGACAACCTCATTACAAGCCTTGACAACAACCAGGAGAACATTGAGCCGGACAACAAACGGGAACTTGAGGTCAGATTGGTATTGTTACGGTTTATTATTGGTACAAGAGTTTTTGGATTGTTCTGTAACTTATGGATTAAAAATTTAAGAAGGAAATTCTTTATATAGTAGATTCTCGATTATCTCAATTTGTTGGGAAATATATTTTTGTGGATAATCAAAACCCTATATAATCCACAAAAGTGGAAGATAAACATGCAAATGTAACAAATATATAAGTTTATTTATATACATATGTTACTTAAATGTTTAAAGATTTACTAATAACAGAAAGGATTCTATATAAAATTGAATACAATACATGCAAGCTATTTTAAAAAAAGGATTTCAGTGGGCAGTAATAACATTCTGTTGTCATAAAATTCAGGTTTTATCAACAGTTGATTTATGCTAATACTTTAAATATGTAATTGATATATTTATTCCTTTCTTTTTAAACATTCTAACTTTTACTGCAGATCTTCTAAATTAATTTTTGATTTTTGTTTAAACGTGATAGATGCTGGTTAATCTTCCCTTGGATAATTGAGAGTTTACTGTAAAAGAGAATGACCTTTGTTGTCTTGCACTCGTTGGAAATGGGTTGTCTTTTCACCACTACATCCATGATGCTGGGATACATATAGCTCTTATTCTGGGATACTGGATCTTTCTTCCCAAAATGAAGGGCTGTTAGAGCATGAAGGTGGCCACTTATTCTACCCACAGTTGTGGCTAACTTATAGTTTTATGTATTTTTCATCTACTATCATAAGGTGTTTAAATCCAGAAATTAGCTGTGATTAAGATGTGTAGTAATGATAATTGCACAGAAGGATGGGATGTTAAAGGAAGGGTAATATCAAAATGGGATTAAGGGAAATATGTTATAATTATGTGGATGATATTGAATTGACTCAGGACAGTCTAATTGTTGGCTTCTATGGTTATGCTGATGAACCTCAGAGTTCCATAACAACATTAAATTTCCTTATTAATAGAATACTTAGTCTTATGGCTTTCATGGAGGTTTGTTTTAATATAGTGTTTTTTAGTTTTGTGTGATGATTCCATGAGCTGATTTGACAGCATTTGGGAAAATTTAATAGTCTTCAAAGGCAACACAGCACAATATCGTCACCCAAAAATAAAGACAGAAAATTTTAACCAGTTATCTCCTTGGTGAATATGCTGTACTAGGATGGCAGCTAATTGTGGTATGCACTGGCAGGCGCAGCTTGACTATGAAAGTGTGTGTCGAAGACGATGTCACAACCTCCATCAGGAAACGACATCCCCCCTGGTGACTGAGACAAATCGAGACCGAGGAGACAAGCTAGTTATAGACAAGAATTGCAATGCTACCCTGGCTGCTACACAAGCCTCAAACCAGCCACTGGATACGAACACACAACTTTTGCAAGGTGAGTTGTTTTGTCTACGTACAAGTATTGCAGATTTGTGTAATCTACACCACCTTGTATTTCACACATAATATAATATAAATTTTTAAATGTCCTGTCCAACTTGAACCATATGTCTAATAACAATTTTACTCAGCATTCAGAATGGAAAGTTTTGGTATTCTAATTAATAAGTATGAAAATAACCCACACGTTTTCTTGTCCATGGATATAAGTTATATTGTGGATAATGCTCCATCCTTAAAGACTGTTTTGTTGCATTGTGATATACAACAGTGCTGAATATCTAAAATTATGAACTTAGTAAAATATGTGGTATGACTCAAATCAGCATTAGCGTAAGTACTGTTTCTCCTCCTTCAGAGAAATAAAAAAGTCATAGAATCTTCGTTTGCACTGTAGGCATTATCAGGAGCGGGAGAATAAATAATTGATAGTCTTGTGTTTGGATGAAGTTTATTTTCTTCTCATTTGTGAGCCTTCAAGCCCTCTTCTGGCAAATGCTAAGTCTTGCCTAATTTTATTTTGACAAAGCTTTATAAGGTAGGATAAAACGGTCGCCAGAAAGGGTCCACAAACACACACTATATAGACAGAATTTAGAATTTTCACCTACTACTATGTCAACATAAAGACTTCGGAGTGTGAAGTGTCACTCAGACAAGGATTTAAGCTTTCTCAGTTTCAGTCTTTAAAATGTTAATTATAATTTCATTTTATAATACATTTATGAATTAAACACATCTTCTTCTACTACCCTACACCATATGCAGATATGTATTAATAGTAGTCAGAAACTGTGGACAGTTAAGAGAGTGATGATCAGTTGTGCAAGTCATTTTACTGTCAGCATAGTCATCTCTGGAACTACAAGGGTTAAATAATGGTTCCCACTAATGGATAGTAACTAACCACTAGTGCTGTTGGGTGATTTTCCTGATTGCCTATATATATATATATATATATAACATAGGTCATTTATGACAATCTCAGATATATTGATAATTTTAGCAGAAACAGTATTGTACCTAACCCATTTGATATTCAGCATACCAAATTACTGCATCATAAAATCAAAATTATTCTGTGTAACATTAGTACATTTTTAATGCTGTTTTGTGCGATAGATAATTGGTCGAAGAATTTATTATTGCCTGAGGCTGAATCATAACTACAACTAGACACTTCCTGTCTGAACATCGACTTGTGTTATATAGCAATGTGTGGTTTGCTTTATCTGTTGATTTGTAAAGATGTCTAACCAATCTCTATCACCAGGCTCACCAAAGAAACAACAGGTTGTACAGCGTCGAGCAGTTTCGATGGCAGGGGTGGACCCCACACCAGAGACACATCCGCATCTCCATCATCACCACGCGCCTTCACCTGTCGCTCCTGCGGCTGATAAAGCGGTGGATTACGAGGGTGATGCAGTGATGGCATCTGCTCGTAGCAATTCGGACACGCAGCAGCATCAGCATGCTGGCAAGAAGGCAGGAAGCACGCCTACTTCAGGCACCAATCAAAACCAGCAACAGGCACGCAAATCAGGGACAACGTTCGGTCGGCTACGTGTTGTTACAGCACCTGCAACTTGTGTCCAGGATCTGCAGGTAATAAGTACAAAATATATAAATCTGCCATGTCTCTCAGTCATTATCATATGTGTTAATTTAATTTATGGGCACCTTTTGCAGTAAGAAAAGTATTTGAAATTTTACTTTCTTCAACGTTGTTTTGTATAATGATGAGGGAAGGGTAATACACTAGGTAATTCATGTAAGTATAATTTGTTTTGTACTAGCATAATCCTTGTACTATCTTTCTCTGGTGTTATATTTTTTTCTAACGAAGAAGTATTGAGGAGAGTCAACGAGCAAAGAAACATTCTGCAGGCGATTACACGAAGGAAAGCTAACTGGCTGGGACATATTATGAGAAGGAATGGATTAATGAGTGATATCATCGAAGGCCAGGTTGAAGGAAAGCGAGGACTGGGAAGAAGA
>NW_019060065.1:760955-780516 GCF_000696155.1 Zootermopsis nevadensis
GACCACACGTCACCCTATATCTGGTTGGATGATCGTTCACCTCTGCTTAGGCATGTGAACGTGAGGCCAGCAGTCAAGCTAGTTGGTTTTGGCTCCCTGGAGCTGTTACGCCACGGAGTTAATTTAATTTAAGTAATTGACCAACGAAGAAGTATTGAGGAGAGTCAACGAGCAAAGAAGCATTCTGCAGGCGATTACACGAAGGAAAGCTAACTGGCTGGGACATATTATGAGAAGGAATGGATTAATGAGTGATATCACCGAAGGCCAGGTTGAAGGAAAGAGAGGACTAGGAAGAAGATTGATACAGCTAACCGACGACCTTAAACAAGGAAAGAAGATGACGTTCCAGGAATTAAAGCGAGAAGCCGAGAATAGGGACAACTGGAGAGCTCTTTTTGGGCAGAGCAATGGACCTGTCGTAAGACAGAACACTTAATAATAATAATAATTAAAGTGCTGTTATGGTGGTACAGTAACATGTTCATTGAACATACCATCTTGTATCTGTATGTTATGTATTTTGCATGAAACTTCACTGCATCCTTTACCAACATTTACTTTGTGGAACAACTTTGAAGTCTGAACATGTTGTGTTGGTTGTGAATTTTATTTGATCTTATGGACTTCCCACCGATTTTAATCTTTTTTGTTGGGAATTTATGCTGAATGTGGGGATGTCTTGCACTATAAAGAAGTTTGATGACTGAGTCGTGGGTCTGTATTGAAATATCTTTTTAGTTTTGAGGCTAGAAATAGAAATGCTCATGAATGAGAAACAGTGGTGGTGGAACTTGAAGAGGAAAGTGACTTTGGGAAATGGTATTGCTGTGTGATATAAACCATCATATAAATGAATTAAATACCTAACTTCAAGTCAACAGAAACTCATTTCTAATGTGTTTGGGGCTGTTACAACTTCTGAAATGAAGCTGGAACTATTTCAGAAACAGTTTGAGAATGTTAGCTCGTGTCATTTATCTTCCTGTGAGTTGCTTCATAAGGATGGAACAGTGAATGTTCCTTTTCCAAGTGTCTGTGTTGTAGTTGTGATTGGTTCCTTGGCTGAGAATTTTGAAATGAAATTTGCTGGCTTTTTGTAGCCATGCTACAAATGTATTTATCTTTTAAAACCCATTCTCTATTTTTTGTTAGCAATGATGATCCAGAAATACTGCAACTGTAACTGATTGAACTACAGTAAGTGCTTGATTTTGTGCAGCATTTTAAACCAGGAAACTTTAATTACCTTTTATGGTTCTTTACTAGTATCTTCATTCTCTGAGTTCTATATGCTGACATGAAATTTGGCTAATATTTTGTAGCACATATACAAGTGAATAGGCTACTTTATGTATGAAAGAAACCAAACCAAAATCTGTTTATGAATCACCAATGTGTACATATATGATGTGATGTGAATTGGCATTTCAAAATTGGAACCAAACGTAAATTCTCTTGTGGTGAAAAGGTAGGCCCAAGATTCATATTAATATGGTGAGTGTATGTTATTTTTGTCATAATATTCAGCTCTGTGTTGGTTGTGGGGATATTTGAATGCAGCAGCCCTCATAGCACAAGAAGTCTTCCAGTGTGTCCCACCTGCCTAAGAGATTGAGCACCAGTACTGTAAGAGATGCATCCTACATCTGTAGCTGTTTCAAGGAAGCTCATCTAATAATTTTTAAATACATTTCAGGCACTTAAAGAATCAAGATAATTTGAGTCATTTGTCTTATGTTACACAGATTGTATAATCTTAGTCTCATGAAAGCTGTAGTTTCCATTAACCTTCAATATTCCTTACTAACCACACACTGATCATGCACTGGGAGAGTATTTTTCCCATTATGTATTGACATTTAAAATTTGTTGTATTTAGAGGAAATCATTTTGTTTGTGTCGTGTTTTTTGATATTCTGCCCTCTTGAGTATTTATTCTTCCTTTATATTCCCTGCATCACATCTTATGTGTGATCCAGCTGGCCGTGCATTGTGGTAACAAACTGCTAAACCATTAAACGTACAGCTGAAGTCTGGCTGGCTGCCCTGAAATACAGGGATACGAATTCCCTCACCCCATACAATAAAGGTTAAGTGCTGGCCATCAGCTAGAACCACTAGTATCTTAAATGGTACATCAAAGATTAAGAAAATAATCGGTGGAATTTGTGATCTTGTTGGTTGTAGGGTAAACTAATTGGTGAGCTGGAGCAGAGAGCGGATGAGATAGGTGAGGATGACAAGGACCGGATCGCTACGCTGCATGATCTCAACAACCCTGAGCTACCGAGCCCCCGAGTTCGAGAGGCCACAACAGAGCCTGATGGATCCTACTACTCATATGAAGCAGCTAAAGCAGGTAACACATCAGTGTTTACAATTATTAGTTGCTGGGTAAATGATTTCACATTAATGTTACAAAAGGGAGGTGATTTCAGGAAATTCATAGTATAATTGCTCGTTATTTCTGATCTTTTAGCACGTTTTGAGATGAGACTTTGCACTGTTTAAAATTAAATGTCTGTTGTATTTTCCCATGTTCATGTAAGTAGGTAATTAGTCTTCTATATGGAACAACAGTTTGTCTTTACTGCTGAAAACAATTTTTACAAACTTTGTATTTTCTTCATCTGTCTCTTTTCTTCTTTTTATATTCATAACCCTGCTGGTGCTGATTCTTCCTACGTTGGCTTTTTTTGCACTAGAGTACACAGGTTTATGCAGCTGTAACATTGTAGACTTGTATTCAGAAAGTTCTGTACTGACTGATGTTTTCTTTCCTCAAGTAAATTTTGAAATATTGCCTTTATGTGGGCCATTAATACAATACAGACCCTTCACTATCATTCACAGTTGTATTTCCATCTCATTGAATTGTGTCATTAAGTAACTTAAGAAGCAGTCATTCACTTCCTTGATTATTTTTGAGATAAAAGTATCCATCCTTATTTATTTTCCCACATTTTCAGCCTTGTAATTTTATCCCACATTTTGCTCACTTTCCATTTTTGTTCTCATATTGTATTGAATTTAAGATTTTAGTTTTGAAGCAAACTGTTTTCTAGACAATATCCATCGTCCAAGATTAAATAATATAAAATCAATAAAACCATGACGTTTCGGAGATGGGAGTCTATCTCCGTCTTCAGGTAAAACCTACTCTGTTAGGCGCAATTGATAGAGCTAATCCCTATCTCAGGATTTTATTTAATTTAATTTTGGACGATGGATAATGTCCAGAAAACAGTTTGCTTCAACAACGCACCATCGTCACAAACTTTCAGAAATGAGATTATAGTTTTGTTTAGAGTTGGTGCAAAGTTTTCATGGTTCAGTGGTGTTCCATGCACTGGAATACTGCAGAACTGATAAGATAAAATGCATTGTTAGCCAGTTAAGTACTGTTAGTCACTTGCTAACCAGGTTTGTTACCTAGGCTAAGACATTTAACATGAACCCTCCACCCTTTTTTAGAGAATATAAGAAACGAGTATTAAAAGTATACTCATATTCAGCATTCCTTTATTCAAACTATTTTTTGATTGTTACTTTGTGCACACGTGAAACAGATTGTGTACAGCTAATAAAAAATGTCTCTGAATTTATCTGTAAAGGATTGAAAGGCATTGGAAACAGATTTGAAAAGAAATAGCTGAACAGAGGACTTCAGTAATAACATTCCACTGAATTTGTAGCATCCAATAGGATATTATAAAGGGAGGAAGTGACATGTTACAGGTAAAGAAGCAAACAATTTATTTCTAGTATGTCACTCATTGAAATTAAGAAAGTTATGACAAGATCTGGTTATATTTGATGTCTGAAGACTAACCTTAAGTGCATCAAAAAATGTTACTGTATGAAACATCAACCAGTCAGGACTGTTGTAAACTCTCATGTTACAAGCCATATAAACAAAGTAGCATCCGTTTTCAGTCTTTATATGCACTCATTGCCTATCTGTTTTTTATTTTCATGATATAAAATGGTTATTCCTACTGTTACATATGAACATTTGTCTTTGGTACTGTGTAAGGAGATATTCAGTAAAGTAATTTGCATTGATTTAAGTCCTTCAAACTGAGTATCAAAGATATTTCCTGTACCCTTTGGCTTCCTTTCTTACCCCTAACACCAGGAAACAGTTGCATTTAGCAATATAAATTAGTGAATATGTATACTGCCATTGCTTGCTGTATATTTTACCACTGAATTAATCTTCGCACAACTAAACATGACACAGAAGATGGCTAATTCAATGCTTTCTGTGTTACTGACAGGTTTAATGGGATCATCACCAGTCACTGAACAGCGAGACCCGTTGAAGGAACGAGTGAAAGAGCATCGTATACGGCGTTTTCACTCGTCAGGAGATGCATCCCGAAGACCAATTAGTTGCAAGCTGAACAATCGTGATGCATCTATCACACAGTTTGCTGTGATAGATGATGACAATGTTTCAGCCTTGCAGCAGGTCACACGTGGAGGCGGAGGTGAGTTGCTCAATTGCAGATTCCGAATGCAAAATGAAAGTCAAGAGGATGTTGCTGTTCAAACAGCATAGTACCTTTTCAAGTAAACATATCAACAACTGAACACAAGTGTTCGGAAATAAGGAAACAATTGGTAAGGAGGAGGCTACAGATTTATCAAACCAAGATTTGAACCCAGGATGTCCTAGATATGCTCAAGGATTACTTATCATTACATTACATTGTTTGACAGCACCAGGAGTGAGGTGAAAAATTATGTATATCTGAAGAATAATAAAAGGGCATTTCTGGTACAGTTTTATGTTGTTATGTGCAGGTTTGACGCTGGCATCACAATGGAAGTCGCAGTTTGACGACTCGGAGGAGACTGATAATGAGTGGAAGGGTGAGAACCTGCAGAGTCCTGAGCACAGACACACCCTCACCTCACAGGTATTCCCCCTTACCAATGGTAGTGGGGTTTGCCACATACTTGTAACATGATAGGTCCCAACATTATTACAACCTTTAGCATAAAATACCTTGTACGAAACAAATGAAACACACGTTGAAGTTAATATAAGGTCGATTAACAGGGAAGTTTCTTTTTTTCATTGTTATGTTGAACCTCTAATTAAGGCAGTTCCAAGACAAATGAGAGCTGTTGTTGAATCTCTTGGGGATTTTGGACATCTTATTAAAAATGTCAGGTCTTGAAAATGACCCTCTCAAGAGCTAACATACTAATTCACATCTTGTATAAGTAACAGGTCTACTTTATGAAGCAAATAAAATTGTTTGTCTACAGTCAGATTCAAACATCAGACCTTTAAATTGGAATATTACTGAGAAACAAATCACAGAAAAATAAAAGAAGTACTTTCTTCCCCTTGCACTTCTAGCCTCGCCATTGCAGCACAAATAACATGGAAAATGTGAAATAAAATACTGATGATTACTTTTTGCTTAAGATGGTGGTTGTCTTCTGGGTTGTTACACCATGTAGTCTGGTAGGAGACAACCATCTTTAGTCTCACTACTTTGAAAACCTCAGATCCTACATACATTTTGCTTCTTAACAAAAGGTTCAGGTAATGCATATGCTTCACAAACAAAAACAGTTGCACATTCTCTTTTGAATATCACAATTTACATATTTTCTTTTCCAATTGCTCTTGATAGGAGTTATACACAGAAATGTTGAAACATTTAGTTGAATAATATATAACTGCACAGTTTAAATGAGTATTTCTGTGAATACAATATATGCTTTAAATGAAAACATTTGACATCAGGACTCAAACTTGCAGTTGTATTCATTTCATCAGTGCTAGCCCCCTACCCTACCAACTTGTCTACCAAGGAATACAGAAAGCCAAGTAAGTCTTTGTCTCTCTTTTGTCATGGAACTTGGTCTCACATCTTGGAAAAGTTATTAACATTAATTCATGTTTTTTTTTTTTCAAATTAGGGCAGAGATGCTGGTGTCTTCACTTAATAGATATCTGGAATAAATAAATATACATATGAATAAATATAATGAGAGTGTGAATAATTGGAAACATGATGTCTGCCTACGTCACTTTTGGTTTTTTAGCTCTTTTGTTGCGCAGTGTATGTACATAATGAGAGTGAATACAAGCAAATTTGACAGAATTCTTGCTTGTTACTTATTTCTTAAAATATTTTACTGGGTGAATCCCTGATGCCATTATCAATTGTGTATTTTAGGCCTTATGTATATCTTTGTTATAATATTAATAGAAATAAATGGGTCTGTACTGTTCTATTAGTTGCAGTTGAAAAATTTGTTTAATATATCTCTAGTAATGGATGTGAAGGTATTTAATCGGAGTGAATCAGAATTTGTTATTGTGGGCATTCTCTTCTCTCTCTTTTTGTTGTTGTTTTTTTGTTCAGCTTTACTTGGTGTACAATCTGATTAACAATGAAAACAATAACATGTAACTAAAGCTAACCTTATTACTAAACTGCAAATGATAGTTTCACTTCTTTAAATGAAGCTATAGCTTGAATTTAATGAACAGTGGTTTTATAATTGTATTTTATATTTCAGTATCTTTCAGAATTGAAATGTTTCTGGATTTTCATCAGAAATAATATTAATGCTATCCCACTTCCCTGAAAATCTGTGCTTGCAGAAAATCAGCAAATGCATTACACATCAGGGTCTGGAGCACTATGAAGGTGTATAATCATGTGTTCATTGTAGTTTCTGATGGTTGCTGTATTTCTGTCCTAGGCTGCTTTTCCAGTGGAGCCCATCCATACTGGTGGTACTGTGACTGTGCCCGAGACTTCTGCTATCGACAAACCAGCGCCTGTGCAGCAACTGATATCTAACCCAGTCCCACCACCTATCACCTTAGCTTCAGCAGCTGCAACAACAGTAACAGCATGCAATGTTCCTGTAAGTCGTGTTCCACCAGAATTGTCTCGAATCAGTGAGGACTCGCGCCATGAGAAACCCAGCCATCAACATTCACCTCAGGTAAGATACTGTATCCAGGTTTCAAGAAGTTATCAGTATTCTAAACTGCCTATAACATTAACAAGGCTTTTTAAACATAACCATGTTGTATGAATCTGTGTTAAGAGAACAAAGCTTTTCATTAATAAATCTAATTATTTGTTCACTCATTGCAGTTGTGTGGATTTGACAAATAGCCCAAATTACCTGGATTTTTTGTTGTAAAAACAGAACATACAGTAGAGAATCCTTGTTTGGACTCTTATACTGTAGGAATTCCAAATGTGTTTCACCTTTTGTGTGTTACCAGTGCTTTGCGTAATGTAAATTCACAGAAAGTCAAGTTTAATGCATTAAGTTGCAAGTTTTGTAGCATGTTTCATTCACAAGCTAACCTCCTCTGTCCTTTGCATAGGGTGGATTAATGTCATCCTTTGTATCCTATAATTAAGTACATATGAACATTTCAAATGTATATTGAAAATTTACCATTGATATTTCTTTAAATTTAAACTGAACTTCAACTTTTTACTTTTCATGTGAACTGGAGAGCATTGTATATTATGTGAGTTTGATGGATTCCTATTTTCTACTAGGCCCATGATGAAACATTACCTGTGGATAACACAAGTAATGGACATCTGAAACCCTCTTCTGGTGGACATCTTCGTTGCCTCAATATAACAGGCATTGAGAGTTTTGTCGAGCTACAGGGAATATTACCGCGTGCTTGGAGCTTACCTCAGTTAGTGGGACATATTAGGTAAATAACAAATACATCTATTTACCTGTCCTCTGTAAATGTCTGAACGCTTAAATTTTGGCTGTGATATGACTCAGTGAATTGCACTGTTTTTATATGTTTTTGATGTCAAAGTTAGTGTCACATCAGGTCACCTCTACTATTTGAAATATTTAATAACTTTTCACGTCCCCCGCCGTAGCCGCTCAGTCTGAGGCATCATGATTTGGACCGGTGATATGGAATGCGTGCTGGTTCGAGTCTCGGGGAAAGAAATTTCTCATGAGATTTTTGACCAGTGTATGGGACCGGTGTCAACCCAGCATCGCGTGGAAATTGGGGAGCTACAATGGGTAGCGTAATCCCGTCATGAAAACTAGCAATGGCTGGGGGTTCGTCGTGCTGACCACATGTCACCCTATATCTGGTTGGATGATCGTTCACCTCTGCTTAGGCATGTGGACGTGAGGTCAGCAGCCAGCTAGTCGGCTTTGGCTCTCAGAGGGCTGTTATGCAACAGATTGTTATTATTAATAATAACTTTTCACAGTTCTTGAAACAAATGCTGATGTGAACAGGCATTTCCTGTTCTTTACTGTTAACAAATTAATTTCATCTTTACGTCTTCCGCATTCCTTATTAACTTTTGTTTTCCAGGTTTGAGAACAATATTTTCACAATGAATAGAAACTTCAGAAGGTACTTCTTGTTTCTTTTGTAGTCAAAGTGAAGAGTTAAGAAGAGAAAAACAAAATTATGTGACTGAATACATGTTGTTAATCCAGTCACCTCTGATCTGAATGCTTCTCTACATATACAGAAATATGGCCAACTGCCTTTTCCATATTGTACATTCTATAAAATGGTTTCACATCATACATGAGTCAGTATCAGAAGCAGAGGTTTTTGAAGTTGCGTTTTTTTGCTGTTCATAAATTTGTAGTTGGAGCCATCTATGAACAACTGAATTACATGATTACTTACAGTGACCAGAACTCATTAGAACATTTGAAGACCATATAAATGCCTGCAACCTGAACTTGTGAAAAGGGTTGATTGAGTTTTACCTGATTTTATGTATAGCCTTAATTTATTAGAGTATTTATTTCACTAATTTTCTGAGATTGCTCATGCCTCAGAATAATATCTGAAGATTCCTCAGCTGAAAGTAGAAGGTCTTTTTAAACTTGAGGAATCTTAGCAATGACATGAATATGAAAAAACATGCACAAAACCTGGGTGGGAGTTAACAGTGTCAGGAGGAAGCAGATACAATATAGTTACTGGTATCTGATATTCTGAACTTATTTATTTATTTAACCTCCAGGAAATGTTCTTCGGTTGCTCATTCCTGTGAGTCACATTCCAGGATCTTTCAGCAGAAAATTTGTTGTGCATGGAGCTTCAAACCATGGCAGAACCTCCAAATTTGGCTGATATTGGCTATGGGTTTGAATATCAGCAGTGAAGTGAAATTTATAAAAAAAATCTACATACAAGCCACATTCAGAAAGTTTGTAGATTTAATTATCAGGCCTCAGATCATTTTGTTTGTTCTGAGGAATACCAAGTCATTGTGACTTTATCAAAGCTTTGCCCTTAAAGACTGTTCCGACTGAAATGAAAATATTGTCTTTCCAGTCTGAGTATTTATTAAATGTGTTTGCAATTTTCATTGTTTTATGACCATGTGTGGATTATGGAGGGGTGTGATGCTGCAAAGTGAAAGTAAATAAATTGTGAAAATGTTTAGGCTTCTAACTTTTTCAAATATTTATTAGATAATCCTTCTCTGATGTTATAATGCCTCAGTGCTTTCACTTAAGTAGTAGGTGACAAGATTGCCTACTGCCTTGAAGAACTGTTAATAAATATTTCTGCATTCCCCTTGTACATCACTGAAACCCTAAGTGAGATTTAAATCAATGACCTTGTGAGTCAGCATCGAATACTCCATGTTTTTAATGTCCGTACTCACTGCAGATCACAGATTTTGAAAGTTGCTTGAGTAATGTGAATTAACTTTCAATTGCAGGCCGTGGTTAGAAGCGCCATTGTTGCAGCAGGCTGCATTTGACGAATTAGTGTATGAAGTGGATGTGATGAGGAACATAGCGACACGGCAGACACAGACTGAGAAGGACAAGGCTGAACATCGGAAAGAACGTGAGAGGCGTCCAAGCTTGCCTGTAAGTTATAGTATATGGTAGCGTCAACAATTTTTAGGACAGAATTAAGCCCAATGACCGTGCCTGGTTCATGTTCAGGTGTGCATGATCCGTACACACAATGCAGTTGTTGAGTTGCCATTAGGCTTGTGGGTGTCATATGTCCGAGAAGACCCGGCACATTTCAAACTGATTACCTAAAACAGCAAGTGAACAAAATGGCAACATAATCACTGCAGACGCTTCAGACATTACATGGATAAAAAGGTATACAGTGAAACCTCGATGCATCGTTTTCGGCGGGGGTGGGAAATAAAAACGATGAATGCGGGAAAGCATTAAAAATTTAAAAAAAAAACAATGTTTCTCTTTCAAAGTTACTTCTTTTTACCAAAAAGTCTTTAATGGACAACTGGTTTGTCGAAACTTTACGTTTTAGGCCAAACAGAGCCCTTTCCACGTTCAAAATGTTTTCTTCGTCACGTTCACTAATATTATGCGCATAAAAGAACGACTTCACTTTTGCCAATGCAGCGTGTGCTTCGGCAAAACTCGGCAAAGTTCGGGCTCGCATTCGTCGTTTCTCCCTCTTCCTCACCGCTCCCTCAACCATCGCGGACTATAACAGGAAAAATGGAAGTACTATTACTGCCGAACTCAACGAAACGTAGCTGTAGAAGACCCTGAACCACTGGAAACGAGATGAACCAGAAGAATGAAAAGTGCCGCCCGTCTTTCCTTTGTACTTATAATAAAAGCATTTGTGAAGAAATTCACACTGCACATGCCATCTGGCATCGCTGGAACGAAATATGTGTGCACCCTAATTAAAATCGTAAAATTTCTGACAATGGGCACCGCCATTCACTCCAACTATCACCCCTGCACCGCTGACCCCTCATTCCAAAAGGATCTGTGCTGGTTGGGCGACATAACAGGTTACCGCTACTGTTTATTCCAAAAACATTGTGCGTCTTTCGGAATTAAATTCTAAAAATATCACGTAAATTTCGTTACAATTTCTCAGAAACGATCATTGCGGGAAAATTGTGTGCTGGGACTAAGATTTTTTAAGGATCGATGCGATAAAACGATAGTTCGAGGAACGATAGAAGCGGGAAAATGTAACATTATTTTATATGGGATGTATTCGGGACCGAACAAAACGGACGATGCATCCGGGAAAACGATAGTTCCGGGAACGATGGATAGAGGTTTCACTGTACTTAAAAGGGGATCTTAGCAAAATACATTGTCTGGGACAATGGCTAATAAGATTTTCCCTGAAATTTGAAATGGAGTTTATGCCATTAGAGACTGTTTCAATTCCACACCTCTACAATTGGTAATACCAGTTTGGTGGAGGCTCAAATTTTTTGAGGTGGGATGAAGGTCTCTCTGCCAAGATGCTGTTATTCATGATGCCATTTATCAGTGGTCATTTGAACTGTTTGAAGGAAATGATGTATTGAGTTTTCTGATTGCATATTCATTATTCTGGTAATGTATCACTTCCAGAGATTTCATGATTAATATGTGAGTACCTTAAAAGCATGACAGCAAATATAAGGTTGCATTTATCATTAATTGCTACTGTCATATTCATTTAAATAGGTTATGTAAAGCAGTATGTGGTCTAAAGCACACCTTTGTCAATATACGTCTTCTTTTCTACCTCTCCGGGCAAATTCTAGGGTTGTGCCTTCAAATAGGCCGTGACAGCTTCCTTTCTAATGTTTTTGAATTCATCAAATGCAATCATCCTCTTATACCATTAATGCTAAATGAATACCTACCAGAACTAAAGTGACTCAAGTTGAAGTTCACTGGTGAGCTTTAATGGTGTTGGTGATGTAAATACTTGTTCGATAATTTTATGGATTCGATTATACCATCTACATTATTATGTGCCGTTTGGGTTTTCAGACAATTGCCCTAAATTCATGTTCCTCAACGATGAAAAATGACAGAAGTTCTGCAGTTAGTAAAGTAGAGATGGTTCCTGTTGAAAATACACCAAGCCAACCTCAAATACAGGTGAAGATGCAGGAGGAAAAGAAAGAAGAAGATGAGGAGGTGGAAGAGGAAGAAGAAGAAGATGAAGGAAATGTTATGGAGCCAGTAGCAGGCCGGTTAGAGATTAGAGTCCTTGATCGTGCAGAAGGTTCAGCTGTGGTCGAGACTGTAAACAAC
This sequence comes from Zootermopsis nevadensis, assembly GCF_000696155.1. The sequence continues at coordinate 773,025 of NW_019060065.1, forward strand.
TTGCCACCAACAAGTCAAGTTCCTGTCAAGAGGCCTGAACTAAATGGAGCAGAAGAACATCATCTGAAGGGTAAGAAGCTCTTAAAATATATTATTAGAGTAAAGTAGAAGTAAAAATAATGTCATTTCTTATCACCGTACCATAAACATGTGTATGAGGCACAGAGGAGAGATCATGTATTCATAGCCCTTTGATTTGTTAAGTGTCTTGTATTTCTGGCATTTGAGTTAATGTAGTTTGACTGTGATGCATCACAATTATTGTTAGATTAATGCATCTAATTTGTTGCAGTTAATGTTGAAGACTGCATACCGTCTCGAAAGCCAGTCTTGGTGGAAAACAGGAGTGAAAAAAAAGTGACAGAAATAGTGTCAGACAGGAGTTCAAAACGTGAGGAGAAGATTGGGCTATCAAAAGTGGAAACATTTAAAGTTGGGGCCATTACAAATGGGAATACTGGTAATTATTCACTTGTCACCTTTCCAGTAAATTGGACAAAAGCTGGCATAGGAATAAGTGCTTTCTTTAATGCATGACCTACTTTTGCTATTTGTACGTGGAATACATTAAGCTGTTTACAGGCCAGAAATTAGGATGACGTTCTAAGGTTGTGGAATCCTGATTTCCTGTTTCAGTGTAAGTAAAAATAAACCATTGAATTTACTTAAAATGTGCGTAAGGAAAACTTTACTACCAAATGGTAAATTAGAAAAGAACAAGTTTAATTGAGAAAATTATTTAATTATTATCGTACAGCACACATTTTAGATCTGTCACCTGTAATAAGGAAGAGAAAGCAAACATATAAATATCCTCATGTGTGTTTGAAGACAAAATTGTTTCAAGAATTTGATGTTAATTTTTAATAGGAGTTAGTTACAATGTCTTTGTGTATATTTCAATTGAGGCCTCAGAATTATATGGTAATTAATGATAATAGGTACCTTCCAAGAACTGGTAATGTTAAGTGTGAAAAGAATAAGGGTAATGTACAGACAGTCTGACAAACTTGAATTAAACAGAATTATAATAATCATTGTAAACTACTACAAGGATTGGGCCTATTGACCTGTTCCGAGACAGCTACTCAAGGCAACTTGTCCTATTAGTCTTGTTTAGTGCATTATTCAACCCTACACAATTTCAGTAGCTGATAGAATGTTATAATACAATTCTTGGCACACTAATTGAAGCTAACAATTGCTATCTGCAGGCACTAACAATGACAGGAACAGTCCAATTAGTCCAAGTGGAGTGGGGCAAGATGATCCATCTGTGTATTTTGATGCCAATGAGGAGAATGTTGCTTCTGCAGACAATGCTCAGCAGTTGAACAACAACACATCAGATGGATCTCAACATGACAAGGTATTGCTGTTACCACAGTACTCCTCAAACCTTTGAAATTTTTAATCTGAATGAGGCCTGAAGTTTATATTGGAAACCTATGGTGATGTCAAGGGGTGATGTTTAAGTGCCACATCTCAGTCTCAGGTTGAAAAGACACGCGATGTATAACCACCATGTAAATTGAAAAAGGAGACTTGAAATTATAAGTTATGCATAGCCTCCATAGTTTGTATAAACAAGTAAATATACTGATATGCTACTAATTCAGTGCACTTTATTTTGCATGTATAACACGTTTTTCTTCAGAATTATCCATTCTTAAATTAGGGTGTGTGTAATACATGTAACATACAGGGTTATTCATAATTCCCTGATACATTACAAAAAAATCACCTGACTTGAATGTTGCAAACGATGGTAACATGTGACATGCTGATAGAAAGAGAAACTCTCCAAGTTTGTTTGTACGTGCTGCGGGAGCTTAGTTTTGTTGGTGGCCGCCAGGGTGCAGGTTAGTACATCACCATATGAGGTTTAATTGAGTGAAAATGGCGACACTAGCAACAGAGAAGGCATTTTGCATGCTTGAGTATGCTCGAACAGAGTCGATCGTGACGGTGCAGCAACGCTTACGAACCAAGTTTGGAAAGTACCCACCGGTGAGGAACAGCATAAAGCAGTGGTATGAAAAATTCCAGCATGACAAGTGCATGTGCATCGCAAATGCCCGACATGCAGCAGCTCTTGGAGGAAGATGGTTTCACAGGAAAAGTGACTTTCAGCGACGAAGCTACATTTCACGTTTATTGGAAGGTGAACAGACACAATGTGCCTGTATGGGGAAGTGAAAACCCACATGCCACAATTGAGCACACTCGGGATTCACCGAAACTGGACGTTTTCTGTGCCATATCCAAAGAGAAGTTGTACGGGCCATTCTTCACTGGCATGTGCTATCGTGAGATGATGCAGGAATGGCTAATGCCGCAACTTCATTTATCAGCAAGATGGGGCTCCACCACACTACCACTGCCTCATCTGCGGCTATCTCAGTCAGCATTTGCCACAAAATTTGGATTGGATGCATGGCTACCAATAACCATGCGCTGCTTCGTTGGCCACCCCAATCACCTGACCTGACGCCATGTGATTTTTTCTTGTGGGGGTGCATTAAGGACCAGGTCTTTGTACCAATTCTGCCACGGGATCTGCCTGAACTACGAAGATGAATCATCGCTGCCATCTCACAAATCGATCGTGACATGCTGCAGCAGGTATGGGCGGAAATGGATTATCGGCTTGACGTCTGCCACGTTACAAAGGGCGGACACATAGAGCATTTATGAGGTATGTAAAATAAACTTGGAGCGTGTTTCCTTCTATCGGCATGTCCTATGTTACCATCCATTGCACCATTCAAATCTAGGAATTCATAATTATGAATTTTTGGATTTTCTGTTGCTGTCAAAGAAGGGCTGCCAACAATTATGCCATCTTTGACTAATTTAAAATACAAGTGCATCTGGGTCACAAATTTCACATATCCATAATAGAGATCATGTTGAGGTTTATCTGACCAGTCAGGGGGCAGTTTTGTGTGTTATGTCACAGTGTTCTTTAAGCCCAGTTTAGCTGAGCTTGTAGTCAACACCACACACTGTAATCATGCCATACTAAAACCCAAACTGAATAACCAACCTAATGTAATGAATGAATGAATGAAACCCTAATAAAACCACTAACCTAAGCTAATGAAAAGTAAACACACAGATTATGAGTTTGTGTCCTAATTTTTCTTTGCCCTTCAAATACTGTGCAGAACTAAAAAACATTACCATATAAATAAAAAAATAAACTATTTTAGTTTCTAAGAAATGTGGCAGAACTAGGCTCGTGCGTTTGTGAACACATACGTGCATGCACACATTGATGTAGGTGTTTGTGTTCTCTATTAAAACTTTTGAACTAATTGTTGACTTTAATGAAACTTAGACATACAAATTTATGAAACTTGTTAGACTAATTAAAATGTTTTAAAAAAGATCTGTGGTAACGTGTGAGTATAAACATTTGATGAACTTCCTGTTCAGAGTGGTCTGAAACAAGGTGATGCTTTATCACCATTACTCTTTAGTATTGCTTTAGAATATCTTGTTAATAAGGTCCAGAAAAATAAAGGAGGATTGGAATTGAACAGGACACATCAGAAAATTCTGTGCTGATGATATTAATTTATTGGGTGAAAACATAAATGCCATAAAGAGAAACACAGAAGCTTTGTTAGTTGTTGATATTTGATGGTGGTATATAAGTAAATAGATGGATCTATGTAATTAAATATATGTTCATGTCTTGTCCCCAGACTACAGGACAAAATCATAATATAAATGTAGCTAATAAATCTATTGAAAATGTGGCATAGATCATATGTTTTGGAATTATAGTAACAAATAAAATTGTATTTCTGTTCCCTGCCATGGGAGTTCTGGACTTTCTGTTTGGTATAGATGTAGAGTGTGAATCTGACTGCTCATTTTCATCTAGTTTAAAAACTGGTCATTTACCTTTACTACTCTGTAGACACGAAACGTGTTCCTAGCCAGCTTCCTTGAATAAGGAAAGACAGAGGTGTGGTATCATCATGTCCATATGTGTGTATGCGTGTGTGCCCACTAACAACTTTTGAACCAACCGATGCAGTTGTAGACCACCTTAAGTAATACCATTATAGCAGTCATGCAAACTTAAAAGTGCTAATGCCACTCAGTGTGGGGTTCTGAAATTTGTGTGACAATAGATCTTTAGGATCTTTGAAAAGTTTGCTGTTTTGTTAATTGTGTGCGCATGCTATGCAAAATTTGTTAGTAATTTTTCATTTAGTAACATTAATAAATAAAATGTTTGAACTGAACATATGAACATATGTTACAGAACTGAATCTTCTTCATACATAGAAATTTTATATGAAATATTTTTTATGTTAAAAATGACATAGATGGTAACACTGTAAAACCCGGAGATTATAATTTACAGTTTTCGATCAGAGAAAATGTTGTACAGAAGCAGATAACAAGATTCTATGTTTATTCAGATATAATTTCTTCTAGCAAACAGGAATATTTTAAATAAGGTACACAATATAAGTTCTTCCTATAACTGAATTTATAAAATAATGAGGGTTAATGTTATAGGAACTGCATCGTCGTCATTCTTCTTGTTTGTCCCCGGTTATGGAAGCTGAAGAGCAAACCAGAAAACAACAACAACAACAACAAACAGTATCAGCATTGACAACCACTAGCACCACAACAGCCACCAAGAGCAAGATTCCAGTTCCTGTTAAGAGTCCACGTGCCAGTTTCATAGATACAGAGCTAATGAGGTAAATTTGTAACAGGTGCCGTTTACATCGTGATAAGTCATTGTTCTAATGACTCTGTGTTGCGTATTGAGACGTAGCACAAAGTGTTGTCATACCAACCATTTTCCTGTACTGCTGAAATAAAGACATTGTTTTAACGCTTCATGTTGTAGATCTTGGGTTCAATTCTCAGTCCAGATGTTGGCTATCCTGTTACAGAATTTTTATTATTTTACTCAGAGCCACAGGGTGGATGCTGGGATGGTAGCATAAAGTATGCTATGGTTGTCTCATTTGACCTCCTCAACTGATCAGTCACAATCCTCTCTACCTTCCAAACATATCCTCTGTAGTTAAAAAGCCATGATTAAATAAACCGATAATTTAGTGTTCAGAATCTCTCAGGGCAGGACTTTATTATTTTTTGTCACATCGTAACACATTGGATTGTAAGCTTGTCATTCACGTAAATGTCTTGAGATTAGTCACTTCACAAGTGTCATTCAGTGACTTACCTCACAACTGTAGAGTGCTGGTTGACTAGAGGACACTTTCATCTTAATTTGTAAGCCAACACACTTTTGCAATGATTGCAATCCAGGGGCATTCAAACTTGCATCTTATGTGGACTAAGAATACACTCTAACCAATTCTGCTATTTGTCAGTTTCGTACTTACTGGTATGTGGCAAGGGACATAGATTACACACTTTTTAGCATTTAAGGGAATTACCAGATGAGTACAGAATTTTTAGCTGGGTTGTCTGTGCAGTCATGGAACAGAAAGTTAGAAATCTGATCTGGATGAATATTTTCACTCTGTTAATTAAAATTTAATTATGAAGTGTCACTTCTAAACATGTCTCCCATTGTGTTTCCTGGGCATCTCCATCTCTATCTTCCTTAATCTAATGGCAGAAATCAAGGAGACATGACAACAGTAATGTATCTTATTTTGGAATCGATTATCTTGATTCTTTTCCACAAAACCGTTGCCAATGGAGTACTTTTAAGTAGACAGTGACAACCTTCTTCAAAGTGCTTCCCTCTGCACCACTGCTCAGTTTCTTGTTCAGCACTATGTAATTTCTTTTAATTAATCTAATAATTAGAAAACTCACAGCAACAAAACAAAACAAAACCTAGTAGGAAGATGGTTGTCTTCTGGGATGTTGCACTGTGTAGTCTGGTTGAAGTTTGCTGTCATTTCAGAGGTGCTTACTGCCTCCATCATCAGGGTGATGAATACTCCAAAACGTTGGTAAACTTGTACCGGACTACATGGTGCAACAACCCAGAAGACAGCCATCTTTATATCATTGCTGTGGGAACCTCAAATCTCACTTAGGAAACCAATATTGGTGTGAAAAGCATGAACCTAATTTTAAATGAAGCGTGTCACACTGCACATTCACATTGCACATGCACAAGCATTGTGTGGTAGTTGCAGGTCATATGAAGAAGAGCAGGCGGGGCTGAACAACATGCTTCTCCACTCAGAGTCGAGTTCCTGCGTGCCCATGGCAGTGCTGCCATTACGACGCTGTTCGACACTGCCAGATGCTCGGGGGGGAGGCTCAAACAACACGAGCTCGACAGAAGATGACGCCGTGGCCCAGCAGCAGCTGACGTCGTGCACTCCAGCACTCAGACGGCGTAGGGAGAGGGAATGCAAGTATGTCACGGACCAGTCACAGCTAAACCTTCGCTTCCACCGCCCTGCACACAGGCATCGTCAGCGGCCTGTTTCTGCTTCAGCTTCCACAGAGATACGCTTACAGCAATCCATCCGGCACAGGTCAGTGATCTGCTTCTTGTAAAACTTGGCAGCTGCTTGCTGTAGATTGGCTTAACCTGGTAAGCTCTGCTCTCATCACGTTTTGTAGCCTAGAAATTTCCATTTTTCTCATTTTCAAGAAATCTGGACTTCTAATTAATGGTCTTGATAGGTTGTAAGTCATTTTCTGCAAATTCTCCTTGTGTATGCCAAAATTTCCAGAGTATTTTCCGAAAATCAGATAACTCAAGAGAAAGACCTCTCTGCTGAAGACAGTAAGTGTAATATTCTCACTGCTTAATATATGTGTGTATAAATAATATGCAATAGAAAACCAAGTTATTTCCCATATTGGCAGAAACTGTTCCATCAACTCAGTAGGTTCACTGATAGGTTAAGGGATAGCCACAACTACAAATTTCCCAGTCTTCACACTTCATCATTCCTTAACACATCATCACTGACACGTCCCTCTGAGCACTGTGTTTAGCACTCCTTTTTTGTGTTAGGGATGTCAATCCTCAGTTCAGATCTGAACCCTGACACCAGCTAAAGAATTGTGATTTCCCTTGGTCCCTCCAGGCAAGTGCCATAATAGTGCATTAAAATAGGCCATAATTGTTACTTCCTACATCCTTTGCAACAATATTCATACTCATCCTGTCAATTATCCTTTGGTGCAGTGGACACAATGCAAAATAAAACAAAGGAAGAAATGCAAGTATGGAACAACAAAGCATAGGTACAAGCAACTCCTCCTTCCTTTTTCCTGTGTATGAATTAATTCATGATAATCAAACTGATGAATAGCTTCACGGTTTATTCTCTTTCCCAGTATTTTTATACTGATTAAATTAAGTTGGTAGGATTTCAGCTTTTCATAGCAGCCAGTATGAAGATAGGTGTCTTCTGGGTTCTTGCAGATTATAGTCTGGTAGAGTTTTACCAATGTTTCAGAGGCCCTTGCTGCCTCCATCATCAGAGCAATTGATGGAGGCAGTGAG
>NW_019060065.1:780532-793870 GCF_000696155.1 Zootermopsis nevadensis
CCCCCCCCCACCAATCATGGTTCAATTGTGGAAAACTGTTTTCCTGCTATTGGTAGTAGAAGTGGACTAAAATGTTTACCAAATAAATCATAGCTTAGACACAATGAACTATTATGAAAGATGTAGTTGTTTTTATAGTAGACGTCCTTTTGTGACCAGGTTATAAATTTATGACTTTCATTAATTTCAGGCTCACATTGACAGCACATGCTTTGATCATCCATAGCAAGTGATTTTCTTATAAATATCAAATTATTTGGATATAAGATGGTTTAGAGAAATTCCTTTCAGACTCTTAGTATATTTTATGTTACAGCCATTTTCACAAGAGTTCTATTACGACATTTTTTTAAAATTATGTGTGCAGATGGTGCCTGAATTAGGATAGCACGAGGCATCTGTCTACCTTGCAGTTGAGCCTAAAACCACCCCGGCACCGTTCAGCTGATAGTTAATTATCTAGTGCGTGCCTAGGGGTGTGACAAACACTTTTATTCTTTCTCCTTCATCCTATACCATTGAAATTTGGAGTTCTGACACAATATGACAATAAAACATAGACCTTTTTATTTTCACTTTTTACAAATTTATCTATCAGAACATTATTTATAACCTGGATAACCCACTCCTACTGCCGTTGTTACCACCATCTACATTTTCCTGACTCTTGTGTCTGGGACTGTCATGTACTAACAGCTTTTTATCACTTTTATATTAAATAATTAAGTAATTATGATTTCATCTATTATCTCACTAACAATATTTAATTTTATGTGTTGTTTATTATAATTATTTGTATTACAGTAATGCCACCAAATCCTAACTAACAGTTCCCTTCCGTTTTGCTTGTTGGTAGCCACATGACTGCTTTCTTCTTTGCTTGCCCACATGAGAGTCCACATCCACTGCTGTCTGTGAAGACCCCAGTACTGTAAGTCCGCTCCTTTATGGTACACGCTCATTAGTAGTTGTCCAAGTTTTGACTAGTTTCAATTGCATGGGGGACATGCATGTTATTAGCGCAGAACCGCAAGAACCAGCAATTTGTAACAAACTCTTTGGTGAAATCATAGAAAGTCTCACTAACAAACAAATGGCATAGTTCCAAAGTTTGATAAGATTCAAGAAATTAATGTACTGAGGATCATATCACATGTGCACACTGAGGAAGCTTTGTAGAATTTCATTGTATCCACTGCCACGTTGGAATGCTCACCCTGTATTTATCACTGCATTGTACCTTTCTTTATTGTCATCCTCTGTCATGGTTTGTATTATTAAAGTTTTATTTTAGATTGGTGGTTCCAAGATTTTTTAAGTTCGTGGAGGTCCTGACTGTTACGATAATCACCGTAGAGCACCATAACAAATTTAGTTTTTGTGGCATCATTCAAACTGGGAACAGTTTTTGTAGTAAAAAATAGAATGTCATACGGTGGTGGTCTGTGTATCAATTACGATAACAATGATAATGATAATGTAAATGATTATGATGATTATTATTTTATCCAATGAGCCTGGTAAAAATATACAAGACTAATAAAAATATACTAAAAAGGAAGAAATTAAAACAGATGTAAGCTTTTCCACTTTCAGGTAAGTGTCCTTAAAGGAGACTGTTTTTGCTAAATATGTTAAAAAATCTGTATGTCATTTGCAGCAATGATGTTTCTTGCTGAAGAATTGTCATCATGTACAGGTGATGCTGAAAGTATAACATTCTTTTATTGGTATTGAAGGAACATGATGGAATGGAATTTATTTTATCCTTAAATGCATTAATAAGAAAGTATTGCGATGCTATCTATGATCTTGAATAAAGTGTTCTAAGATTGAAACAATTTAAAATCAATCCAAAATTATGTAAATATCAAACTGGAAAAACTGTTAAATTTTCTTTGAATGATAATAATTTATTTATTTATTTATTTCAATTAATTTATTTACAAGCTTGAAAACAGCCAAACAAGACCAATTACAGCCAAAACAGGATAAAAACACCTGAGACCAGAGGTTAGCTTAAGAGGGGACATAACAGACAGGTTTTCTGTCCTACCCACTTTTCACCTGATGAAGAAAAGAGAATCCATCTTTTACAATTTGTAATTTTTATTTAGACAATGGATAAAACAAAAAGAACAACTTTCCACATCATGATGATGAGTTCAGCATAACAACACTGTATCAGTTGCACAAGCTATGCAGAATTGAGTGAAGAGAAAGGATGATCATGTACCATAAAATGGGAAATAGCCATGGCCTATTTGAAGGCACTATCCCAGAATTCACATTGAGGGATTGTAGTAAATGACAGAAAGAGCCTTGGCAACGATAGCTCGTGTCTTAGCCAGTTTTAACCAAGTATCTCCCAAATGCAAGTCAGGTATATTCTAGGTTTATTGGAAATGTTGGCAGGTACTGTACTGGTGGTGTTAGTTCCTTATAATGGCAGTTGTACAGGGTGAAAGGTAGGGGGAAAAAAAGTTTATAAAATATTTCCGAACAGCCATTTGAGCAATTTTCTCAACTGTGATCATTTATAAACATTTCATCAGCCATTCTTTTCAATGAAATATAATATATATAAAGGACATGTTTGATCTGAAGCTTTTACAGTGACTAAGTACAATGAATTCTTCTTCGGCTACCAGGCATGTCAGTTGGTTTAATGGAGAAAACACCAACATTTCAAGAACCATGTTTGTCCTTGTCCTCAGGGTACTGAAGTACTTCAGTTCCCTGACATGGCTGGTAACCTGAGAAGAATTCTTCTTGTGGGTGCATTCATTTTTTATAATTTCAACACCATACTGTGAGAACCTTAATTCCAACTTTTAATGTAAAACTGAATTCATACATTTTATTCTCATCTTGTATTAAATTTTACCACAAACTGAACAGAAATTCCAGTGTGATCTGTGTGTCCATTTCTGCATTAAAATTCACAAAAACAATGATTTTCAGAAAGAAAGAGGCTCATGTGAGAGCTCTGTTGGAGATGGCTAGGTAACTTGTCATAATTAGTCCATTAGCTGTCCAGTGGTTTTAAAAAATTAATTATGATTTGATAATAAAGTTATTCATTTTACCATGTAATGGGAACCTTACATATGTGTTGTGTGATTCATTTCAAACAGTGTTTTTAGAATAAAATCCTGAAATGGCTATACGCACATGAAAGCGTGCTCTCTCTTACAGAGCCTTGAACACAATTTGTATGAGTACATAGAAGTGTAAGTGTAACATATATGTACATGTTACTATTTGTATAAGCTGCTGTGCACTACAGTTGAATTCATGTTTCAGAGCGTCCACAGGGTCTGTTCCTCCACGGGGAATCCTGAGTCATCTCCTTGCATGCCCCACTACACGAGGGGCTGAGGAGAGCAGCGAAGCAGACAGCGACTCATCAGGTGGACCCCCACGGCCCCATCCACCTCCCTTGTCTGATATGAGGCCGATGGAGAACGACGCTAGGTATCGGTCCATTCATGTTCACTCTGCAATAGTCAATGTTGATGGTCTGGCTTCTCAGTGATCTGATCCAAGTATTTTATTGGAAGAAACAATTTGAAGGATTATATTAATCTTTATCATACAGGAATAGGAGATTTAAATCCATATAATATTGGGCTGACAGCTGTACTTGTAGTCTAGGGCTAACAGTTTAGCGGTTTGCTAGCTGTTGGACTTCATAAATTGTGACACAAGGATGATAAAGATAAAACGGATCTTAGGAAACTGTTCTAAAAATGTGAGCAGTATAAAATTGCTCAGAATAAGTTCCAAAGACAAACTCAACTTTGGATTTGGTGGAAATCTACCAGACCACATAGCGCAATAACCCAGAAGATAGCAATCTTCAGACTCACCGCTGTGAAAACCTCAAATCCTACGAGGTGGGAATAGTCTTCCAGTTACAGAAACAGGATAACGCTGCTGTATGTTGTTATGTACCCATTGTTTGTTGTTCTGTTATGCTTTTCTGCAAAACTTGTGTCATCCCATATTCTACTTTGTGTCACTACATGTATAATTGCTGTCATGTAAGTAGAGATTCCATTTTTCCTCAGGTGCCGTCGTTTCCACCCAGTAGCTGCTGATGTTCATGACACATGAAGACTTGTTACATTTCCCTCACCAAACTGAATGTTTGCTGGCTACCAGAGTGCACGAGAGTGTTTATCTGCCATGGCAAAGTGTGATATCATTATGGCTGAACCCTTAATATATTTTATAAACTTGTGTTTTATCCAAGAGTAAAAGAAATAATTGCGCAATGGAATCAATATGAGAATTCAGATCTCCTAATATCTGTTGGTTTATTTTTAATAATTTATATTTTAATTTATTAAGAATATGACTGTAGTTACATTTATTGCTCACTTCATTTATTTGTGCTAGTCATGTGATCATGCTCCAAGAAGCTCAAGGGCAGCCATTATTTATAAAGATTGTAAACATCTCTAGTCAGAACTCAAGTGTTTTGAATTATTAGAGAGAGAATTTTTTATCCAACCACTCACTGGTTTTAAAAGTTTGAGGAGTGTCTGGAAAGTTCCCCGAGACTTCTTACATGTTAGAACAAAAGTAATTGTAAATCCAGAAATATATTATTCCTTGTTGGCATTGTCTTTTTAAGGCATCAAATATATTTTGGCTTTTACAGTGGTGTTTGCTATTAATAATTCTGCGACTAAAATATCACAGTACTTCTCATAACTCATTTCACGTTGGATATGTTTAATATCCACTGTGCTTATCCTAAAAAGCACTCCATCATCATGTTGCTGCATTAGCGAAACAGGTTTTGAAACTTGCAGAGGACTGCACCAAAACACAAGACACCTTGAACCTGGAAACTTTGCAAACACACCTCTCTGTATTGTTTTCCTAATGGTTGGAATGCTTAATTTTCTAGGATGATGAATATGTTAATGATGATATAGTGGTGCCCCCAAAACAATGATGCCATCTGCTAGAATATATGGCTGGGTCATATAACAACATAAGGGTAAGTGGCATCATTTATCATTGCGGGTAACCAGTATGAGAGATGAATTTTAAGGAGGTTAATGTGAATGCTTGAGATTAAAAATATACATTACTTTGATAGGTGATACCAGAACTGTAAGTTTATAGTTACTACTTGTGTTTCATGCCATGCATTGTAAATATTCATGAAATATTGTATATTTTGTTTGTATTTTATTTTTAAGTCTTCAAATTAAGCTTGTAACATTATGGAGAACATGAATAATAAAAATACTATGAAATATTTCTTTTCTTACAAATAAGCCAGACAAAGTGACTCAAAACTGGTACAATATGCTTTAATCAAAATCAGTGGTAGTAGAAGAGGTACAGAAAATAAGACTTGTCTGAAAGGTACGGAATAATCAAGTAATGACAACTAAAAATATATACGTACTTTATGTATTATTCTTTTTTACTTTAATTCATAAAATTCAGTAGTAATTAGGCCCCATCAGTCTTCCACAGTTTCATGAATAAAAAAGTTCTTTTATGGAACAACATTATTATTGTCTGTTTTTGTATATTAGTTCCATTTCTAAGCTTTCAAATCACATTTGTACAATTTAATTATGTAAGAAGTCATTGAAATAGGTTTCATGACTTTTAAAAGTAACAGTTCCAAAATGATTAGCAGAGAGTTTGAGGAAGAACTCATGAAGCATACTTTCCTATTGCACAGACTTTCAGGCCTTACAAATCTCTTTTTATTAATATCATACCTATTCAACAAGAAAATGCCATTTAAGTCATGGGTTAGCATGCTGGTCATGGGATGAAATCTTGCTTGAATCATAAATTGTTACAGGTTGTTGTTTATCTATTTATGGCATATTTCATTATGCTGTCAGTAGCTCAGATTATATACTGATGGTGCTAGAACAAAATTAATGGATGATGAACAAAGTATAAATGAAGTGGTTAGGCCTAATCTAGCCTTTCTTATCTGTGCATCACAGCTTATGCACAATTCAGCTGTCTATGCATTGCAGCAGCATGCTGCTAAACCATTATTATTGGAGTCAACATCTAGCCCAATGCCCTATTTTACTATGGTTCAAATCCCCTATTCCCATATGATAGAGGTTAAAGTACTATCTTGACATGTACCTGCTGAGGCTGAAGTTTACCTCGAAAACCCTCAGTCACAGATGGTCAGTCTCTAGTCCAGACCGAGATTTTAACCTGTGATCTAGCAGATAAGAAGTAATGGTGTAGTAGGAGGAGTGTTTTCGTTTTGGAAGAAATTATTACATAAGTACAGACTCTTCATTTCAGGATGTCTAATTCTAAAATATATTTAGTTTGAAAACAGAATTTTTAGTAAAATGTGAAGGATCTTTCAACATTCAGAAATTCACCAACTTGTTTCCAGCGTTTTAGCCGTCTCCTCTTTACAAACAAAAGCCATGTCCGTCACGCTAGACTAAACGAGCTCGCCGTTCGTTCGATGCGGAAGAATTTGAAAGTAAGTTCTTACGATGGTGACTGTGATAGCAAGAAATGCAAGCGAGACTATGCTGGGATATTGCACGAGTGAGGAAGCGGGGCCGGTTTTGTGTTGATCCGTTTGGCAGGAATCTGTCTTCAGACGCCATTGAGTTATCTTCACATATAATAAAAAATCATTTGCTTTCAATGCAGTTTACAAAGGTAATACTGCAACTGTTCAACACAAAAACATTCTTTCTCGTCAGCTGGAATGTTTACGATGTTTATGGTGCGGGATTAGGGCGTTCAGTGGACACTGTGTGTCCTCAAATAAAACTATTATCAAATTTCTGACAGATGATTCACTTTACTAACGCCATGCATACAGTATGACGATTTTAGGTTATGTTATGCTTACTATCGATTTTACAGGACACACTTCGTTTTAGTTATGTGTCGTGTGTCGATTGTGGTCTTTTGGGTTGCGACACCGTGTAGCCTTACCTGCATTTCGAAAAAAAAAAACATTGGTAAAGACTACTCAACCCAGAAGACCACAATTGAACACGAAGATTAATGAAGCTTGCAAAATGACAAAGAAGGCATTTTGAAAATGTGTGTATTTCACTGAAGTGTGTTCACTGTTGTATTTTATTTGAACGAAATGCATAAAACGAATGCACTAGGTCCTGATAGTATGTCAGTAAATTTGGTGTTGATGATCTACACTAAAAATTGTCGAACAAATTTGACTTTGACTCGTTACGCTCATGTAGAACTAGGCATATATCGATTTTATAAGAAACAGTTCATCGAGCATAAAAGTAATTGTGTATAACATTATACGTTATTCGTTAACATCTACAATTTTTATTCAAAACATTATTCGGTATGGCGAATATTCAACGAAATGCCAAGAAAAATAATTTCTTCCACAAGGTACAGTGAATAGTTTTAGTGATTTATTTGCATCATCGCAGTGTTCGTTTGTTTTTCTTTCAGTACCTAAGAAAAATTTAAGCCGTAATTAATTTTACAATCTAACTAAGTATTATTGAAAAAAACAATGGTAGTTACAGTCCACAGATCAGGAGAAAATCCCTGCTAGGAATGCGATATACTCGCATGCGCAAGATTTCGCGGTGAGTGACGACCCATCCTAAAAGCATTCGTTCCACAACCACTGAACGAACAACAGATAACAGGCTCTCATGTGTTCGAATGGGTACAGCTTTAAGATTACCTCACAGTGGCACAGCGATTTAATCTAGAATATTATCGCAACACCCGCAGAACACAGTACAGGTGCACTCACAACACGCTACTCTTAACGGCTTGATGTTTTCAGTCTGTGTAGTAGTGTAAAACTCTGACGTATCACACTTCCCACCAATAGCAGCCCTCTAGTCCACCTGATAGTAAACATTCCCCCTGCACCGCCCCAGAAACGACTTCCCCCCGCAGGGCTTTTCTCCTGGTCTGTGGACAGTAGCGTTGCACTGTTCACAGCAGCTAGTTTGATGCTCCGCGTTCTTCCCATACTCTCTCCCAATTATGTTTGAACAGTTCCTGTACATTTTATTAATGCTATTACAACAAACCAGAGGAAAGTAATCTCCAAAACATTATTCTCCCGGCTTGCTGTTTGCCTGTACGTTTCTACATTTCGGCAAACCTGGTTCACAAGCGTTAACGCTTGAAACATCATTAACCCGAAAAAAGCTTAATTTCGCGTTTTTTTTAAAGCATTATCGCAAAACTTGTTTCCCCGAGCATAAAGGCGACGTTAGGCATCTCTTTTCACTCGCAGTTTCAGTTACAGAAAAAAGCTTACGGAATCACAGAGGCCTATACTGTACTGTATTCCGCGTGTGACAGATAACATTTGTTTCTCATCATACTATAGCAGGTGCACTTTTGTTAAGTGCATTATTTGGCGGTAGAATGATGACAGTGTCTTGAGAAGATCTGTAGTTCTGTATATGGGACCTCTTCTCTCGTTCTGCGTTGGGTTTTACTTCGACAAGGTTGATGTGCACAGTTAAGCCAGTCTTGTTCTAGCAGTCCCTCTCTATCATATCGTTTTTATTGCAATGCGGTGAGACTGTGTTCCTGTGGATCTGCAGCCTCTAACTGGCTTACTGTCCATCCCCCAAATGATGTACGAGTAACTATGGAACAACGATGGAATGATATTCATAGGGGAAACCCGAAGGACTCGGAGAGAAACCTCTCCCAGTGCCACTTTGTCCACCACAAATCCCGCATAGACTGACTCGGACTCTGGAATGACCCTCGTATTGTTATGGTTGTTTTCCACTTGAGTCAGGGAAAGTAAAGTTCAGAGACGTTCAATGTTTCAAGTCTTGTTTGTCGCAGTTGAAACTTCACCACACTTGTAAAATTGGTAGAACATTCACGGAATGAACCGTTGCCATCATGGCGCAATGCGTAACTTTGTGTCGAGCAACGTTTGGGGCTTGGTTCGGTTTCACAGTTTAGAAATAGCCGAAGTGTCCCGATAGCGTCAATGAAGAATGTAATTTCACGACACACTTTGTATTCGAGCCAGACAGCGGACATTATTTCGCAACATTTCGATAAGACGGCGTATCGATTATCGAACAGTGGTGGTGTGAAGTTGTTCGAGCAACCGGGGGTACGCTATCGCATCCAGAATCATGGGTCTTTGGTGATATTGTGCCATCTACCGACATTGTTTCTTATCAAATTATCATCTTTCTTGCGTGGAACCTGCGCCGACTAGAACAAACTACTGGCGTAGACAGTTGTCTGATGTAACGACAGTTATCGGAGTTCTTTTGTTTTTTGTATTTAGTGGATTAATTTTAGTATTTCTTTTAAGTTATTAAGGGATTTGAATTTATTGATTTATAGTACTCTCAGAGCATGCTTTTCATAAGCGTTTCAACCACATGGTTAGTTTGTCTCACAATTTGATGGTTATGGGATTTTCAATACAGCGTGAGGAATGCACTGCTGTTAATGTAGTACAACCGCAGCAAAACAGATGTCACTGCTCCCTTACTGGCACTCAACCAGGAGTGGTGTAAGTGATTGACTCTTGCAAGAAGGTTGATAGATGAGCAGAAGGGAAGGGTTATCAAGCCTGGAGGACAGTCCCCTTCATCACAAGGTGTTGTAGTCCTGCTGACATTTGCCTGGGAGGTCCGAGGGAAGACAGAATACATGAAACCCTCCTATTTTCGACCGGGATTTCTTCCCTAATGCATATTTACTACTTAGCTCTCAGATTCTGCAGACATTACAGGAATTAAACGCGCCTGGGAAAGCGAACTAGGTCTAAATATACCAGTGTGTTACTTAAAACGGCTTTGTCTTACAATTTTAATCTCCGATAAGATATTACTAGCAAATATGTCTCTGTTCCTTAGGAACAGTTCTTTTCTGTAACTGAATACGCCACTGATCTGTCCCAACTACAGCGAAATCCTGCCTGACTGTTCATCTGTAAACAAGTGAGAAACCACGACGATTGTCGTAAAATGGAACAAATGGCATTGAATGTTTTTGTGTCGTTCTCGCGGTTGGTGATCTTGATCTGATAACCCATCTTTTGTCCAAGGCAACAGAAAACACTCGAAATTGGTGTAGCCGGCTGTGTGAAAATTTAGTTACCGCCAATAAACAGATATAAAACAGGACGGAAACTCATAATTACGTATCATCTACACAGATCATGTAACACGGAGGTCACGAGCTAAATGTTTTTTAACGACAACATAATCATTTCTTAACTACGTTTTCTGTTGTCATAAAAAATTAATCTTCGACTTCTCTAAGTAAATATTCACCAAATCGAAATAATTTTGTTTCAGACAGAAGTTATAAAACTACCGTCTACCTTGAGAAGTCGACAGATAGACATTAAGTAGGTCATTAATATATTGTGAAGTGCGAATGTTAATCACCCTTCAATATATAATATATACATATATCACAGATTATGTGGGCGGTTTTACATAATTATTCACCAAATAACAAAGAGCTGACAGATATGAAATTTCCACCATTTCAGGAGAACTTCAAAACAATTTTGCAGTATCCGTGAGGAGTTACGTAACTCCAACGATGGCCACTTGGAGCGTAACTGTTAACGTGGCAGTAAAATGGTGACTCGACGCGATAAAGCGTTTTTTGTGTTCGCGTTCCAATACACAAAATCTGTTACTTAACTTCAACGCGGTTTTTGAAGGAAAGTCTATAAAACTCTTCCATGTGCTAATTCAATACGCTTTATTGAGTTGAGTCGCTATTTGACTGTAATGTCAACAGTTACACTCCTAGTGACCATCGTTGGAGTTACATCGCTTCTCTCGCATGCTATAATAATTTTTTAAGTTCTTCCAAAGATGTAATTTTAATTTCTGTATGCCGTTTAGTTTTTGTTAAATAAATATTTGAAATTGTACACATCATTTGTGTTTGTGTACGTTTCCTCAGATTCATAAGTGAAAAGTGTTTTGATGACTCTAGTAAGTGACTATCTGGAATGAAGTTTTCTACCTGTTATTAAGTTTTAATGTCGTGTATTTACGTTTTTGTTTGATGTGGATATGGAGGTAACCCTGTTTTGCTGCTCTCTGCAGCCTGCATACGTTCCATAATCACAGACATTAAATAGAGGATATCGACAGCCCTCACGGGTGGCGAACTTCAATGAATCATTTGTTCCGGGTCGCACCCTTTCTTTACTGCCAACGAGGGAAACGGATGGACTAGTCAGTCGAAAACTGTGATGACCCTGGGGGCAGAGCGGATCTACAATGAGTGCTTCTGACAATTCCAAGCTGACTGGTGCAAGGGGGGGGAACGTATCTGGCTGATCGAAATCAACAGCACTTCTAATCCCTCGAAGCAAGCAAGCAGTGAACAGTTACTGGAAAGTTGCTGGTACCGCGCGCTGTATCAATTAGACCCGCGTCTCAACGTCTTGAGACAACGCAGACTTGCAGCGTAGGCGTGCAACTACATTCGTTGTTTGTGGTTCATTTGACGACGTTGTCAATAGCTCAGATTCTATAGCGTCGAATCAATTAACGATTAATGAATGCCGGTAAGGATCTGGAAATTATGTGGATACGAGCTTCCGCGACTTGAATGATTTAATTTAAACACTGTCCTTCAATTTCTATAGACGCCACGAAGAATAAGCAACGAAGAGTGAACCCGATAAATTACCTCCCGAACAAGAAAAAGTCGTTCGACGTTCTACCATTAGTTTTCACCACTTACAAGAAGCTACATTCAAAGGGTTTCCCTACCAATATTCTATACGTATTTCTTGTGCTTTAGATCCAGTATAACACGCCACGGTGGTCTAGCGGTTAGAACGCTGGCCTTGTAATCCTGGGGTCTCGGGTTCGATTCCCGGCGGTGCCCGAATTTATAACTTGTGTTGGGCAAGGTCGTGGTCTAGGCAACACGGAGTTTTCCTCCGGGGGCTTCTCCGGTTTCTCCGTGGCATCCCAACAATTACTCCATTCACACACAGAAGAAGGCAATGGCAAACCACTTCTGGATCATCTGCCAAGAACGTATATGAACAGGTCCCAGTCCGAGAAAAGGATAGAAGGATCCTGTTCATATGGACCTGTCGTCAGACAGAACACTAAATAATAATAACACTGACGTGTTCCACATTCTGATCTTAAATGCACAGAACGCATCGGAGGTCTAATATAATCAACTCCATTCAGCACATTCCTTCTTAAGAAACAATTCAGCTCGCCGTCTTTTATGGAACTCTTATGTTCTTGCTGTGTTTACAATAGCTCAACACCTGCCACTATTCTGAGCCACACACATATCCATTTCACACACCCCAGAACCCGATTTTACTAAAATCCTTTTTAATATTATACTCCCACCTACGCCCAGATCTTCCGAGTGATCTCTTCAAATCAGGCTGTCCAACCAAAATTTTGTACGCATTTCTCATTTCCCCCATGCTCACTACATGCCACTCCTGCTTCGTATTTTGGAGGTCCCGGGTTAGAACCTCGGCCTGGATACCGGCTATTCTGACTGGGATTTTTCCTGGTTTTTCTCAGTCCTTCCAGGTAAATTCCGGGATAACACCTTAAATTAGGCCACAACAGCTTCTTTCCACATCCTTTCCGATTTATTACTGAAGGACCTTTGGGTTGTATTTTTTGATATCAGAAGGGAAGACGACAGATTCTGAAGTACGTAGTAAATAGCATTTCCCGAATTTAGCTTTTTCCTAACGTCCTCATGGATGCGACTGTGATCTGTGACCGTCATGCGTCATGGCGTTTAAAATTAGTTGGTACATGATTCATGTCTTACTGTACTACAGTTCGGAAGCGTGAAGCATGTTTCCGATACTTAATATCCGAACCATCGTAAGTCTACGTCTTCAACTTACATTTCTGTGCATATTTATCGTGTTGTTGCAGAAGAGACACGTCTTCGGGGGTAATTATATCAGAAAATGAGCCAATGTAAATTCTGGAGGCGTCTTCTAAAGACTGGAAACTTAATTAGAAACCGCCTCAAGACTTGCAATAAGCCCAAAATTGAAAGAGTCCATAACTTCGAAGCGGTGCTTCTACAAACACGCATGGACCTCAGACTTTACATACCCACTTCGTGTAGGTACATACTCGTATAAAAGGGCATAAAACAGTGAACTGATTTTATAAACAGACTTAAGTATAAATGGAAGTCAATCATGGCCCACTAACGTACGTACGAGGTGCGATCGGAAAGTTTCAAGACTGCGCCTATAAAAACCCGTACACTTATCTCAGGTATTAAATTCATCCACCCCCCTCGAAGTAGTTCCCCTGGGAGTGAACACAACGA
>NW_019060065.1:802976-820465 GCF_000696155.1 Zootermopsis nevadensis
TCTCAAATTTCAGTTATCTTCTAAGTAATTCGAGGGTTTATATTAAGAAAATGTTATTCGTCTTTTTATGGAAACCAGATACTCGTTACTGCGTTCACAGGACTCATCCACTCGATCCTATCCCAAGCCAGTAGCTGTTCACTTGTGATAGTAACGTGTGTTCTCATATCAAGCAAATATTTTGAGTAGTTGTTTACATGTGTTGCTATTAAATCACTCAATTCACTTTTCATTATTTATATCTTAAATTACGCCAAACTCTTTTTCCTTAATCCACGGCCCACGTTACAATACGGAAAAAGTGTGACGGGGAAAAAGTTATTGAAAATTGCGTATTTTCAATCTTTTTTTTTTACCTAGGATGAGCGGTTAACGGCGTTACGCTCTTGAACATTATCGATAGTCGAACGTTGGTGCGATGACATGACAGTTCGCTAGTCGTAGCTGTTTTCCTGGTTTATTTCACTTCGTGTTTCCTCAAGGCCCGCGACGTTGGGAAGACATCCACCCCCCTCCCCCTTCAGCTGTCACGTAAACTTTTTCTGTTGATAACGTCGAGTGTAGGATCATAACCGCTCGTCATAGGTAGCAAACACATGATTTTCAAAGGTTTTCCCGGTTTTTATTTCCCCGTGTTGTGGTCCCGGGCGTGTGGGACACGCTGTTTGACCGAGCAAACCGGTGGGCTTATTGGTTCGTATCTCTTGGGCGGTGCTACCAAGTAGATTTGAAGCGGCGTCTGTTGCATCGTGTTGATCCAGAAAATTGTCAGCATCAGATCCTTGGAGAATGCTCTCGGTTTTCAGTGGCTGTCATAAATCATCCACCACGTAAGCTCGGTCCTTTTCGGACTATCATGTCAGTGACCGAGTGAATGACCGTGAGTTGGTTCACTTTAAGCTTGATGAATATCTTATAACAAATGATGGCAAACCGATGGCTTCAGTAAGAAGGAAATAACGAAAGCTCTTTGTCTGTGTAGTTTCTTATTCTTCGTGTCATAGAAGCCATTCATCTTACCCTGCAGTGCGTTAATATGAACTATTCTTAAAGTTAAGCTTCCTTTCTTATGCCTAAAACATTTTGTGGTTGATATTTAACGATAGATGGCAGGCAAAGGATTGTATTATAGTTGATCAGACACTACGATGAAACTGTGCGTCTTTGAACATTGCTAATCATTTAAAGTGCTTGGTTCGAATGACTTTTCGCTGTGTAGTATTTTTCACATGGAATGATTTAAAAGGCGCGTTCTATGAAATATTATCCTTCCATTACCAGATAGTCTTTTCAAGTTTCCTTTTGAAAATTTTTGTACGCATTTCTTATCTTTGGCTATGCTGTCTTGATTGTATCATCCTAATAATATTTGGAGAAGATTATAAATTATGAGGTTTCTCATTGCGTAATTTCCGCAGTCACTTGTCAGATCTTTCGTCTAAGGACCAAATATTAATCGTAGCTTCCTGTTAGCAGACATCTTCAGTTTGAGACCAAGTTTTACACTCATACAAAACAAGAAGTAAAATGATAGATTCATGCGGTTTAGTTTTGGATAGCAGACGAGGATACCAAAGATTTTCAATTATTATTTTCTTAAATTCTTTTTGAAATCGATTTTGATTTATTTTTGTTAAAAAAATTTAACTTTGCCGTATTTTCGAAGGATTTATTAGCTGTGTTTATATTATGATTTTGTCTTGCATTCTCATGATGAGACACGAACCTATGCATGCGAGGATCACGATTGAGGGGTTTGTGAGAGAAAACGACATACGTACAAAATTAACCTTTTTGAGAAGTGGTGCGTCACTGTTTACAGTCACATTAACACGAAACAACAGACTTTTCGTAAAACACGTAGAAAGTTAAATTTTTAGCGGAGTAAATGTAGCAGAAAGACTGAAATTTATTGCAGTCCAAGGCCGAAAATAAAGGCGACACATTGCTCCGAAACGCTGTTAAACACGCGGCCTCACAAAGCAGACGACCGCAGTCCACAATTTTACCGAATGTCATGGTTAGCATTTCTGATTATCCTCTTCGCATCCGGGAGACAGCTTCAAGATCTTGGCCCGGAGACCGCTATCTTAACTCATATATTTTCACGGTTTTACTCAGTCCCTACAGGAAACTTTCGGGGAATTATTCCTTAAATTGGTTAATGATCACTTTCTTTCACGTCTTTTCCAATTAATTATTTGCTATAATCGTCTCATTCGACGCTGTGTAATCTGAACCTCTGAAAATGTCGTTAAATAAACTATAATTAAATAAATAAATTAACATTTTATCCGCCCGTGAAATCCTCACGTCTCAAGCCGTACTTCAGTCGTCAAAATGAAAGGACCAGTGACGAGAGACCGGTTGAGGTGAGACGAGCACACGAACACATGTTCAGACAGGCGTACTGTCCACAGACCAGGAGAAAAGCCCTGCGGGGGGAAGTCGTTTCTGGGGCGGTGCAGGGGGAATGTTTACTATCAGGTGGACTAGAGGGCTGCTATTGGTGGGAAGTGTGATTACGTCAGAGTTTTACGCTACTACACAGACTGAAAACATCAAGCAGTTAAGAGTAGCGTGTTGTGAGTACACCTCTAATGTGTTCTGTGGGTGTTGCGATAATATTCTAGATTAAATCGCTGTGCCGCTGTGAGGTAATCTTAAAGCTGTACCCATTAGAACACATGAAAGCCTGTCGTCTGTTGTTCGTTCAGTGGTTGTGGAACGAATGCTATTAGGATGGGACGTCACTCACCGCGAAATCTTGCGCATGCGCGTATATCGCATTGCTTGCAGGGCTTTTCTCGTGGTCTGCGGACTCACACGAACGTGTTTCATGTGTTGTATTTGTTGTTATTCTTGTCCTGCATTTTATTTAACTCGATGCTCATGAATAGGTTGTTAATTATTTTAAATCCAAATTTATTCAGCGATTCAGGACTTAAAACCAAAAATTAGCTTGTTATAGAAGGGTGTTGTGATGTAAATTGAATCCCTTCTGATATGTTTGTCCGACCAACAGCTGCAGAATTTCATTTCGTATTCGTGTCAAAGGATGTCAGTATTGTTCGCGTACCGCATGTGGTTCTGCGAAGTGTATAGCCTATTAACAAGATTCGTTTAAAGTAACTTCCCCCTTGATACCTTGGAAGTCCGCGTATCGTATGAACTGAACGTGCGTGTCAGTCCACGTTCTGTGCTCTTTTGTGCTCATTTCACTTAAGTGGAAGTTTGTACACCCAAAACCTGGTCAGCCAGAGTGTGAAACCCTCGTTAACGTTGCTTGTTTAGTTGCATTGTAACGTTGTTAGCCGGTTTTATTAAACTTTTGAAGCTCAGAGGCAACTATGTACGGTATAGTCGGCGCAGTAGTTTCTGGCCGGTGGAATTTTCAAGGGGAAGGTTAGGAGCGAGTCTCTTTTGCTGACTGCACCGAGGAGCGAGTCTCGGACTGAACACCCGAACAAAAGAAATGCACTGACCGTGCCACCTCAGGTACACAGACTAGGCCCGTCCGCCAGCTCCGCTAGCTTCTCCACCGGCCAGAAACTACTACGCTGACTATACCTGCTTTGTTATTATATAACTCCGGTATTTTTCCAGAATGTGTTTGTATAGGTTTAGATTGATTCTTCAAATAAACAGCGATAATTTTCTTAGAGAGTATCGACCTATTTTACTTTGTAATGAAGACGCGTTGGTCCGTCTTTGAGGAAAGAACGTTTTAAATTATACAAAAATGGGAACTGTCGAACAAGGCTGATTTAATACCTCGAAATGCACGTTGCAAAGGACGCGTGAGGGTATTGTGTCTATTCCGGCGTGGAATTCTCATTCCGAGCTTGGATCCCTTGAAATTCGGGCAATAGGCTACGCATAGACCGGTTTCTTAAATGACTTTGCTGATAGCGTGTCATCAGGTTTTCAGGCAAGTAGACGCTTTCAGGTAAATTTAACTCGCCCTGTATTAAGGCTTGACCAAAGGCATTGTCTAGGACAGTGGTATTCAATCTGGGGTACGCGAAGACATCTTAGGGGGTACGTGAAATTTAAAATATATATTATTTTATGATTAACACTGAATAATCAGTAATGTAATTTATTTAATTTATTTTAGATGTAGATTATATACTATGTATAACTCGAATTATACACTAACAACTTTGGGGGTACAAAGTTGAAGAGAAATTATATCTGGGGGTACGCGAACAAAAAAGGTTGAATACCACTGGTCTAGGAATAGCCTTCCATTGTGGTTACGACTATACTGAGCATCAGTAGTTAGCATACTATGGAAAATAATGTGGACTGAGTGCTGTTATAGTGTATTGAACTGAAACTCGCAGGTGCTTTGATCTTGATGTGGTTTCCATCTCTGCTACCGACACCACTAGGCAAATTCCTCCTGTTATAATTTGCAAATTGGGCCCATCGTGAAGTTGGAGTTGTTAATAATCCGGTAATGAAGCATTACAGATGGCCATCGTCGTGTGTCCTTTCAGGAAATGACAGGAACAAGCCTTAAATGGGCATCCATTTGGAAGATCTCTGAAAGGCGAAACAGATTACGTAATTTGAGATTTGATGGTTGTTTTAGTTATGATTTTTTTTTATTTAGTGTTCTGTCTGACGACAGGTCCATATGAACAGGATCCTTCCATCCTTTTCTCGGACTGGGACCTGTTCATATGCGTTCTTGGCAGATGATCCAGAAGTGGTTTGCCATTGCCTTCTTCTGTGTGTGAATGGAGTAATTGTTGGGATGCCCCGGAGAAACCGGGGAAGCCCCCGGAGGAAAACTCCGTGTTGCCTAGACCACGGCCTTGCCCAACACGAGTTATAAATTCGGGCACCGCCGGGAATCGAACCCGAGACCCCAGGATTACAAGGCCAGCGTTCTAACCGCTAGATCACCGTGGCATTTAGTTATGATGTAACGTAATAATTGTTATGTAATGTCAAGAAGACAGTAACAATTTTTTTTGTTTAATCGTTTTGTGCTAGCGTCGAATCGTGTGAAAACGCTGAAAAAAGTAAACTTTGTTTTATAAGATTCTTAAAGTTAAGTAAAAAAGTCACCTGATTCTGAAACCAAACACAAGAAAGGCGAGATTTCAGGTTCTCACGGATGTTAATATGAAGATTATATTCTGGGATATTGCGCCGTGTGGTTTGGTAAACGTTTGTCGACGTTTCATAGATGCTTGCTGCCTCCACCATCATAAAATCGAAAGGGCAACGTCGTAATTTGCCAGACATTGGATAACAGAGTTGTGGCAGTAACACGGCAACATCTGATCCTTCACGATGAAGTGAAGTGGTAATGAATCTTAATTCTTTTTCGATTCCCGAATCACTTCACTCAGAATTAAGTTGAAGTTAACGACCTGTCACTTTTTAAATCTTTTCTTCGAGACGCGAGTGAGATAAATGCCGAGCAGTGAACTTATCCCAACGGATGCTGGGAGAAAATACACCCCCCCCCCCGTTTCAGATAGGCGATAGATCAGGATCTATATTTCACCGGATCTCTCGCGTATGTCATGAACTGCACCAAAAATGTCTTTCATTTCAGCACAGTGAGGATTTTGTAGTGAAAATCAGCGGAATATTAACGAAGTTGTCAATGTGATGGATATTTAAAAGTAATTTGAAACAAATTTTAATTATTGATGGTAGAAAGCGCCATTAGATTACGTTTGAATTAGTAATGCATTGCATTTTCATTTGTCAATTTAATTCCGATGTTGTGAACCAGGTGTACATTAACATTTGGGACGTAATTTTCGGGTGTTTATGACGCCTGCTGTACGTATGTGGGCAAAACGAGAAACCTGTTAGGTCTAAGAATAGTACTCGTCTTGGGCTCGAACCGGCACCCGTTTTACTAAATTTTTACGAAGGCCCATTAAATATATTTGTTACATTACCAAATCGTTAGTACATCGCTATGCAAATTTCAACTTAACCCGTATCGCTAATTCCTTAGTAAATACCGAAATTGAGAGTTTTGTAGTATGAATCGTGTTTTTAGCCTGGTCCGCGTTTTAATTTTTCCCTTTTCCATGGTTGCATGTAGCTACTTTTCATTAAGAAGCAGCTAACTAAGTCTGTCGATTACTAATTTCGATTCATTCTCGATATACCGGGTAACTGTCGAATTTCCCTCATACCTGTCTGGGACCGGAGGGGAAGTTTCTTGGTACGGTACGTCAGGACACGAAAATGTTCTATATTTTTTACCGAGATTTTGTTCAGATTGTGAAAAAAAGTCTCCTGACTCATGTTAGGTAGAAAAACCAGCTCGGACACGTGTGGATCACTTATCATAACAGTATGACGAGCTGTCAGACTGCGAATGGCGGAGAACGTTTCTAGATATGGAGAGTAGCCGCAAATAAGCAGTCGTGGAAAGCCGACAGGGGGTGGTCCTCCAGTTTTGGGTTTGGGCGAAGGGCCAACAGGACTTCGTCCTAAAAACTAGCACGTCAGTGTATATTCCACATGGCTGTTGTGAATACAATCATGAACTCTCGACTTTGTTCCTTACTGACTAAATTGAACTGGCTTAATTTGAGTTGAATATTTTTTTAAGATTTGCCATTTGACTGATGCTGTTCGCCCCCTCAGAAATACGCACGGTTACCGTTTAATATAGCAACATGGGATGACTTAGTGACATTCTGTTCACGTGGAATATCTGAAGATAGGGTCATGCTGTGTAAAACGTGAACGGACAGGTGCATTTTTGTTTCAGGTATACGAAAAAAGAACGGGTTTCGTACCGTAATTATAACGGTTGATGGAACGCGAAGATTTAGGTCCCCACTCCATCCATATCTTGTGTTCGGCAGCGTTGGGATGGGTGCATGCTGGCAACACGTGTTCGAATCCTGCGTAGGGCATGATATGCCTGTGTATTTTAACTTGTTCGTTGTCATTCTGTGTAAAGACGCAATGGAAAATCTGCAATAGGAACCGATATCAGAACGAAGACATTGATCATAGTTGATTCATTTCTACGTCATCGTCTGCATTGTTTTTTGATTTTTCCTTGTGTGGCCACACGCACGCACGCACGTCCGCGCACACACATCATAATTTCAGCTACAACACTCTGCACGCGAGCACCCGTTCTACTAACTGTTAAGAAAATATCGACTGAGTTTTCCGTTGTTATATCCCTCAACTTTTGTGAATTACTTTTTTAAACACGCCTGTGTTGGTGTTGGCCATTGCTTTCGTGTGTGAACGCGCGTAGTGATATAAACGACTAACTGGCCGAAGGATCGGAGCAAATGTTTTTTTCGAGACTCGTACAGAAGCCTTCTCTCCCCTCGTCTCTCAGTTGAGCACCTTACAGTGGCAACCCACACAGATTTCACAGCCCATTTAAACGATCATCTGCCGTAATGTTCCTTACATATTTTACGCATCAACGCGATGTAATGTTGAAAGAGAAGAAAGTCTTTCAAAAACGTATTGACAACAGTTGGTACAGTTTCTGATAACCTCTGCTGATGGCTCGACGATGGACGTAAACTGCAAGTGGGTGAAGATGACTGACTGTCTTTGGCGTTGAAGTGCCATGTAGTCTGTTAGAGGGTGATTTTATTTTGCCTTTCGTATAGGAATTTAATTTTAAAGCCATATTTATGAAGACTGTTCTAAATATCGACCCGTAAAATTAGTTAAACGTTCATGTAGTAGGATGTCATACGTAGTTTTATGTTGCAAACTCGTGTTCGGAGTTACAGCTCGCCCCATGAATCTCGCAACTGTTGTACAACTTAATGTGTGAAGTTATCATTATATTATTTATTTAGTGTTCTGTCTGACGACAGGTCCATATGAACACGATCCTTCCATCCTTTTCTCGGACTGGGACCTGTTCATATACGTTCTTGGCAGATGATCCAGAAGTAGTTTGCCATTGCCTTCTTCTGTGTGTGAATCTCCATTCATTGTTGGGATGCCACGGAGAATCCGGGGAAGCCCCCGGAGGAAAACTCCGTGTTGCCTAGACCACGGCCTTGCCCAACACAAGTTATAAATTCGGGCACCGCCGGGAATCGAACCCGAGACCCCCAGGATGACAAGGCCAGCGTTCTAACCGCTAGACCACCGTGGCTATTTAAAATCATTATTGGCATGAATTGTACCTTAACGCTAAATTTAAAAAAAAACAAATAATTGGATCGGAAAGTGAAATAATTGACAAGAAAGTTAATGTACCTTAATTAAGGGGTGTTGATACTGAAAAATGAGAAAAACGCTGATAGTAGAGATTTTAATCAACATGAATTTAGGCCAGTTACGTATTTCATGAATTTGATGCGTGGGG
This sequence comes from Zootermopsis nevadensis, assembly GCF_000696155.1. Next base: position 811,324 of record NW_019060065.1, read on the forward strand.
CTCTGGGTCATCGAAGGTGTTGGGGGGGGGGATACCCAATTCGGCCCCCCCCCCCCTTTCCGTTTACGTCACTGGCTTAATTATGCTGTCGACTTGTCTGGCCCACTTTACGTTACCATACCCGGCATTTATAATATGCTATGCATGTTTTGCGTTTTCAGATACAAACGTTGGTATTCATGACAGCGGTTCTAATTAAGATGGCTCCGTCACACCTGGACTCGTAATTCCAGTTTCTGACAACAGAGTTGGAGGAGTTGAGTGGGGGGTGGGGGTTGCATCCAATTATCTTTGTGCATTATCATGGGAGTCAGGTCGTTGGGTCTGATACAGCAACAAGCTAGTTCTCTCTTCACTAATCTCTCCCAACTGAAGAATATGTCTACCTGTTTTGATAGCGGTTTTCAATCAGGGGCCAGGTTTGACTTAGTTAAATTTATGTTTACAGTAAACCCTGTTTAAGGGGGAATCTGCATGAAATAGCAGCTTCATTTGTATGCTGCAGTGGAAACGGAGTGAGAATCGATACTAAATAAACAGAAAATGACGTGGGAATACGAAAAGAAGAAGTTAACGGAAATTTGTCTGCTGTTTTATGTTAAAATAATTTTGTTTTGCATTTTTTTCTGGGGGTGAACATTCCTGGCAAGAATTAACCCTGGACTCAATACGTTCCTTAAACTCCGTGCGGACCCCAGTTTTAAAAAGGGCTGATAAAAATTAAATAAATTAGCGGGGTTCTAAACCAAGTTAATCTTTATTTAATTTTTAATGCATATTTATTAAAAATATAACACATAATTAGCATCAATAACAGCAAACCCCTGTTACATCAACGTAATGAATATCAAATACGTTTTGACTTTGTGTTTAGGACACACTGGTTTCTGAGATTTCAATGTAATTGGTTATATTCTTGTATATCTCGAAAGGGGCAGAAATTACACCTTTTCTCAGATGTTTTAGTGTGGGTGTGTAAAGTTCATCAAAAGAGTTCACGCATGGAACTGTAGAAATGGATAATTCCTTCTTTTTCTGTCTTACTGCATTGTAGAAAACAGCTTGGCCTGACATTTTCCCCCCTTCTTGGAAGTGAAGGGCACGGAGACATTGTTTTCCTTGAACACAAACCGTAATGAAAGTCCCAGCCTTCTTGATAATTTCTTGATTTTCCAGAAGTATCCGTGTTTCGAGTTCTGTTTCTACAGATTTTGATTATCCTTTAGAACCTGAGATTCTGACAACAGTTTTGGCAGCACTGCATCTGCGATGTAGGCCCTAAAGGTTCAGCGTTCGATCGGTAGACACTTTTACCAAAACGGAATCAGACGAATGCCCTCTTCGTCAGATATTTCACTTGTTCACACAGCCTTTCAATATTGTCTTCAGATTCGGAGCTGCTGTTCTGTTCCACATCTTTGTCCAAGTCCTCAGCCTCCAGTATCAGAAGACAGATATCAGAACTTTCCAGCAAACTAGTCAGTCCCCGGTTTCAATTATTCGTTTCCATGGTTACGTAACAGTGTGATCGGCAATGCCTGGGTCATGCGGGTTGCTGTGAAAGACATGGACCGGCCCATAACGTGTTCTTCTGTCATGAAGAACTCCTAATACCTAAGAAGGGATGATCTAAGAATAAGAATAAGAAGAAGACTGGAAATGAACAGGGTTCCTGTTGTAGTATGAATTTCTGAGGTTATTTTGGCGTTTGAGAAACGATGGACAGATACAGCTTGATAACTGGATTCAGAAGAAACTTGTTGTTTAGGAAGGTCGTTTGTGAAGCTGCTACACATCCTGTTTGTTCTCTGGACAGTTTTGTTTTGTGTCCGCTGTCTCTCGTCACAACAGCGGGTAATAACACACAAATACGGGTCCATTAGTTGGTTTCGCCTCGTTTCCTCAGTAACCTGCCATTAGACGACTAGGCGCCTGTGGGCAAACACGAGCATGCAGCAAGACCGTCCTCATCTCGGTTGAAGGAGACGTGAGTCGAAATTTCACTTTCAGCCGGACAGCCTCTTGTAACCGAGAGGCATCATTTCGAATTAGTTTCGTCTTCTTAGATGTTTGAGTCGTTGTTCCCTACCCGGATCTGATGAAGAGTGGAAATTTACAAACGCATTTTGCGGCGTAGAACCCCGCCTAACATATTCGGAATAGAAATATGTTTCTGACCGACCGAATTAGCAGTGCGTGCATTAGAACACAGATATTTTCTGAAGAAGAATTTTAAACATTACATTACGTTGTGTGGACCGCCACGGTGGCCTAGCGGTTAGAACGCTGGCCTTGTAATCCTGGGGTCTCGGGTTCGATTCCCGGCGGTGCCCGAATTCATAACTTGTGTTGGGCAAGGCCGTGGTCTAGGCAACACGGAGTTTTCCTCCGGGGGCTTCCCCGGTTTCTCCGTGGCATCCAAACAGTTACTCCATTCACACACAGAAGAAGGCAATGGCAAACCACTTCTGGATCATCTGCCAAGAACGTATATGAACAGGTCCCAGTCCGAGAAAAGGATGGAAGGATCCTGTTCATATGGACCTGTCGTCAGACAGAACACTAAATAAAACTAATAATTACGTTGTGTACAGACGTTCATTTTCCTTGTCTTTTGTCAAATATACAGAAATTATTAAAATACAAGAATTTTAATGAGATATTTAATATCGTGTACGTTGGACCATTGATGATAAATTTGATTTTTAGTTTCATGTAGCGTGGATTTAACATCAGGCCGATACGGACTAAAGTAAATTCACCAGGCAGACAACTTTCAATGCATATTCCTTTTTTGAAATTATACAAAATCATATGAGAAGTCAAACGCGCAGATTGAAGTTAAACATACTCAAACATACCTGTTATTACCTCGTATTTGTTTAATGTAGAGAACGCACAGTATACAAAAGTAAGCTTAAAATTTACCTCCTCTGTTTTCGACAAAGATGGGGAAGCACCTAACCTAACGATGGAGCCCAGTCCTTAATAATAATTCCCCTGTGCCTCCCTTACTTGTATAGGAAAAGGGCTGACAAACAATCTAAGTGAGGAATGGAGCATCGTACAAAATGGGAAACTCCATAAAGTCACAGTTTTCCTAGTGGAAAGGATATTAAGACCGGCTGCACGTACGTCTTGGATGGAAGATTAGTTTTCGAACGCCACCGGTTAGACCGAGATCGAAATGATAATATTAAAATGTAAGAAATATTTGATTTGAAATTAACTGGCTGAGGGTCAAATTCAGCAACTCAGGTTTTGTGATAGATGGCGGGTGTTGAATCTTGTGGAGAGAGGTTAGTTCATCTTAAAATGTCGTTACGTGACCTTGTCTCAAACAGTTTCATCCAGATTACTAGGCTGCTCAAAATATATTTCGGTACATGAGCTAAGAAAGAATCGCTCGATGAAAGTCTATCGGAGACGCAGTCATACATTCTGAATCGTGGTACCAAAAAAAGGTGATCGATCACGGTGTGTACTGCCCCATTGTTCCGTCTTCGTCATTGTCCGCGATATTTTATATCAAGTATTGCCGTCGCCTTTGCGTATTTTGTTTCTCATGTTCATACTGCCCGTACACGTGCGGCTAATCTGTACCGCTCCTAAAATAACGTCGAATGAATACGTACTGTGAAGTGCATCGTTAAGTAATTTAATATGAAGTGAGAACTGACTATGGAGTTCGTATGTGCTGATTCATGAAGCTCTTCTTAGAGCTGGCTAAGCGGTTAATATCCCTACTCTATATTCACCCAGGTACAAATTTTGAATAACATTGTTGATGCAGTCTAGTGTTTCTCTAGTTCCCGTCATTACCACACAGTTATAAACAACACTGTGTACAACCACCAACACTGCACAGTCATCAACACAAAAACTATATCACCACCAAGACTTCACAGTCAACACCAACACTACGCGGTTATCAACACAAAAACTATATCATTATCAAGACTTCACAGTCAACACCAACACTACGCGGTTATCAACACAAAAACTATATCATTATCAAGACTTCACAGTCAACACCAACACTACGCGGTTATCAACACAAAAACTATATCATTATCAAGACTTCACAGTCAACACCAACACTACGCGGTTATCAACACAAAAACTATATCATTATCAAGACTTCACAGTCAACACCAACACTACGCGGTTATCAACACAAAAACTATATCATTATCAAGACTTCACAGTCAACACCAACACTACGCGGTTATCAACACAAAAACTATATCATTATCAAGACTTCACAGTCAACACCAACACTACGCGGTTATCAACACAAAAACTATATCATTATCAAGACTTCACAGTCAACACCAACACTACGCGGTTATCAACACAAAAACTATATCATTATCAAGACTTCACAGTCAACACCAACACTACGCGGTTATCAACACAAAAACTATATCATTATCAAGACTTCACAGTCAACACCAACACTACGCGGTTATCAACACAAAAACTATATCATTATCAAGACTTCACAGTCAACACCAACACTACGCGGTTATCAACACAAAAACTATATCATTATCAAGACTTCACAGTCAACACCAACACTACGCGGTTATCAACACAAAAACTATATCATTATCAAGACTTCACAGTCAACACCAACACTACGCGGTTATCAACACAAAAACTATATCATTATCAAGACTTCACAGTCAACACCAACACTACGCGGTTATCAACACAAAAACTATATCATTATCAAGACTTCACAGTCAACACCAACACTACGCGGTTATCAACACAAAAACTATATCATTATCAAGACTTCACAGTCAACACCAACACTACGCGGTTATCAACACAAAAACTATATCATTATCAAGACTTCGCAGTCAACACCAACACTACAATGTAGTAAAGGCAAACCACAAACACTCTCGAGTAAACACCAACACCATCTACACGAACAACACAGTAATGAGCTACAACCACACAGTCATCAACACCATGCAACCACAAACATCGTCACATAATATTTCAAGCAGTCTGCGAGTGTACTGATAGTTTTTAACCAGTTCAAAGTGCAGTGAAGCAGATGGCTGTCTTCCAGCTGCACTTCTGTCCCCACGCTCGTAATATTAACCTGTTAATGTGACAGCCAGCAGCGCCAACAGACGAAATGCAGCTCCGATGCTACGCACACTGTTGTGAGAAATTGTGATGTGGTGTATTTTAAGGCACTAGTCCAGTACAAACTTTGAGGGACTTCCACAAAGAGTGTTTTTCGTAACATTTTAATAATGTACGCCTACGTCTTTGTTTCTGGATTCTGTCAGATATTTTGTACGAATGTATTTGTCTGCACGACGTGTCCCAGGCAGTCTTTTTAATATTCGTAGTTCGTTCTCATACGTGGTAGGGCCAAACTTTCGCAGAATCGTCCTACACTCAGTCGATCAATCTTTTACTGCCCACCGTGCTGGATACTCAAGGACAAGGCGAGATCTTGAGAGTGGCTGTGTGTGGGTCGACTCCGGGAATTTTTTTTTACTCGATTATTTATACTTGGTGGAGAGTGAAGCACCTGTTTACGTGATTTCCCTTCATTCCCTTTGATTTCGTTTCTGGAAAGTCAAAATTAATTCTTCGGCCCTGACAGTCTCTCTCATCCTATAAGATGAGACGAATACAGAATAAAAACATTGAAAATGTTATATGAGAGATTATTTTATAAATATTTTTACGTGTTCTTTGAACGAAATATGAAATGAATGTGTAATGGGGTCTGTGACCATCAGCGTGTTCCATCGTCGAAACTCTTGATCGGGTTTTGATAAAATTTCTTATTGGGGGATCTGTACTATACGTTGTCGAGAGAATCTTGAAGCTCAGATCGAAACGGGTCGTGGAAAGAACAAGTTAGGAAGTGTACGCCTAGCATAACTGTTCTGACGCCTTTGCTCTGTGTCTAGATTATCATTTCGTATATGCTAACATGTTATGCCGTTGTAAATGGTACAAACCGTGGTAGACGGATGAACATTATTTTTTTTTCAAAATTGACCCGAAGTTTTTCAAGTTATGAGATGAAACATCACTATTTTCTTTTGTTTAATTGAAACACTTCTTGGTATTTGAGAATCTCTAAAGAAACACGAGGCAGAATTATTTCAGAATTTTGGATGGGTTTGCAGCAGTGTATTTTGTCTGCAAAGTAACTGGTTTTGTTTCGTTTGTTTTCCTTTCAGTACGATTAAATAAATCGCTCAGAATCTTAAGTGTATGAAATACCAACAATTTTTTTGAAGAAAATGATAAGAATTAATGAGATCAATGAGTTATGCTGTCCCACTATACGCCATGTAGGCGTTTGGGGTGAGTGGAGGTATAGCTCCTCTCTTCCTTGACATCGGCACTAGATGGGGGTGAGTGGTCAGCATCACGCCCCGGCCGGCTTTACCCCCGGGAAAGGACCCCAGTACCCATTAGATAAGAGGCTGGGTGGGCCACAGAATCGGTCTCGACGCAGAGGCTAGAGGAAAGTCCTCTGTTCTTGTCTGGGATCGAATCCCGGTCGTCCAGACCGTAGTCACATTATTGACTGAGTAGAGGAGTCCAGACCTTTTTCAGAGCGATATCCTATACATCAGTGGTATTCAATCTTTTTTGTTCGCGTACCCCCCAGATATAATTTCTCTTCAACTTTGTACCCCCAAAGTTATTGGTGTATAATTCAAGTTATACATAGTATATAATCTACATCTAAAATAAATTAAATAAATTACATTAATGATTATTCAGTGTTTATCATAAAATAATATAAATATTTTTTAAATTTCACGTATCCTCTAAGATGTCTTCTCGTACCCCAGGTTGAATACCACTGCTATACATGATACAAGTTCATGACTCCACATATTTAATAATACGAAGAAGACTGTTTTCAAATAATATTTCTCTCCAAAGGGAAGTACTAGCCTCATGAGATCTTTGTCTGTGCCCCCATTTAACTTCTGAACCAACTGACTTGTTTTACTAATGGTATCGTGCCTTTGTAGCCCCCCCCCCCAAGCATTGTATTATTCAGTTTCCTGCAATTCGTAATAACAACATGGCGGACATTTCCTCAATATGACTTTAACATTACCAAGATTTGTATTATGTTTAATGGAAAAGTATGCAGGACTTCAAGGACACATCCAGTCGCTCAGGAGTTCCATAAATTTGACTGAGGTACTATGGAGCAAGGTTTGTGCATTGTACTGTCGAGAGCAAGCTTTCAAGGACTGTGTGTTCAACGCCCGGAGGTCCTTTTACGACAGAATATGGGTTACAGCACTGCGCTCCCATGGGATTCCGACCAGCTTTATTTAATGCAAGACACGGTTGGTTGACTGACAATGGCACAATGAAGTAAGCCAGTTAGAATGATTTATGATGCCTCGGGCGATCAAGTACTGTAGATCAGCCACTGCTGGATTTATACGGCTCGAGTACGCGCTAATACACAGATTATCAACATATGGCCTCGGAGACTGGATGAGCTTACATGCCAGTTCATGTTGACTAGGCATTTTCAATAAATGTTTGCTTCGAATTCCGAGGTTCCTTGCTTTTAATCTTGAGGTATGCTTTTAGACGTGACTTTGGGTTTGTTTGAGTCAAAAAATTGTGTATCTTCTCAAGTTCTGGGGAAATTTAGTGCCTGTAGTACTGCTTTGAACACGTAAACTCGTACTCGACAGGGCGTTCTTTTGGTATAAGAGCATTGCACTCATTAATTTTTATCTCGTAAGCATTTTTATATTTTAACAACAAATTTAACATTTTCGTAGACCTAGGTTTAAAATGTTGTGGGCTGTATTTTTGTGTTTTCAATCGATAATATTGAACGTTTTCCTGTAAAATTCACCCTATAATTGACGCGTACTCCTCTGTACCACTTGTTGTTTGTATTTATTTGTCACATTTTATTTGGTACAGAGCATACAGTACAAATTGTGAAGCTAATTCCATTTTGGTCCTCATCCGTCTGCTATCACGCGAAGCAGAAATCGAACTTCACGTGATTTTTCAAAACCTACGTGGCATCCCAACAATTACTCCATTCACACACAGAAGAAGGCAATGGCAAACCACTTCTGGATCATCTGCCAAGAACGTATATGAACAGGTCCCAATCCGAGAAAAGGGTGGAAGGATCCTGTTCGAAAATGAAACGTGGCATAAACCAGGGAAATGTTAAGGTCTGTAAATTTCGTCGAGAGAGAGAAAGAGAGAGAGTGAAGTTACAGGCCTTGAAATACACACAACCAGTAGAGGTGTTACAGGCCTTGAAATACACACAACCACACCACAGTTGTGTATATTATTGTTCATATTTTTCAGTTAAAGAGACAATATTATAATGTGTACAGTAATTTTATGTAAAATGTCCCATTCTGTCCCACGACTTCTGAACCAGAAGATCGTGTGTCTTTTTAATGGTTGTGATGAAGGCGGTGTTACAAGTCGGTATTGCTTAGAACCCAAAGTAAATAAGGGTAGTAGGGTAGAGCTAATATTACTATTTTGTGACTACTGTTAAGGACTGATAAAAATATAATTTCTCAGTAGTTTAGAGAAGCTTGGCCGGGTCTGTAGACGACGATGAGGATCGAACAGGTGATTCAGTGCTGGAAATCGGTTTCTGGAAAATGTCCATTGTATGACGAAAAATAATGATTTCGTCGTCTGCGCTGGGTTTTACAACTTTTCCGGTGAGGTAGATACTGTTGTTGTCAAAGTTAGGGTCAGTTAGGGGTCACTTCACGACACTTTCTTCCAATACGTATTTACCGGCGTTTGTTCATAGTGACGTCATTCCGTTGTGAGACAATGACACGTCATAGGAAATATCGTACGTTGCTCAGTCTCCCTCTCGCCCCTATCTGTCGAGCAGTGGTCAGCCGCATCGTTACCCGAAATTCCTATGAGACCCAGAATTTATGACACCGAATTAGAATCCCAGGAGACAATAAAGAAAGAAATTCTCAGTTGTCACAAAAGTATAACAAAACTAGTGGCACGACTCTTGAACTCAAAATATCTGCTAGTCGATCAGCAATAAGTAAGGGATGAAGGGAAGATGGCTGTGGCAAGGGGGGATCAAAACGACTTATGCGAT
>NW_019060065.1:820479-832468 GCF_000696155.1 Zootermopsis nevadensis
CCCAACACGGTTGGATGGTCCCGACGTCTGTAATTGTAACGGTCAACGAAGCTCGGAGATATCTTGCGACGAGTATGTTTGGAGATGTAAAATGTGGATGAAATTAAATTTACGTTTCTACAATAAAAATTCTTTTTTAATTGTTGAAATGAGACATACAAGCTCAGTGCTTCAGGATAATAGAGCATTTTGTACAAAAGACCCGTTTGACAGACGTCTTATTCAGGATCCTCTGAACCCTTCTTGCAGATGGTGACGAGGCGGACAGGAAGTGGATTGGCTCGTGTTGAGTCGAAAGAGGAATTTTGAATCACTTTATAAATGGTTTTTGACGTCAGAAAATTGTTTCATCGAATTGGTATTTACTCACGAAAGAAGGACTGGTGAATAAAAGTAGTCCCTTTTGTTTTTGACTGTACATCGATCCCACTTCCGCTTGACTCCCACAAACGTCTGTTTCTTGGTAGTTACACCACGCTAAATTGGAACCTTATGATTGGAGACAGATGAATGGTTGGGTCAGACAGCAGGCCAGCTCATTAAGTGAATGTTTGCAGGGCGATGCGTAAAACTTCCCTTAATTGAAACCCGGGTGGCTGAACATTCTTAACTCTTAACAAGCCTCTGCTTCTCGGAGCGTTGTGTCCAGTATAAGAAGAGTCCAGCAGCCAGACGTATTTATTAATTGGTACCACGGTGGTCTAGCGGTTAGAACGCTGGCCTTGTAATGCTGGGGTCTCGGGTTCGATTCCAGGCGGTGCCCGAATTTATAACTTGTGTTGGGCAAGGCCGTGGTCTAGGCAACACGGAGTTTTCCTCCGGGGCTTCCCCGGTTTCTCCATTCACACAAAGAAGAAGGCAATGGCAAACCACTTCTGGATCATCTGCCAAGAACGTATATGAACAGGTCCCAGTCCGAGAAAAGGATGGAAGGATCCTGTTCATATGGACCTGTCGTCAAACAGAACACTAAATAATAAAAAAAAAACGTTCACACACAGAAGAAGGCAATGGCAACCCACTTCTGGATCATCTGCCAAGAACGTATATGAACAGGTCCCAGTCCGAGAAAAGGATGGAAGGATCCTGTTCATATGGACCTGTCGTCGGACAGAACACGATGTAAATAAAATACCCGGACGGCTGAAACAATTGTTAGTAGATAATGCATGGTACATTAACCAACTATCTTTGGCATTTCGCTAACATTTGTTCTTTTGCGAGAGGCAAACGCGTTTTGGTCATTCGACCATCTTCAATGTTTTCGTGCGTTCCACTTAAATGTAATTATGTAGCCAGTTAAAACACGGTTGATTTATAAATAAATTAAGCTTTAAAGTAAAATGGTTATGTGAGATTCGTGTAAAAGTGTTCGGAACATGGCCAAGGATCATTAAATTACATACATATTACATGTTGCATCAGTGTTTGCGTAGATGTCGCTGTATGCCCAAGGGACTTTAGATGCCCCCAAAGACAGTTGTCCGAAGGAATTAGGTCGGGTGACCTCGGCGGCCAAACAAGTGGACCCTGCCGTACTAGGGCTGAACTGAGCTGTTGGATTGCATAATGGATGGTTCCTCTTACATTATAAACGACCAACCCTCTACTTCCATTTCAGGAAGGTTACAATGTGCGTAAGTGTTTGCGGACGTCGTTTCTGAAACTTTGTTAGCAAAGAAATCAGCTCTTACGCGCAGTGAAATGCTGATCACCGAAAGATCATTGGTAGCTTTCAATAATGGGAACTGTAAAATCAAGGAATAATAATTTGGATTTGAAGTTCTCACAGTTGCAATTCCGAAGATATCTGTCTTCTGTAGTCTGACAGAAGTTTACCAACGTTTCGGGGCCCCTTGCAGCCTCCATCATGAGGGCGATCGTTGGTTTGTAACGTTGTTGTACCAGATTATATGACGGCACAGAACAGAAGACGGCCATCTGAAGGGAATAAAGTCCAGAGCAGTGTCGGAGGTACTCCTCGTTACATTACCAAACGGAACAGCTCTTACCCGGTGTCCTACGTGAGCGATTAAGTGTGAGCGGTGCGAGTTGCGTGGGTGAAGCAGAAATATCAAACTGGCTGTTTGTGTGGCGCTGTCCTATGTTACAGCGAAGCGGTCGCCGGCCAAAGCCGAGATCAAATATTTTGATATTTTCGCGCAGGTCGCTGCGCTGGCCAGTAAGGCGCATGCGCAAGGAAGCTCTGACTGTGCAGTACAGGGAAGGCGCATGCGCAGGAAGGCCGTGTGTTTCTCTCACGTAGGACACAACAAGCGATTCCCTTATGTCATATGACACCCCATGCTGCTTATGCAGCTCGCACAGCTCGCTTCTTATCGCTTACCTAGGACATTGCCTTAAGGTACATCGGCACAGCGTGTATATCTCGAGAAGTGAGTCGAGCCGAATAAAACATTGAAGGGAGCTGAGAGTTTGACGTACCTGATAAATAATAAATTAGACAAGGACTGACTAAGAACTAAGGTTGAAAGAGAGGTTCGTTCCATTACCTCGTGTTTCTAAAATTAACATGTCCGAACAGAAATTGGTTGTCGGTGTTTGGACCTGCGGGTTATGCTACCAGGGAGTTTGGTTAGAACCGAGCTATAAAGTTTATTTGATACGACATATCGTTCAAAAACTTGCCTCACTCCTATGCAGGGTTGGATTTAAATATTAGATTTGAGTTCATTTTCTTTCTTGTGGTTACACACTCATGTACATGAAGCAGGGTGGTCCAACAGTTTACACACCTGACTCGTATTCTGGATGTAAATTATTCCAATCTCGTCCGGAGACCTGATGTCCTCTGGTTTTGCGTTGTGCTTGAAAATGGATATCGACTCGTTTTCCTTGACGCCCGTCCCTAGTAACAAGTCATCCTGTCTGACCTATCCGAATTTGTTCTACAAAGTTATAAGATAACGAAATGACTAATGATTCAGTTACTTGTGTGGTATTGATTTCTGTGAGCGCTGTGTACGTTACTTTCAGAGCCCCTAACCACTTCATGTCATTCATATCATTCAGGAGATTGCAATATTGTTTTGTGTTGACAGAGCCTCTGAGGGCCCCGCCATGAGGAGAGGGGCTGTGATTGGATCCTGGTGGGGCGTCCTATGCTCGCTCGTCGTGGCCGTCCATGGTGAGTGCAAGTGACTCATTCACAATTAACGCCTGAGGTGGTTGTTTCCTGCTAGTGCAATGTGGACACAGTGAGAACTTTGGATTTGTCACTGGAAAAGCATGGCGCTGTCTCTCACACCCTACGAGACGTGTCTCGTAAAATACGGGTCTTGAAACTGAACACGGAAAACACGCAGTGGTTGATTTTAAATTCATAGAAACAATGTTTGGCCTTTGATGATGATGATGATCTCTTGAGGGAAAAGTTTTTTTTTTTTCAGTTCGTGGTCTTCTGAGTTATTACATTGTTTCATCATGTCAGTAATACTAACCTTTCAGAGGAGCTTACTGCGTCTATCTACAGGGTTGTGAAGCGACTTAAATGCTGAAGATTGTCTTCTGAGTTGTTGCGCCGTGTAGAATGGTAGATGTTTACCAACGTTTCGGAGGTCATACTGCCTCCATCATCAGGGCGATTCTTAGTATGAAGATTTCTGTCTTCTGGGTTGTTGCGCTGTATAGTCTGGTCGATGTTTACCAACGCTTCAGAGGTCATACTGCCTCCGTCATCAGGGCGATGAATTCAGGCAGTATGACCTCTGAAACGTTGGTAAACATCGACCAGACTACACAGCGCAACAACTCAGAAGACAGAAATATTCATACTCATCGTCCTGATGACGGAGGCAGTATGACCTCTGAAACGTTGGTTAACATCGACCAGACTACACAGCGCAGCAACCCAGAAGACAGAAATTTTCTTTCTCACCGCTGTGAAAACATCAGATTTTACGACTTATATGTTGTTGATGCGAAGGCCTTAAGTGGCATGGCGTTACGAATACACGACTCGGACTGTCTTTGTCAGGGGACAGACACGCACAGTTGATGACAAAGCTTCCAAGATGAAAGTCTCTTCCTCCTTCAGAATCATGAAAAAGAAATATCAGAGTTGGAGGGACGGTCGATTACACTTTTGCTCTGATTTCCTCTTCTTTGTGTTTCTAACGAAAACAGCTGGAGGTTGCCGCACTGAAGTGTGATGCTATCAGAGCGAGGCTTGCAGAGAGTCTCTGACGCATTGCGATGTTTTACTGTTTCAGTGAATACCAATGCAGTCATTAGGGATGTGTCATGGAGCTCTTGTGCGTCTTATCTGTGCTTCGAAATGTCTACCATTGATTTACTAGCTTAATCTTCCTCTCAGCAGGTTGGCAGCCCTGTCGTTACATTATGCATGTTTAGAGTGAGTCATGTTTGTTTCAGACTACAATGGGCAGGAAAAGTACAATTATTTGCATCTGCTTAAAATGTTTGCACTCCGTGTTCTTTTATCGGTGTCCCCTTTCCGTGTCGTCGTAAAATCAAACTTCTGTACAATATTACGTTTTTTTTTTTTTTAGAGATTTGTCATTCAAGTAGGCGTAATCGTAATTTATTGGCGCTGCGTTGTACCTAATCCGTCGTTAATTGAATGAACCAGGCAGTGGGAAACATTTTATTATTGGACGTTAAACGAATGTAATTACAGTTGCGCAGTTTGGAATGGGTTGGGCGCGTTTTACAAATGGCCGAAACAAATATGTGTCTTATTTAGTTTGTAAAACGCGTGGACCGAAGATTCCGAAATGTATTTGGAAAGAATTAAATTTGTTACGAGCGAGTGAAGGAAATGGCTGAGGACTGTGTCCAGTGGCTTCCCTTAGTTGTCAGCGACGATCTGTCTGGTGTCGTGACAAGGGGGAACTTTTGAATAGTTTATTTCATGGAATAGTCAGTAACTTTAAGGATTTAAATTCACATGACTGCTTTTAGTGTAGATTTCTGTGTTAAATTTAATCGAAATCTGGTGACTGGTTGCTGAGATGAAATTGTTGGCGGACTGATCAGAGAATTTGCTGTCCGAGACGGGTCTGGCCGAACTGACGTGTTCCTGGGTCACCTTGTCACTTCTAGTTAGTAATGTTTATATAGCGTGTTTGTCGAAGTTCTTAATGTTGATGGAACGTTGAGGAAATTTGAAGGCATCAAGGCGAGATATGAAAGAAACATCTGGTTTGCAGATGGACGGGAATATCGTAAGAAAAATATTGAAATTGGTAAACTTAAAAACGAACGTGAAATGTAGCTTCTATCGAATCATCCTGGTGGAGAAAGTGTGAAATTAAGAAGCAGTCGGGATATCTGAAGTGAAGATATCGGTTGAAGGACTCGGGGAAACGTGAGGGTGGAACGTTTAAACGATTAGTAAAAAAAAATAGGGTATGAATGTGTGGACTGGATGCAGAATAGGGGTAAGTGGTGGGGATTTTGAAAATGCGGTTATGAAATTCGTATACCACAAAATTCGGGTAATTTATTGAGTAACTGAGCGATTGTTAACTTGTCAAGAATTCTACTCTTGCATGCCAAGTCTGTATTGCGTCCTAAATTCCCAATTTCTTTGTCGGATTGATTTAGGATTTTATGATGTCTTGTACTGAAACTTAGTGTCGGACTACGAATTTGGCTTCATTTTCCTGTTGTACTGATGCTTTACTTCAATAATCCATAAATACCATTCGTATCTTTTAATACAAGTTATCTTAAAGTCACGCAATCCAATCCTGATACATATTCTACTTGCTTTATGTACATGTTTGTGGGATAACCCAGTCTGAAGAGTTTTTTATTTCAATGACGTTCGTGGAGAGCGCAAGAAAGTTTGACGGATGTCGACGAAACTATCGTCATTTGACACCTAAGGCCGACCGAAACAGTTCATCAGAAGATTATGTTTGGCGTAGGAGATTCGGGAAATATACCAGGTAGTGTTCGAAAATGAACTCTCTTTGCACTTGTGAAAAAAGACATCCTCGCACTTCAACTGTTTGAAGACAACTGACGGGTCTGGCGCGAACAGGTTACAACATGACGCGACCTCCGTGGGCTCGTGTGTTTATTAATTAATCCAGTCGAATTGTATTTAATTGCAACCATCAGTAACACTTAAGTCGATCATTCTGTAACCGTATCGAAAATGCTTGAAAGAGGACAACTTATTTGGAGCAAAGGGGTGGTTAAATCGAATCCTATTAGGTTTTCTGGCTTGTCATGTATGAACTGTTATATTGTACATGTAAAATTACACAGTTTTGTTGAATTTCAGTACGCAGAATACGTCTCCAGAAATTCTCATTTTACTCCAGAAAGGAAATAATGGCTCTTAAAGATAGACCTTGAAGCAGGGAACCCTTTTGCCTGGCTAAGTAAAGGGCTGACAAACCCTTTGAGAAATTCTGAAGCGTCGATATTTAGATTAGTTCTCTGTTTATGAGGTTATCACGGATGTAAAGATGCAGCTGTTGGTCTTCTGGGTTCTGACCCCCCTCCGTATGGATTTGTAGGTAAATACCAACCGAGAAACATATTGGCTCCATCTTCAGAACACCAGCCCTGAAACTGGAGACATTATGTTTCTCCGAAACGTTGGCATAACTCTTGAATGAATATATTATCACTACCTTACGGCAGGGATTTTTAATACGAAATCTCATCAAACCAGAGAAAGAGCTCGGGAGATCTCCCTCCAAGAGGTGATAAAGAAACGGCTAATAGCTATGCGTCTCGTTTGTGTGCGAATTCGCAACTAAAATTTCCACAATTGCACCTTTTACCTTCTTTCCGTCCGTCTGTCCGCATGTAACAGTTCGAGAACGGCAGAATGGATTTAATTTAATGGGCGAGAACATAAATAACACAAAGAAATACAAAGAAACACTTTTAGACGAAGGCTGGCCGGAGAAATAAATACAGAGAAAATTAATTACATCTCGTCACCAGAATTCTGACAACAAAGTCGTAATATTTTGATGGATAGTAAATTGTAAAAACGTGGCACAGTTAAGTGTTCGTATGCACAAAGAAGGCAAGAGGAGATTGAATTTTGATACTACTGGCAGCCAATTGAGAATCTTATACGTTGTCGTCCAGTGTTTAAAAACGTGAAGATTAAAATTCGCAGAGGTATGAATTTATCTGGTGTTTTGTGTGGGTATGAAACTTTGTTTCTCGCTTTAAAGGAGGAACGTATATTGAGGGTGTCGTGAGAGGACTTCTGAGGAGAAATATTCCAAACTAAGAGGCCGGAAGCTGGAGAATGATAAGGATTTTGATAATTCGTACTTTTTTTTTTTACAGAATATTGTTAGTCTTATTAAATGTTGATTGATTAAATGATCAGGACATGAAATGCGCATTAAATTGTATAATTGACCCAAGAGGAACAATGAGGTTTTACAGAGACGGTGACAGAAATAATTCACTTCGCTGGGAATTGTTAACTTCTTCGTCAGTGGGATTAAATAAGTGGGTACACGCTGTTTGAATTACCCAATGGAGTGTTGAACCGGACTCTGAAGTTGCGTCTTCCCTGATGATTCACATTTATCGAAGAGTAACGTTTTGTTGATCGCCATTCGTAATAGAACATTAAAAATTAAACATTACGAGGTTTATTAATAAAAGTAAGAGTCCGAGGCTTGGATAAAAGCGAATTTTTAAAGTGAGTGATTATTATTTTTCGTTGACTGTGCAATAAAGAACTACGAGGACAAGTTTTCCATGACGGAGCGCCATTTTGTCTGTTATTTAATTAAGTTTTCACCACACGAGAATGATATTGCTCCGAAATAAAACGTAAAACTTGTAGGACATGGCGTACGGTTACATCATGCACCTAGAAATAACAACACCTTCTGCTGTCACTAAGTACAAACTTGGGAATACGTGTCATATCAACGGCCATTGTTCAGACAGCACTCGACTATCAGCTGCTACAGTAGCCGTCAGATCGCATGTTTCACAGCCACGGTTCACAGTTACAGATAGGTTTGCTACGCAGCGAATTCTGCGATGGCGTCACTCGCCGGGGCTCCGGTGTTCGTGTTGCAACCGAGCATAGTTTTGTCGTGACCTTGAAACATGCAATTTGGTGATGGGTCTTGTAATCGGTCCCAAGGGAGCGAAGGCCTAACCGAATGTCCGTGTCTCCTTTGGGGGTTACACCTTTGAACCATGACATTTTGATGGATTGAATGATGATGAAGTGTCGCTTTTAGCTAATTAGAAATGAATGAATTCGTGTATGAAGTAAGCAGTTAGAACATTGATAAGTGTCTGGTATTATGTCTTATACTGGTGTATCGTCGTCTTCATTTTGTAATAGTTCAATAACGTTTGGAGTTAGAAGAATGGAACCGAATTTTCCGCTGGTTCTTAAGTCCACAAAGGTCTATACCAGTGGTATTCAACCTGGGGTACGCGTACCCCCAGGGGTACGCGAAGCTATCTTAGGGGGTACGTGAAATTTAAAATATATATATTATTTTATGATAAACACTGAATAATCAGTAATGCAATTTATTTAATTTATTTTAGATGTAGATTATATACTATGTATAACTTGAATTAAACACCAACAACTTTGGGGGTACAAAGTTGAAGAGAAATTATATCTGGGGGTACGCGAACGAAAAGGGTTGAATACCACTGCTTTAGTCCACAAAGGTCTATACTACCAAGTACTCGGACACGTTTTTGTTATTTAACTGGAATATTTTTATTTTAAACCTAATAATAATATAATAATGCCTCTTGTCTGGGCGTGGGTCTTGGCCGCTTTGACATCTATGTTCCCAGGTTTGAACCCTGCTTAAGGCATGGATACTTGGCCTCGTCTTTCTTTGTTTTGTTGAGCTGTCCTATGTCTTGCGAGTTCTGATCACTCGTCCAAGATGTCGAAAGTAATTCATAATCTGAGAAGTACTTCTGAACTGGTTCAGGTCCCAAAGCCTAATCCTTAGGTACTGGTGATTGTAATGATAATATAGGTTATAAGAGTAACCATAAAAATTATAGTACTCGGATAAAACTTGTTCTAAGGGTTGTCAAGTTCCCAAGACTTCTGTTTCTGAATTCCTGTATCGTGGTCTCTGAGACTTCAGCTTCTAGAGTGCGTAAGTTCTGCTTCGAGAAGGCATGTAGTACGTAAAATATACGTGAAAGGAAAATGGGCCTAAGAAACATCGTTTAAAGAGGACGTTACAGGTTAGCACGAGAGAATTCGTGTCTCTGTCTTGCCGTCAAGTGAGGTAATGAAATGTTTGCATTTGTAAAATCTAATTCCCAGGTTTAACGTTCACAAAACCTGCGGCAGAGTATCAGAGTAAATTCAGAGCTCGCTACATATTTAGTACGCAGTCTCTCAGCGTTCTTCGTAACACTTCGTGCATCGGAGAATCCCAATTAAACGAGAAGTTTCATAAGGACTTAGGGACGCCTGTTTTTAATGTAAGGGCTCCCTTAGACGCCAGTCAAACCACAAGATTATTAATTATACAGTTCAATGATCTGTAACTAACACCAGAGTTCTTGAGAACCTGATAGTCGCTCACCTCGTCAGTACGTTCCTTGCCTTTCATTCAACCTGAAAGTTCATTACAGTGTTTATAAGAGCCATTGAACCTTATTCTAAGTCCGGTTTCCAATGTAGCACGCATTTCGTCTTCCGCGATTCACAAGCGCACAACAAAGGTTTCGCAGTTAATATTGTGGGAGATGTGGTACAGCGCGCTACGTCAGAAGCCAGCACGTAAGCAAGTAGCGTGTCAGCATTCGAGGTTTGGCTAACATCATCGCTTGGAAAGTCATTCAATCCTCCCCCCCTTTCAAGATCATTTTTAGTGTCTTTTGTATTCGGGCCTGCGCAGACAGTCGGGGAACGTAAGCCTTAACGAAATGGCTTACAACACCTGTGATGGGCTGTTTGGAACTGGTTAAAATTGCATTTTACGTGTTTAGTTCTGTTGTGTGAAGCGTGTTGTGGAACTGTCGTTACTGGTAGAATAGTCACATGGCCCAGATGATTTGAATTTTATTAGGAGAAGACAGGACTTTACGGCACCATAACCTCACTAACAAGGACAGTGGGCCGGAATAGGTGTGACTAACCATCAAATGAATCCTTTGAGAAAGCAGCTGCTGTTTATCGCTTTATCTTTTTTTAGCTGAAATCAGAACTGCCTGGTTCGTAAATAGACCAAAAAGAATTATGTAACTTTTGTTTTTTTATTACGACTGAACATTATTCTCTGGCAAAGTTTGTAAGCTGAAACGTAAAGAACAACGGAAGTTGGTAAGAGTGATGTGTGAAGTTGTCGACAGGGCGCACATATGTAGCTCATTAAGTGGCGACTGGAGCGCTGTTGGCACATGGCTGGGTACTAAACCTCGGTTTCCTTGTTTGATTTATGTTGGCGCACTTTGACTTCGGTTGTTACTCGTCTTCAGCTTCCAGTGGAAAAAATTTCGACAGTGACGGCGACAATCTCGAGTTTAATTTATTTTATTCCCATGTCTACACCTAGGACTGCATGTGGTTGTCAACCAAAATGTTGTTTGATTTCGAAAACGACGTAAAACCGAGACAAAATATTTTGATCTTAATTTATTGTACTCTACAGCCAGTATTTACGTCATAAGGTCTTGTTTCGTACGGCGTGAGGTTTCTGAGAGGACATTTTTTGATGAAGATGGCGCTACGTAGTGGCAGTTATGTTTCGTCGCGGGAGGTGTTCTACCAGACTGTGGAAACCGCTGAATACGATCGATAAGAAACAGAAACAATCGGTTAGACTAATGTAAAATTGATGACGGAAAGAACTTTGATATATTTCTGTTCTGAATAAGTAACATCGGATGTAGAGCCTTGTCCCTCAAAGTACGTGGACATAACTTTAACGTAGTACTGAATACTGGCTTTTATAAATGATACGTCTCTTATCTTAAACACAGTATATTCGGAATCCATACCCAACTTTAACATAATTTATTCCAAAGCACCGTGCTAAACGACATGTTATCAATAAATTGCCATCAGACATCGATAATTTCCGTGACGTAGGAATCGAATTACCAGAACCATATCCTAACAATTCTGGCGCCTTCGCTCTGTTACTAACAGGTGCTGCTGTCTGATGTTAATCTAAATTTGAATATGTCGGCAAAACATTATAACTTATCGGTATCAGATTTTGTAATTTGTTTATAGGCTCTCGACAGACTGAGATGGAGACGTAATGGCAAAGTAATGGGCGCATCTTTGGCACTTTTTCTCCTCCGATAGTTGCATAAATCAGTGGTCCTGCCGCGATGCAAAACAGCTAAGACGCATTTGGGAAAACGTGTGTAGGCTCTTCGAAACATGATCACGCCCTTTCATTCTTTAGTTACAACAGATAAAGTTGGAGATGGCGGAAGTTGCATTCCTGGAATGAATTATCTGTGGATTGTGTTCCTCGAACACTCCCCGCTATCTCATCAGCCTGTTACTTGCTACTGCCTTGCAGGTGTTTGAATACTGGGGGAAATATTAAAAATACTCGGTGTCAGATTCGTCAGCTACCGTTTGTCGTTCCAGGAGTAGATCTTTCTACTGTTCAAGATGTGCATTCATCTTACCACACTGGGATACTGGGAACGACCCGTTCTTCAAGTTCCTGAGCACTGCGAGTCGCAACCTTTCGTTGGCTTTGATCTATTAGACATTCGGTAGGACTCCTTGGACGAGGGATCGGCCCGTCCTAAAGCCTCTACCTGTACACAGGACAAGACAACACAGAAAAACGCGAGCAAACATTCATGTCTTGAGTGGGATTCGAACCCACGGTCCCAGCTACCAAGCGGCAGAAGGCCCACGCCTCAGACCGCGTGGCCACTGAGGACACACATGCTCTATATTAAATTCAAACGTTTTATAACAACCCTTTTTTATTTCCGTTTCGCAGCTTCGGAACTCTGTTCGAACAATGCCTTTAACGGG
>NW_019060065.1:835306-852143 GCF_000696155.1 Zootermopsis nevadensis
GATGCTTCCAGGCTTGGCAGCGGCGCTGGGATCGTTGTGTTCACTCCCAGGGGAACTACTTCGAGGGTGATGGATGAATTTAATACCTGAGATAAGTGTACGGGTTTTTATATGCGCAGTCTTGAAACTTTCCGATCGCACCTCGTAGTAGTATACCTACCAAACTCGCGGACCACATAAGCATAACTTGCGGACCCCCTGTTGATAAACACTATTCCACATTGTAGTGGGACTCATGTTGTTTTGCCAGACCGTGATCTTTGAACGTTCAAGCTAAGTGAGTAATTTGAATAAATTGACCCGTCTTTGTTGATTTACATCCACATGAACGTATTAACGCGGTCTTCCACAGCGGGTGGAAGGCATCGTGAAACAACCGATACAGATGTTTATGTGTCCCGAAGGTTTAAACACGAGTTTATGATGGGGTATGGTTATGGTCTGGGAGAATCGTAAATACTATATTACTGGCACGGCTGTGTATGGCTCTGAATCTATTAACTGGATTCTCACAGGTGCAGCGGCAAACAGCTTCGTCCCCGTCAGGTGTATGGTTGGTTGGTTTGGTGATGTGTTTCAATCCTTTTATCCCAGAGACAGACCAGTGGTGGCTTAATTCGTGTCTGTCCTCCTGTGTTGAAGACTGTAGGGTAACAAACAAACAAGCTACTGATCAATAGCGTATGTGGGATTTGATTTTGGGAATGTGATTAAAAGAATCAGCGAACGAAAATTACATAAATTTTATTGTATTATTAATTCGTAGAAAGTTACTTTGATAATGTTGATCCCTGCTTTAGGATACTGGCACCGTGTGGAAATGGGCTGTTAACTAGTTTCCTTAATATCTGAAAACACGTTTTCAATGTTGTTGGTACTTGGCAGTCACTCAGTAACCAACGAAGAAGTATTGAGGAGAGTCAACGAGCAAAGAAGCATTCTGCAGGCGATTACACGAAGGAAAGCTAACTGGCTGGGACATATTATGTGAAGGAATGGATTACTGAGTGATATCACCGAAGGCCAGGTTGAAGGAAAGAGAGGACTGGGAAGAAGACTGATACAGCTAACCGACGACCTTAAACAAGGAAAGAAGATGACGTTCCAGGAATTAAAGCGAGAAGCCGAGAATAGGGAAAACTGGAGAGCTCTCTTTGGGCAGAGCAATGGACCTGTCGTCAGACAGAACACTTAATAATAATAAACTTGGCATTATTTTTCCTTGTGAGAAATTGACGGTTCAGAACGTCAAACTAGGACGTTTCTACCTGCGGAACACTGGGAGAGATGCGTTCGAATCGCAAAACCAGAAATGAAACTTGATATTGGTAGCACGTTTAATGAACTGTTACGAAATTTGAATAAATTGTCTTTATTAATAATCGTGAATGCTCCAGATAACGATCAGATACAATAAGAACAGTTGTTGCATTCTGATGAGAAGGAAATGTGAGTCTGAAGATGGCTTCTGGGTTGTTGCGCCTTGTAATCTGGTAGAAGTTTACTGACATTTCATAGGTCCTTGCTGCCTCCATCATCGGGGCGCCCTGAAAACCTCAAATCGTACAAATGTGACGAAATTTAAGGCCGAAACTACAACGGGAATTTGACCTTTCGAAGTTGGCACCACCGACGGGAGTGAAGGACATCCTCTCTTGCCACCTTTTCCTCCATCCATTTCTTTAAACGACCAGTGAAATGGTTTATGACCTGAAGGACACACACGATTACCTCTGTAAGGCAGCTTATGCATTTTAAAACCGTTCTTCAGAAAGTAATGGCTGAATTCTGCTGCCATGTCAATGGCGCTGTCCCTTCGTCTGAACTTTTTATACGTTTTTACATGTATCCACTGTCCGCGTATCCGCTGATTCAATTTTGGACGTCAGTGCGATTTGTGAATCTCAGCACAAAGAACATTCTTCTTTATGGCATCCCATCTTCGTGTTCTTCAAATCATACGTAGTCTGTCTACAGTAACAACATGGCAGCTGTATAGTCAGCGTAGTAGTTTCTGGCCGGTGGAGAAGCTGGCGGACGGGCCTACTCTGTGTACCTGAGGTGGCACGGTCAGTGCATTTCTTTTGTTTGGGCGTTCGGTCCGAGACTCGCTCCTCGGCGCAGTCAGCAAAAGAGACTCGCTCCTAGCCTTCCCCTTGAAAATTCCACCGGCCAGAAACTACTGCGCTGACTATAACAACATGGCAGCTTTGCGAATTTGGTAGATGGTAACATTAATTAATTGTTGTTTGCGTTAGGAACCTGTTTATCTCTGTGGTGACAGATCTTAGATGAACGAATGAAAAGAGTAGTTTTTATAAAAGTGGAAAATTACAACATGGCTGTGAAGCGAAACTATTGTATTTTGATTTAATGCCCGTAGCTGCCCTGAAGATGGCAATTGCAGTGTTTATCTAAACTTGGGATAATTTCGGCATCAGAAATTGGATATTGAACTCCAGTCACGAAAAACAAAAGAGTAGAGCCGACCGCACTACCAGCTGGCCTGTCTTGGCCCACACAGTAGGCGAGTGGTTAATTCTCCGACCACAATCGAACGCCGTCAGAGCGCTACCAGTGTTGGCGTTCAAATGGTGGGGCTGTAAATCGATTTTTTTTTAATTTTGTGCCATATTTGTATCTGATAGTGTATTTAAATGCCGTGCCCACTGTTATTAGGATCTTGAGGGTAAAAGGAAAAATGCGAACTTGTGAAGTCTGTATTTAACACCCTGTGTAGTATTCATACTCGCCATAATCTCATTTCCGGGGCAGAGTACAATATATGCCATTTTTTGGGCAAACCTCTTCACATCCATCTATCTTAATTCATTTCTTCCTCAACAGCTGCTATATTTCTGACATTCACTTACCCTAAGGTCTTGTAAGTTTTGCCCCCTCTTACATTTTCACATGTTTCGTTCTCGCATTTATATTTTCCCCTTTTCTATGTCTGAGAATTCCTCCGACACGGAATCGTCCGATTGGTTTACCACGCAAAAGGGAGAAATTGTTTGCGGGCTTGCAGAAGAACGTTGTTCTCTGTGGACACATGACTCTTAGTCACCAGTTCTTGACGTTGCTGGTTTCCTAGCACGTCGTTACGTAAATGTGTGATGATAAACCTCATGCCCTGTGAATCAGCCTGGTAACTATTCGAAGTGGTGTGTTTGTGTGCATGGAAAATGTGGAACATTCCACTAGCCTTGTCTAACATAAAAAGAGTTTTAGATCTGTAACTGTTGTGAATATTTTGTAACTGTACGTAATTTATTGTCGGTCATGTGCCATTTTTCAAATCAGTGTCCGTCCCTACAGGTTCATTTACTTAAGTACCTGGATTCGGAACTTTGTCATGTTCACCGTCAACCCCAGTTACATCCCAACTATTTTCCCCAATTTGCTACAAGTGATTCTTTAACCTTGTATGTTCTATTTGAATATGTCTTCTGGGATGTTGCACCGTGTAATTTGGCAGAACCTTACGTTTCAGAAGATATTATTCATACCAGCCGCCATGACAGTATGAAATCTTAGTTTTTTTTATATATTAAATCTTGTCCGTCTAATCACAATAAATTCTTATTAAATATTAAAATATTACAATAATTAACATTTAAAATATTAAACATTGAGCATGATGTATATATACAGAACAACATCGAGTGTGTTATTAAAAATGGAATAAAAATCTGAAATAGAACATCGTCTGATATCTAGAAAAAAATCTGATAAAAATGTACGCTAGCATAATGTATGAAAATTGTATTTTGAATTATTTACCGTTTTGAAGCTTTATATAATTATATACACCTGAGGATGGTTCTTTTAGGAACTGAAACATGTCGTGAAACATGAAAAATGATGGTCTAATGTAAATCGAATATTTCGATAAAGAACATCATTTAATATTTTAAATATTTTAAATGTTAATTATTGTAATATTTTAATATTTAATAAGAATTTATTGTGATTAGACGGACAAGATTTAATATATACTTATTATATCACAACATTCTACACTTCTGTCTTTTTCCGACGGAAACACAAATTACATGGCGCTGTATCTGAATCGAATATAATGCTCAACGATACATTTGTGTTGCCACATTTGCGGGGTGGTGCTTTACCGAAGGATTCCGTTTGGAATTACTCAGGGATTTTCTGTTCCGAGAGTCTTTCGTGGTCCCAGAGCGAGGGTCACGTTATGTAGAGGAACGCTGTGTAGGGGTTTGACCGTATTTACCGCCGAGGGCACCTCGCAACTTGACATGTGATGATGTTCTGGTGTTGTCGGTTGGTACACTGCGGTGTGTTCCAAGTGACCCGTAAATTCTGTCAGGGGCTCGCTTCGTTACCGTTTACATTACAAATTGCATCACATTACAAAATATATATTATTCTGCAAAAGTTTCCTTCTAAAATGAAATGTAATAAAAATTCGGAAAGTGACTGCCACAGATATTCATCCGCTGTCAAAAAATGTCGATCGGTGGCTACGAATCGTTAGGAAACCCACTATTACAAAGAAACTATTAGCACTTGGCTAATAGGTAGACCACGAACTTGTGTTGGGCAAGGCCGTGGTCTAGGCGTCACGGAGTTTTCCTCCGGGGGCTTCCCCGGTTTCTCCGTGGCATCCCAACAATTACTCCACTCACACACAGAAGAAGGCAATGGCAAACCACTTCTGGATCATCTGCCAAGAACGTATATGAACAGGTCCCAGTCCGAGAAAAGGATGGAAGGATCCTGTTCATATGGACCTGTCGTCAGACAGAACACTAAAAATATTAATAAAACTAAATAATAGGTAGGCACAGTATTGTGGAAGAGACCGAGAGGCGACTAGAAAGATACGATTACCTGCGCCGCGTACAGCAGAAATCTTCGGTTCTTGGTTTATAAAGCTGGTAGGTGCTATAAGGAGGGTCTGAATTAGGTTGGTTTTGGCTCTGGCAATGTGGTCGGGGCTCTTTGAAGAGCCCAAACAAGATCAGGGATGCACAATGGACTCAACAGTGGTCTTAGTGCCTGGGGCGGATGAAGTTCTTTCCCCATGTACCAACAGGGGAACGAAGAATGTACCTGCCGGAGAACTTCAAATTGCCACTCTTACTTGTTTTACATAGCAGTAGAATAATGCAACAGAGACGGAAGACGTGGGCGAAACGTGTAGGTCTACCACTGACAGAAGGAAGTTATGAAATATGCAACATTTTCGTAGAAGGCGTCACGTGAAGAGACCGCTAGGTAGGCGTGGGAGTAGACTGTGGCGTTGATGTGGCTCAGGGTAGGGTCCAATGGCCGACTGTCTTGGTGACAGTCGTGTATCTTCTGGTTATATAAAGAGTTTCTTCAGTTGTACCTGAAAGTGTGAAGCGGGTATCTTTCTACCGTGAAAGTGGATAGGCCTGTGTGCCGAGTTAGGATCTGCGTTTCAAATTTTTTTTTCCACAAACTCATGTAAGAAAATTAATACAACACGAATTATTGTATCACATATTCTTCAAATTCTTTATATATAGATTTAAAAATTTGCAAGAAAAACGTTTCTACCTACTTCGGAAAGCATTTTAGAGACAAACATGGACCTAAAAGAAGATGATTGTCTTCTGGGCCGTAGCATCGTGTAGTCTGGTAGAAGTTTACCAACGTTTCAGAGGTTCTTACTGCCGCCATCATCAGGGCGATGAGTATGAAGATTTCTGTTTTCTGGGTTGTTACGCTGTGTAGTCTGGTCGATGTCCACCAACGTTTCGGAGGTCATACTGCCTCGATCATCAGGGCGATGAGTATGAAGATTTCTGTCTTCTGGGTTGTTGGCGCTGTGTAGTCTGGTCGATGTTTACCAACGTTTCAGAGGTCTTTGCTGCCTCCATCATCAGGGCGAAGAGCCCGGATTAGCCGAAGTATTTCGAAAGTTTTTCAGTGAGAATTCTCAGTACAAAGCTTTCCCCACGTAAGCTTCCCCATTTTTCGCTTTCTATAAGAGAAATATAAGTATTCGAAATATCCGTTTTGGGCGGTGGTTTAACCGTCCAGTCTTACCTCCAGGTTAACGTGTCGGTTCTTCCAGTGCACAGGGGTCGCCAACCGTACGCTCGCGGAAGTGTTCCGAGTGCTCGCGAGAACTCTTTGACGAAAGCAACTGAGCGGGACCAAGTTCGGTTAGTGCTAACGGCACACCGTTTATTATATTTGAGCTAGGGTAAAAGTATGGAAAGTGTTTACGTAATATAGTGATGATTCCTCAATTGTAAAAAAAACCTTTCATTTTAAACGCCCACAACTTCTTAAAGCATATGGTATCGGGTTTTGAATCGCAGTACATTCACGTATCCCTGTGGTATGTACGTGTTACACCGGGTGAGCACAAAATAACTTTTACACTTTAAAACGTGATACAGGAACTAATTCGGCGTACGTAGAACTCCACACCCATACCACCCGGTAGAAAAACTCTCAGAGTTTGTACAGACTTCACGGAGACTCGATATGTCCACGAGTCAGACGGCAGATGTCGAGACGATAATCCAGCGCGTCTCCAAACTTTGTGCTGTGTCCTCAGTGATGGAACCTATGGCAGTTATGATTCTCTGATACTCGGTTGGGTAGTTTCATGTGGAATTGTGTGCGAAATGCGCGTTGCACATCTGTTGCAGACGCTGTCTTCCATAACTGCAGAACACACGAACTCCTCTGCTGTGGGGGTAGCCGTTTCCAAAAATAGTGGCATCTGGCGGAGGCGTGCAAAACAACAGTCATCCGGGTCATTTGAAAGAAAACTTTGAGAGATTTTCTACCTACAGGCGCGGCTGTGAAGTTCTGAGTACGTCGCATTTGCTATCTGTATCATTTTGAAAGTGCAAACCTCTTTTTTAGCTCACCCTGTGTTAAATATCAGAGGAAGTAATCTTTCTACGTTTCAGACAGCTTTCTACATAATGTAGGCACCTCTGCGAAAAGTATATTGTGCAGTACACAAGCTGTAAACTGTTTGTGTTCGTAATTTATTAAGAATGACAAGCTGCTTTGTAGGCCGACTTATTTTCGAGTTTTTTTATCTTACACCGTTAATCTGTTGCACAGTTTTCTCGACTGCCGGACCTAACTCTTTAATGGTTCTTGCACGCTGACGTAACGTGGGGAATCCCTAGGCTATCCTTGTTACTTAGGTTGCCATGGTTACCAGGGGAATCTCCAGTCGTGCATACGACTCTGTCGTCACTGGAGTCATTAGCTAAGTTCTGAGTTCATATTCTGGCCAACCCGCCTGAGGGTGGCTCAGCATTGAGAATTATCTGAGGGTCATTTGTTGCTTAGGTCTTCTCAGTATCGCCCCTCTGTACGAAGTCGATCTTTCTGTTTGATTTACCAATCCAGGCTGCTGAATGCGATTATTTCTTCTTTAAAATCGAAACGAATGCATTTAATCGTTTTCTCGTAAGGACGAGTTTTTTAATCGACAGTTATCAACAGTAACACGGAATGGTATTTACCATAATGAGGTGCGTTCTAGAGATATAGGCGGTGCATTTCAATGCCGAAGCTGTCCGTACGCTTCAAAATACTTCTGTGATGTACGAGGTGCGATCGGAAAGTTTCAAGACTGTGTCAATAGAGGGCGAACCGGATGTAGTACGAGCTTCTGCCGCTAGGGGGTGCGGCCTACATTCATAGTGAATCTGTGTGCCAGCCGGCATCACCGAATTAGCATTTGTTTCTTAGTTACGGGCGTTTTGGTAGTGCATTACACCGACCCTCCTGCGATTTCGGAATGGCGTGTGCATCAAATTTTGCCAAAGACTCGCCAAAACGGCTAAGGAAACCTATGAAATGCTAAAGCAAGCATTTGGGGAGTCCGCAAACTTTGGTGTGGCATTCACGTTTTAAAAATGGCCGAACCGCTGTCGATGATGACAAGCGTTCTGGACGACCATCTTCGAGCACAACGCCCGAAAATGTTACGAAGATCGACGTCGTACCATCAACGACTTGTGCGACATTGTTGGGACCTGTCAGCTGATTCTAAAGGAAGAACTCCACAGGCGACGCATCCTGTCTGAGGACCAGAAGCAGAATCGACTTCTCGTTTGTCAGGAGCTCAAAGATCTTGCAAGAACCGACCCCAACTTCCTTTCTAAGCTCCGTGTGACTTCTTCCTCTTCCCAAAGATGAAAATTCAGCTAAAGGGAAGGAGATGTGAGACGATAGAAGAGATTCAGGCAGAATCGCAGATGGTGCTTGACAGGCTGACAAAGAAAGATTTCCAGGGATGCTTCCAGGCTTGGCAGCGGCGCTGGGATCGTTGTGTTCACTCCCAGGGGAACTACTTCGAGGGTGATGGATGAATTTAATACCTGAGATAAGTGGACGGGGTTTTATAGGCGCAGTCTTGAAACTTTCCGATCGCACCTCGTACTTTCCCTCACTCATAGGCAGTGGTTCTCAACCGGTGTGCTGCGAGGTTGCCCCTCATTTTTCGTAATTTAGTTTTTTTATTAATCAGTTGAATTATAATAATTGTAGTTCGCCTCAAGTAATGGCGACTGTGTAAGTTGGCTTGACCGTCTCTTGAAACGGGTCACATCAGACTGACATGGTAGACTGGAAACCACAGAAGAACGTTGCTTCGGATGCTATATTTTATTTTCCAGACATCGGAATTATAGAGGACAAATAACATCAGACATTTTCGTTAACTGGCTTTGTTCACGAAATTACACGCTCTGAAGATTCTCAAACACCAGCTGCACTGTCTTTGACAGTACCAAAAAATGTCACTAGAGGCACTGGTGGTGCAACACAGTTCTGAACGTGGTCATTTTTTTGTTGTTATTTCCCGTCCTTCCGCCGAGGAAAGAGATTTTTTTTTTTTGAAAAGGGAATATTGAAACCGTATTTACGTGTCCTTACACTATCTTTTGAGTTCGGTGTCTGTCAACTTTTTTCCCCTGCGTTCTTTGTTTGCATTTTCGTTCGGATGTTTTCGATTTTGTTCGGAATTTTTCGTATGAGCGAGTTCGCTTTCGGATGACGAGCAAATGTGAATATTCGTGAGGCGAGGACCGACTGTATTAACAAATTGTTAACCCAAATGCTGGAAGGTGATCAGTGCATCGGGGGATCTCTGCATTCTCAGGACAATGACATAAGAACATCGGTGTCGTGAGCTAGATTCGAACCAAGAATCACACAGATTTGTTTTCCACCGCGATGTGTCTTCTGGGATTTACGCCGTGAAGTCAGGTAGATATTAACCGACGTTTTAGAGGAGCTTACTATCTCCATTAGGATGATCGCCTCCGAAACTTCAGTTACTTATCTACCAGGCCACGAAGCAACATTCCAGAGGACAGCCGTCTTCAGTTCTATTAATCACAGTCCACATTGTGCTCACAATTCATGCACTTTCCTCAGACAGGTCTGTGATGTCGTGAAAAATAAGAGAGTAGGTTTTTTTAATCATACGGTACGTCACTAAGAGACCAAGTTTCCTAATCATACGGTACTCAACAAGGGACTGAATTCCCTAATCATACTGTACTTTACTGCCATCCTAATATCTATGTAATTTGACATGAGCCAATGAAACGAATTGAAATATCAGCTTTGATTACAGAGTGTAAGGGCTCTGGTAGGAGGCAGCTGTTCTGTGACAATATATCAAGAACTTAAAGCACCACAATGAAAATAAATAAATAAATACGGACCTGCTGGTTTACCTGGCATATAAGTTACCAGATGGTAGTTTTGTGGTTGCTGGTTTCAACCCCCCAACATAAAGCACTGATGTGAGGAGACCTATAATACGGTTCTCCTAGCATACCCTTCAGTTCGTTTTCGTCCAGTCCACATACGCCGTATAATTTTATCATCGCCATTCTTATACCTCTGCCTTTGTGGGTCTTCGTCTGTTGTAGCACCCTTCTTACAGACGACCCGAATATCCTCCAGGGGTGTTCAAGGCAGACTTCAAAAGTAACGTATGACCTGGGCAAAGACGTGTCGTGTAGTAACCATTTCATTCCGTGGTGCACAATCCCCATCTTAAGAAGCTGGTGGTCGTTTATGGAGTCGAGGAACTCCATAGCGTAGTGAGGATAGTGAAATCTAGGATGCTCCGATTGGCTGGACATGTACGAGGTGCGATCGGAAAGTTTCAAGACTGCGCGTATAAAAAGAAAACCCGTACACTTATCTCAGGTATTAAATTCATCCATCACCCTCGAAGTAGTTCCCCTGGGAGTGAACACAACGATCCCAGCGCAGTCTTGAAACTTTCCGATCGCACCTCGTAGGGGTGCATACAGGATTTTGGTACGGAATCCTGGAAAACGACCACTGGGAAGATCAAGAAGGAGATTTGAGGATAACATTAAGATGGATCTTAAGGATTTTTTTTTTAAAAATTTCTTTAGAAGGTAAGTTAAAAGTGAGAGCATCTTCACAGCGGTTGAAGCCAGACTCCTGCCAAACGCACCAATGCAAAACGGACCGTATTCCTCTCCCGTCTCTGATATAGTTTTTAGGGGGCGTAAGCCGTCTTTTGCTTCCCTCGACAGCCCTGTTATGCATAATTATCACTGTGTAAAGATGTTACATCCTTTAGCACGTGCTGTAAGGGTACTGTTTTGACAGGGAAGAGGTTGTATTATTTACAAGATTTACATAACGGAGAGGCAGTTTATTTATTCCTTTAACAGTGCAGTTTGTTTTAAGAAAACCCCGGGCTATGAACGGGGCTTTCCGCTCGTATGGATTTGCCACTGACCAGCAGCTGTTCGCATGCAACCTGTTGAGAAGCGCTTATGAGATCGCTCCACATATATCTTTATCAGACGAGATTAATGGAAGTGTTATCCGTCGACAGCAGCTTCTGTAAGGAATGGAAGAATACTGACTTTCGTGACAGGCGTAGAAAATGAATAAGAAATCTGAAAAGGCACGAGGAGAAGGTCTTCCTCACATCGGCGATGAGACGGGAAATGTAGAAAATATACCCGTGGCAGGACAGATGATGTTGATATGCAATTGTCACTGCTTTTGAATACGATTATGTGGGTCCTGTGATTTGCAGTCAGCTAAGATACCAGTTAGGATGATGCTCTTACGGCGTAGTGCCAAATATTGAAAGTTTGTGCAAACGATGGTTCTTTACTGTCACCACAGGGGGAGATGTTTTGGGTTATTTTGTTGTGGCGTGCATTCATCATGCTTTTCTGGGAATTTTCGTTGATTTTTAAGAACCTGTCTTTATCTATTTTTACTTAGTTTCCAGTATGAGCCGGGATAGCTCAGTCAGTATAGTGACTAGCTACGGGCTGGACGACCGGGGTTCGATCCCCGACGGGGGCAGAGGATTTTTCCTCTAGCCACTCACCCCCATCTAGTGCCGAGGTCAAGGAAGAGAGGAGCTATACCTCCTCTCACCCCAAACGCCTACATGGCGTATAGTGGGACAAACTTTACTTTACTTAGTTTCCAGTATATCGTTATGTATTAAACGTGGTAAGGGTTTTTTTGTTGTATTTGTTGAAAATCTTCTTTTAAAAAAAGTCCCGGGTCTTTTTATATTACTCTACATTTTGTTTATTCGGTTCGAATCCCAGGATTTGCCAGCCTAAATTTTTTTTGGTTTGGGGACAGACCGTGGCAGAACCCCGTATTGCGATTATGTCGATGAGAGGATGATTGGCAGTCACAAAGAATGCACACAAGCGTAGTTACCCTAAGCGGCATTCGACCCCATGATCCTGAGAACCGAATATGCTAGAACACTTTTACGACCATTGCAAAATGCTAGAAACCCAGGGGCATTTACAAACAAGAGTGGATCGGTGTAAGCTGCTTCATATAAGATTTGAATCACTTCGACCTTGGAAGAACGTTGGTATCTAACTTCAAGTCCACGGCGCGTTACAATCCAGACGTCCAACATCTGCAATAAATATATATTTTAACAGAGTGGACAGTATACGTTTTAGGGGCCATTAGATTATATGTTTAGGAACGTGGATAAAGTAAGCCTATTCGTCTTATTTAAAGTTTACGTCTGTAAGTAGGATTTGAGGTTCTGATAGCGGTGAGTCCGAAGATGGCTGTATTCTGGGTTGTAATGCCATGTAATCTGGTGGAAGTTTACGGACGTTTCAGAGACCCTTGCTGCCTCCATCATCGACGTGACTTTTACCAGACTACAGAGCGCTACGACACAAGACAGCCATCTTTTCCACGTATATGTATTGCTTAGTGAGAGCACTTTTATGTCGTGTATGTTTAACGAGGAACTCATAAATATGAAGATTGTTCATGATCGTATATTTTCGATGTATTTTCGTCAGGGGCTCAGATATTAAATCTCGTCAAAATTTAGCGCACTGCTCCGGTGTCTCGGTCTTGTTAGCTCGCCGGCTTCTTATCGGGGAAGTCCAGGGTTTGATTTTCGACCCGGAGGCTGGATATTCTGACGTTCTTTTGAGAGTTCTCTCATTTTATCTTGTTAAATGCTGGATACTTGAATGATTAATAATAGCGTAACAGGGCACGTGTTGTATGACAATGTGTGGGTGTTATGCGCCCCCAGAGTCCACAATAATGACTGAAGATGTCAAGATAGTTTATTTTACAAGTGCTGCTACCATTAAGAAACTTTTAGAAGTACGGTGCTTCTAATACGAGAAATAGAAACGTCCATCGGGCCACTAGTGCCTTAAAATGGACTATCGGTCTATTTCTTCCGTACATTCTCAGTTCTTCAATCGTAATCATATTTCCACTCGACGTCATGTAAACTGTGCAATTGATATCTGGTAAAAATCTGATAAAAATGTACGCTAGCATAATGTATGAAAATTGTATTTGAATTATTTATCGTTTTGAAGCTTTATATAATTATATACACCTGAGGATGGTTCTTTTAGGAACTGAAAATGTCGTGAAACATGAAAAATGATGGTCTAATGTAAATCGTATATTTCGATAAAGAACATCATTTAATATTTTAAATGTTAATTATTGTAATATTTTAATATTTAATAAGAATTATTGTGATTAGACGGACAAAATTTAATATATAATATATGATAAAGCGTTATTAAACCGACGGACTGTTTTGAAAGTCTGGACGTGACCTCAGAACTCTGATTGTGATCTTGCTGTCTGGTTATCCCTGTAACAACCGCAACGATTCCCCTCCCCCCCTCCAATACCTGTAGAAGGACCCGCAAGACCGCCCCTAGCAAACAATCATCTCTTATTTACTACCATTTCAGGAGCCATCCTCCATTCTTTGCACCCGGCTCAATTTCTTTTTTTTCATACGCACAGAAATTCATCATTAAATATTTCAGTCATTTCTGCAGTTGTCTTGACAATTGCTCCGCATAAAACAGAGATAATAAAACAAGTCACAGTATCTTCACCCACA
Source organism: Zootermopsis nevadensis (assembly GCF_000696155.1). Next base: position 848,739 of record NW_019060065.1, read on the forward strand.
GCCTTCTTGTTTTAGTAACAAGCTGTATGATCCTGCCTGTTCCTACATTACTAACTGCTGAACGGTTACAGTGTATTAATTATGTAGGTTAGTGCAGGCTTCATTATTCAGCTAATGCGTCTTGTTCACCTTGTCTCGCCACTGCTCATTAGCTGTTAATGGCTCAATATTTATGCCTTGCGCATTGCTAACGTGTGCCGAAGCTGCCTGACCACACCCTCAAGACTTAGCCTACTTCAACGTCCAGGACAGTGGAATTCTGACCTATACTCTTCTGTACGTTCGCAGAATTAAGTTTAACAATGAATAATTATACTGAACGGTAGTTATATCCCATTATTCATTCAAGGCCGTGGTCTAGGCAACACGGGGTTTTCCTCCGGGGGCTTCCCCGGTTTCTCCATTCACACACAGAAGAAGGCAATTGCAAACCACTTCTGGATCATCTGCCAAGAACGTATATGAACAGGTCCCAGTCCGAGAAAAGGATGGAAGGATCCTGTTCATATGGACCTGTCGTCAGACAGAACACTACATAAAAATAAATAACTTATTGATATTTATGTTCACAACCTTTTTTCACTCTCGGCACATCCTAATTTGTCAAAAACACATTCAAACAAATTCTCAGTCCCGTTTCGATCAAAATTTGTGTGTGCAATGAAAACGTTATAACGCTGGGCGAGCACGTACTGAAACAAACGCGTCAGAAGGTAAATTGTTGTCAGCAGTTTCGTCATTCTGCTGGTAGGTGACTCTCAAGAATATAATAAAGCCACAGGCATGCACAGTTGCTTCGTAAAAATAAAGATAAAATTTATATCCCGAACTCTTGCAAGATAGATGTAGTTAAGGGGTATATTTTTTTTTTAAATTTCACGTATCCCCTAAAATGTGAGATACTGAATGATTATTTTATCTGTTTTAAAAAAAGTCGTAATTGTATTTTGAATTGAGTTCAGAAATACCCATGAAGTTGTTTTAAAACATAACCTCATTCAAAGATTACTACTGTTACGACTACTACAGGAAGTTAACAGTAATAATAACTGTAAAATCCCGACTTCATTAATGTAACCTTTGTAATTAACGTACAGGGGTGTACAAATCTTTTATGTTCGTTCTGATCTGTTAGATAGAATTCTTTGGTATTCGCATAATATTGTTCACTGTGCAGTGAGTCGATGGTTTGCATATGAAATGATATTTTTCAAACCTTGTACGCTATATAATGCCGAGAGTTAGGGTGATTTTGGGTGACGATTTATAAAGGACAGAGTCTGAAGTAGCTTGTTGGGAGATATTATCATACCATTTGCCTGGAGGGTCCCACATACAGTGGAAGATGCCCGCAACCCCACGGTCCTGCATTACACAGTGGAAACACGTTCTGATTTTTGTTAATTTGCCTATTTTTGGGGGAGGGGGGAAGCAGTGTTTTTCTAACAGAACTAATTTAATCCTCTGCCCTGCTTCAAAGTAGGCCTCTTTCTGTTCTTAGTAACGAAATGAAATTAGTCCCAGAGGAACGACCAAAATCGAGATCCGACGCGCTGGCGACCTCTCTACGTCATCTGGACATTTTCCTCTCTTCACGGAGTTTGGCCCGCGGGAAGGGATAAATAGATGAACGAATGGCCTCGTTATTAATGACTCTGCTCTTCTGAAATACTCATTTAATAGCCCCTGGTATTGGATATAAAAACGAATGGAAGAAACGAGAAAGAAATTCTGATGAAGCACCTTCAGGGTACACAAACATTAATTGCAGGGTTACTATTTGTTCAAGGCTCCATATTCCCTTGAAGGTGTAGCGATTTGCTTGTTTGCAGTATGAAGCATGCTCTGCTCTCAAATAACCACGTGACCGCTGTTTGCTTTCCACGGGGTTGGTTCACAGGTCGACAAAAACGACTTGGAGTCTAAAGGATATGTTCAAAGCAGCGCGTTCTGTGTAATGAATGACGTCCGATACAAAACTGCAAGCTGTTTACTGTAGACCTACGTATATGTAAGAGACGAAGAACTGCTGTAAAATGATTCAGATTAATTTGTTAAATTATAATTCGGGGTCGCGTGTTTCAGCCTCAGGGTTAGTTCCGGACCTGACCGGATTGATTTAACCAGTTACGATTCTATGCACGAGATTATTTGGGTCCTACTCGTATCGAAATAATGTCGTTTGACTACGACCGATGTTTCTTGTTTCTTCCGACTGAGCCGTGAACGTCCAGCCGGTCGTAAGTCACTTGGATCAGACAAGAAGACGGAACAGTCGTGAAGCTCCATATTGTGTTTTATTTATTTATTTAGTGTTCTGTCTGACGACAGGTCCATATGAACAGGATCCTTCCATTCTTTTCTCGGACTGGGACCTGTTCATATACGTTCTTGGCAGATGATCCAGAAGTGGTTTGCCATTGCCTTCTTCTGTGTGTGAATGGAGTAATTGTTGGGATGCAACGGAGGAAAACTCCGTGTTGCCTAGACCACGGCCTTGCCCAACACAAGTTAAAAATTCGGGCCCCGCCCCTGATTCAAATTATAGCTATCAGACATTGTGTAAGTAGAACATTTAGGGCCTTCTGTGGCTTCTACTCGAAAAGGAACATTTTTCGTAACTGCGTTCATGGCAAATTCGGAATCGAGAAACAATTCACACCGACTTGAATTTCTCGGGTATTTTCGTAGTTGTTTCCTCCCAGAAAATAGTTCGAGATGAAATCTTACAAACTGGGCATTAGATATGTTTGTACCGTTCCTCAAACGCACGAAGTAACCTCAGATGTTTAATGGAATTTATGCGTAAAAAGAAAAATGTGTTAATGTTAAGATTTTCAGGGTAGATTGTAAATTGATAGGGTTTCATTCGGGCTTTACTAAAGGGAAGTCGGGCTTAGCTGGGGTTCTAAGTGACATATATCAGGATAAACTTCGGACCCTGAGCCAGACGAAATTAAAAAAATCGGCCAGTCCGGACCTCTTTAGTTATGGTTCGCTCAGCAGGACCCCTTTTTATCCCTTCTCAATGTTGCCGGGCTTACCATTAATAGTATCTAAATCTGAGCGGAAATGTGCTCTCGGATGATTTCCATTTTGTAACTTGATATGCTCCATGGCATGTTCTTACGGTACGTGACGTTGTATGTCTGCCGCCGTTCAATAAGCAGAATGACACAATAAACAGTAGCTGTGTATGGCGTCCACATTTGCAGAGGACGGCTGACGTCGGCTCGCGGATTGTTGAGGATGTAGTGTAACTTTACAGGTGAAGATTTCTGTCTTCTGGGTTGTTGCGCTGTGTAGTCTGGTCGATGTCTACCAACGTTTCAGAGGTCATACTGCCTCCATCATCAGGGCGACAACCCAGAAGACAGAAATCTTCATACTCTTCGCCCTGATGAT
>NW_019060065.1:866408-895156 GCF_000696155.1 Zootermopsis nevadensis
AACCCAGAAGACAGAAATCTTCATACTCATCGCCCTGATGACGGAGGCAGTATGACCTCTGAAACGTTGGTTAACATCGACCAGACTACACAGCGCAATAACCCAGAAGACAGAAAACTTCAGACTGTTGGTTATTCAATAATTTTTTGACTGAACGGAATCAGTTGATAAGTGGAACAACACTACTGTCTACAGTGGACCTTTCCACGTAATGATGACTGAACGTTGAACGTCATCTCCGCTGATCGCGTGGGGCATGCAATCACGGTTAGTAGTTTTAATAGGTAACTTGGTGATTTATGTTGTCTGTTCACAGGTGGTTGCCAGTTCCCGAAACAATGGTCAGGACACTGGTTCCAGTCTGGAGTGCCTCATCTGCTCACTGTCAATTCAACCTCCATAGAAACCAAAGGAGAGTGTGTGGAGGGTCAGGGAGACAAGTTTATAGTAGAGGACAGGTGAGTCATCACAGGTGGCTTTATTTAGTACTCTTAGTAGTCTATTACAATGTGACCTACACATCTGCTAGCTTGGACACATATTGTGCTTGGTTTTATTCTCTGAAATTGAAAAACACAGTTACAGACACTTTGCATGAATAAAGCGAATTACATAATATTAAATATTTCAGATACATATCAGCGTTGAAAAATAAAACAAATGCCATGCGTTCCTGTGTTCTTAAGTTGGCAACAGGAAGTTCTGGAAAGAACCTCGTGATTTCGTAATCGCTTTTAACGCTTGAATCTGCAAGAAATCGGCGATGATGCAAGTGATTTAACTTTGTGAAAACGTGCAGTTTTAGTATCTGGAAGTTTTGATATTAGACGTCGAATTTTTGCAGTATCACTGTGCTTTATAGTTTTAACCACTGTATACCGCTATACTGTAATGTACAGATTTTACGTGGTAATGTTGTATTAAGAGATTAACATTATTTTGGTAATATGTATGCTTGTTTTGATGCATTTGTTCCCTTTCTGATGTAACCATTTTAAAGAATTTATTCATGGCTCTGCTAAATCAGAACGGAATAACGTTAGTAATTCTCTCAGGCCTTAAATCTAGGAACACTATGCAATTAAAACGTAACTCATATTCCATTTCTTGAACCACAGTTTTGAAAAGAACGTGTATTACTGCATTGTTTTAACAATAACTTATGTTAAACAGTGTTATTTTGTAATGGTTACTGTCTGTCTTATACCTTTGAAAAATTTTAAGCAGTCGTTTTCGAGACGAATTTTAACGAACATGGGGATCTCCAAACTTTTTCACAAGTGTGCCCTGTCGTCAGTAAATTCAGTGTTTGTGGGCCCGACTGCGAAGGATGAAACATTTTTTTGGAAACGTAGATGCCCAGTATACGAATCTAAGTTATTTTATTAGTAAACGTGGAAAATGAATTGGAAAATTAAGATTTTTTGCAATGATCATCCAACCCACAGGCTGTACTTTGGAGATCCCTACTCTACACTAAAAAATTAATAATGATTGCCATACGTGGTTCTAAATTCAGTTTAACGAACATACTTTATAGGAAAAGTGACTTTTAAGGTAAGACAATTTTCATGCTTCCTTCAGCTTTCTGAAGGCGGAACATTTATTAGTAGAGGTCTTTTCAAATTTAGATTAAATTAAAGTTGAGAACATAATATACCTTTGTATTTTACTTAGGAATGTGAGAATGTAGCAGTGAATCTCTAGATACTTTCGAGTTAAATATAAAGTTGTTTAGTTGGGCTGCCGAGCCTGTGGAGAAGGAGTGCAGATCTTACGTAGAAATTTATCTAGACTCCCTTCAAAACACACTGCTCTTTGTGAACGCAGCAAAGGAAACTAAGAATTGAGCTTCATAAACTTAATAAAGTCTCTTGTTTCCGATGAATACTGCCTAAAACCACTGTCACAATACAAAACACGACGGGAATGTACAAATTATATAATTGTGAAGTACAGGAATTTTAACAGTTTCACTGTAGCGTGAACTCCATTTGTGTCTGTAATAATTGCGCGAACGTTAGTGCGATAAGAGTTGGATTATATTTGTGGTTTCTGCGAAGTTATAATTAGTGTTCGGGTGGGTCGGGTCTCTTTCGCTTTGCCATGAGAATAATAATAAGTGAAAGGAGAGCATATAATATCCTGGAATGTATACAGTTGGCATTCTGCTTTACTGCTGCTTGGAATCAATAATCCACTGGCATGTGGACGTAGACAGATGGGAGCATAGCTGTAATTCTCTGCATGTATCACTTATAGCTTCTTCTTTATTACGCCATCTCCTTTACAGGTGGTTGGCGACAGTGACAAGATATGAATCACATCACTATTGGATAAATTTGAACGCTTTTAGAATTTTTCCATCAGTGTTTCCCTGGTGTTACTAAGCTCAAAATTCAGGAATAACATACTGCCTGTAAATTTGGGAACTTCTAATAGGCTGTGGACTGATGCGACTTACAGTTCCTTTCAGAATGATTAAGAAATGGTCTTAAAAGCTGGGGTGGCTCGAGTCTTCTATGCTAATGACACGTAATGGTGAGGTCTACGAGGTGCGATCGGAAAGTTTCAAGACTGAGTCAATAGCGGGCGAACCGGATGTAGTACGAGCTTCTGCCGCTAGGGGGTGCGGCCTACATTCATAGTGAATCAGTGTGCCAGCCGGCATCATCGAATTAGCATTTGTTTCTTAGTTACGGGCGTTTTGGTAGTGCATTACACCGACCCTCCTGCGATTTCGGAATGGCGGATTTTCATGAACAAAAAGATCGACGTCGTACCATCAACGACTTGTGCGACATTTTTGGGATAGGCTATGGGACCTGTCAGCTGATTCTAAAGGAAGAACTCCACATGCGACGCATCCTGTCAGAGGACTAGAAGCAGAATCGACTTCTCGTTTGTCAGGAGTTTAAAGATCTTGCAAGAACCGACCCCAGCTTCCTTTCTAAGCTCCGTGTGACTTCTTCCTCTTCCCAAAGTTGAAAATTCAGCTAAAGGGAAGGAGATTTGAGACGATAGAAGAGATTCAGGCAGAATCGCAGATGGTGCTTGAGAGGCTGACAAAGAAAGATTTCCAGGGATGCTTCCAGGCTTGGCAGCGGCGCTGGGATCGTTGTGTTCACTCCCAGGGGAACTACTTCGAGGGTGATGGATGAATTTAATACCTGAGATAAGTGTACGGGTTTTTATAGGCGCAGTCTAGAAACTTTCCGATCGCACCTTGTATCTAATTGGTGGCTCCAGCTGGCTACTTCCCACCTGTATAGAGCTGGGAATGCATACTTGGGATCTTACAAAGAGCGCGTCTGTTGTATAAGGAGCTGGGCCACTTGTTGACCGGTTGGTTTCTGTTCCGGTAGATGTTTAAGGCTGGTAATACATTGTCTGAGTCAAGTCAAGCTGAATTTTTAAAAATTTAGCCACAGATGCACGTAATGTATGTGGTCGTAATTAGAATATGTGAAGTCTGATCCTCTAGGTCCGTGATGGTGACTACTGGCTTTGTACAGTGGATAATTACGATGTCATTTGCAGCTAAATACGGTTTCTTGCTTGCAGAGTGGACAGCTGTTACCGATGCGTTGTTATACACGAGAAGCACCCAAATGTGTTACAGTACAAGGAGAGTAAGTATGCAGTATTCTGTTCTTTTAAGTGGTGTGTCATAATTGTTGTAATGAAGGACAAACGTAAACAGAGGACGATTTTTTAAAATGAGACCCGACATTTTAAGATTGGATTCATCCGTGTCAATAGTGGGATGTTGGTGGACAAGGAAATTAACTTTTGGTTTATATTATGTTGAATAAAGTTATCCACATTTTTGTGCTTCTCATTTAAGACCACTCATACGTACACTATTTGCTGTGTTCCCATTAAAAAATGTCTATGAGTCAACTATATTTTTACATATGTAAATAGATCTAAATATCTGGACATCCCAACAATAATTTAAAGCTTTTTTGAATGTTTTGCGTTGTTATTTTATTTCATGACATACCATGATAACCAGGTTTGCCATGTAAACTAATGTGTGCAAAAGTACTTATTGCTTATTGTTTGAAAATATTGTACAGAGCATGATATTTTTAGTTCACTACATTTCTGATATAGTAGTTTTTATTTTGGAAAGAATTTATTAGGATAAATGTACAAGTTAATTAAAAACTTAAAGTAAAGAATTGGTTTAAAAATATTTTTAAGTCCTTTACATTAATTAGAATTTTATCTTGTTCCATAAGTGCACTGTTGATATTATGTCTCAGTTGTATTGATAGACACGTTCTCTTCATAAGAGGTTTTATTATTCTTTTGCTCATGTAAGATGTTATTTTGCTTTTAAAGCAAAAGGTAATACTTTGTAATTTGTCATGAAGTTCTCATGAAATGCCTATTGCAGACTAGCTGTATTTTTCTATGGGTTATTTATTGATAGCATATATTTTGAAGTTGGGTTACATGACGTGTATTTATTGCAGCATACTGTGATTCGAGAGAGAGTCTGGACCATATGTGTGGGCAGATAACAGGCGACGCCAATTTGTTCTCCATGTTTCGGGCTGAACCAGCTGGTTTACCTGTCCCCTGCCCTTTTAAAGGTGCACCCTTCACCTTTACATATAACCGAGGATCGGGGGAGTGCGGGAGCCCAGTGTCAAGGGTGGACTCTTGTACAGATGAGTCTAAACTTCTGTTGAGGTATCAGGCCTGCCCCGATGTACAAGGCACAGAAAGTGCAGGTTTGTCATTTTTAATAATTAGTTTATTATTTTAATGGAATGGATTTGGTCAGAACAGTAAGAAGTTGTAGTTAGGACTATAAAATTTCCTTCGCCTTATCGTTGTGTCAGGTGCAGCTTATTACATCTTATGCCATCTCTTCACTGTTCTGAAATTTCTCTGCCTCTTAGACTTTATGCTATAATCTGGTTTTGGTATTCTCTTCCTTTTATTCTGAACCTGGTATTTCTTGAAATTAAAACACGCTGTGGTAGATTTTGGCGATTGATAACGTGTCAGTTTTGGAGTCTGTTATGACAGCCTACTTCGCTGTACTACCTAGAATTGTTTATGACACATTTCAGACCCTAATTTGTTGCTGTAGCTTTCAAATTACAGTTTGTAATGTGATCATGTTCTATATTAAACTCAAGGCAAACCAGAAAGAATAAAACACCATGTGCAATCCTGTTCTGTGTTTTTATTGTTGTTGAGAATTTCACCTTCCGTAGCTTATGTCAGCTTCTTAACTTCTTGAGTAACTTGTTCTTATCAATTTTGATTACATAAACACAAAGACTAATTAAGTCAAGGTTTTCAAGTATGTGTGTCTGTAATTTGGCACCATGTTCCACCATATTATGAAGTGATGGCATTAACTTTCCTCACATCATTTGTCATGAACAAATTAATGGAAATGGCATTTTATTACACAGGGACCTGGTAAACATGCTCAGAAGGTCTTGGGTCAATCCTCTTCATATGTATTCAGGTTTTTCTCCTGCCTCGTGTCATAGTTAAACTTGAAAATGTGCGAAATATCAGGTCTCGACTGTGGAGCCCATCCTAAGAGAATAGGTCACCTGTACCAGCTTTCATTCCCCGCATCTCAGAAATAAACTTATTGACTTATCTGGGTAGGCACTTGTAGCGAAGGTCATGGCAGGTTTGTGAGACTTATTAGTTTTGAATTAATAGGCAGCTCTGTGCGACTTATTAATTTAAATTGTGTCATTAGTATTTATGAGAATTCATTCAGGAGGGTGCAATTACTCTGTATTCCTTTAACATGGGGTGAAATTGCCATTCAGCTGCATATATAATACAGAGCGTTATTTGTTATGGCCTTTGGAATGTGGTTCTGGATCTGTTGCGACAGTTTACTTTTTTATATTTATAATATGAACAAAATATTATGTAGCATTAAGAAAAATATGTTTTCCATCTGTCATAATTTCTCCTTTTGGAATGCTACTAGTTACTTGTGCCCTCGTTTAGAATCTGAACAGTTCAGTGTGTTTTATTCATATTTTGGCTTTAGGAATATAAGTGTTTACATTGTATAAATTTAAAATATACTAGCTTAAAAATTAGATTTTGTATGAAACCTGTAACAGAAGATGGAAATTTTCTTGAAAATGGTTCTGATGGTTTTGGTTACGTTTCACTCGTCTGAATAGAACATGATCCCAAACAGTACTATTTTAGATGAATGTTCTAAAATAAAAGTAATATGATATCTAGGTATTCCTTCACATACACAATGATATGAAGAAATAAGTGCAATATTTCCCTGGTAGTGATCAATGGTTTATAAAACTAATTTAATTTTATCATCAGGATTTATTATACTCATATCTAGAAATGAGTCTAAAGTGAATGTTCTGACAGTTTATCTCCGAGATATCAGAACTTGTTTGTACTTCTATTTTCCAGTGGAGGAGCTTGAATGTCTCCAGTTTATCTCCGAGATGTCAGAACTTGTTTGTACTTCAATTTTCCAGTGGAGGAGCTTGAATGTCTAGCCACATGGAAAGATGGTTCTACACGCTACCTGGTGGGAAAACTGTACCATAAGATGGCTACATCAGATGAAGACCGGTACAGGTGTTTTGTATATGACCAACAGCACCAACACAGCCATCACCAGGTTTACCAAGTGGCACAGTCTGGCGATGCAACATGCAATGGGCTTCCCTCTGCTCTGGAGGGTTCTCGCACAATGAAACTTACAACAAGTATGTTGCTTGTGTTATGCCTGACACTGTTACAGCCGTCGAATCAAAGTGTATGAAATGATGGGATCACTTGAATAGGCGAAAACAATTTCTCATCGTGATGGATGTCTTGCCTCATAACCAGACTATAGGACAGAAACATTACAGTACGGTAGCTAATAAATCCAAGTATGACAAAATTTGAATGTTTGGGAAGAAAAGAAGAAATCAAAATTGCATTCATGAAGAAATTAAGAGCAGATTACATCTGGGAATGGTTGCTACGTTGCAGTTCACAATATTTTGTCTTCCTGTCAGTAATGTAAAAACATAACTAGCCAACGAACTATTGAGAAATGTATTCAGAATTTTAATTGGACGTTTTGTAAGGCAGAGACCACCTAGAAGACCTAAGCACCGTTAATATAACATTAAAACAGATCTTAGGCAAATAGGTTGTGTGTTGATTGGATTCATCTGGCTCAACACAAAAATTGGTAGCAGGCTCTTGTGAACATGGTAATGAACATTCAGTATCCAATAAAATACATTAAATTTCTTATATTAGGTTAGACTAGGCCAACCCCCTTCACTTCACTACTACCATTAGAAGAAGCTAGCATGCAAAGCAATAACATCTGAAACTCTGGAACAAGAAGAAGCGTGCTGACGCTGAAGCTTCAGTAAAAATTAAATTAAATCCGTGGCATAACAGCTCCAGAGAGCCAAAGCCGACTAGCTTGACTGCTGGCCTCACATTCACATGCCTAAGCAGAGGTGAACGATCATCCAACCAGATGTAGAATGACGTGTGGTCAGCACGACGAACCCCCAGCCGAAGCTTCAGTAAACAGTTGATAAAGAAAACCTACAGCGGAGTCTTTCTTGAGAATGTGACATTATGCTCAGCAAGTTGAGAGATATTCTGAATCAGAAAAATATTCTGTAGCTAATATATACTTGCAGTTAATCAGCTGTTATCACAGATCTTTAGGTGATCGTTAACACTCGTCTGTTGCAGTTGAAAATCAGCACAGCCGGTGTCGCTACCCTACATTTATCACTGACCATCACCACTGGCATACACTGGACCATTCACAGTCTTTTGTGATCCTTCATAAGAATACTACGCTGCGCATCACCAGAGAGGAGGGAGGGCAGGAGATGCGGGTAGTGTGTCACAATGAATACCACACGTCACACCATCAAGTCACCGTAGTTGCCCATGCCACGAGTGGGTGGTTAGTATAATGACCTTATCATTACTGACAGAACAGATTTATTTATAACCTGATTGCTACATTGCATGAGGTTTGCTACGTGAAGTGATTCCTTCAGAACTTGACTAAAATGTTCAGTGGCAGTGGAACTCACTGGGTGATAACGTTATAACAGTACTATCAGCAGTGGGACTTGATATGCCATGGGGGAAAGTTTTTATAAAAACTAGTAATATGGATTTATTTTTGAAGGTGATACCATCATACCTCTATCGATTATTGCCACTCTCACTACAGGGTGACCAATGAATCTAAAACCCTGGAAAATATGTGAATTACAAGTGGAGATTCCACTTCCACCCCTGATTTTGGGAACAGTCAGTTCCTCTCTGTTTAGCCATTCTCCTTTCATCCTCTCCTGGCACCGTCTTAAAGCTGTGCTGTTGTCAGACTAAACATGATGAGTGACTGGTAGAGAATATGTTATAAAACAGTTCAGCATGAACAAGATATGGTAACTCAGTCTACCACAGCATTACTGACAACAGTCTTACCAGAGGTGTATCAAGTATAGATTTTCTAAGCTGCAGAAATGAAGTCAGCATTCCTATCAGGCGATTTTGATTCATTGGTCCTAGTATTTCTGCCATCCTCATTAAAGTTTTTCATAATTTATATTCTTCAGTGCTTAGTCTGTTTCCTTGTTCCATGTCTGCTGTTATTACTCCACTTTTAACCTCCCAGATCAGAATGTGTATAGAGGCTCTGTGCAATCATATTTAAAATGTTATCTAGGATTCTTTTTATTATAGCCGGAAAACATGTTCTTTCCATTTCTGTCTGTTTGATTATTGTGTCTGAGAGAGGGTGTATTTGTAATTATTCTCTTACATATGTGTTTTTCATGTAAATTACATTCTAAACAGATATAACTTGTAATCTAATTACAAATTCTGATTTTGTATATTTATTTCTTTTTTATTTGGTATAGGAGGTTGATTTTTCATTTGGTAACACATTGTCCGTCATGTTTTAGCAACAGTGGCTATGTCTGCATGGCATTCTACAGGCGTGAGGGTCATGTCATTGAACTGCAGCAGAGCAGTAAGTACAAATTAGAGTGTCCTCTTTATTCATTGTTTAAGTACATTTCTGGTGTCGGGGAGGTTTGCGTTAGTGTTGTCAATAGTCCAATAATTTTTAATTAACCTTCGTACAGACTGTATATCCTGGGTAACTAATTTTAACTCTTAATATTTTAACTTTTCATTTTGTTCTTCACATGACACCCAAATAAGGAAAAAATTGAAGTGGGAGACCTAGAAATCAGTCCATTACCCTTATATTTATTCAGAAAGTAGGTAGTCAGTGAGATTTTAGCTTTTCAAAGCAGTGAGTATGAAACGGCTGGCTTCTGGGTTATTCCTTGTAGTCTGCTAGAAGTTTACTGTTTCAGAGGTCCTCGCTGCCTCCATTATTCAGGCAACGATTGCCTTGGTGATGGAGGCAGCAAACACCCTGAAATATGTGTAGACTTCTACCGGACTACATGGTGCAACGACCGAGAAGACATCCCTGAGGCTGTGGAAAAGCATAATTATCAAGGATCTTAAAATTCCATTTTGCTGTTTGTCGTTTCTTTCTGCAACAAAAATCAGACCTGTCACTTTTGAGCTCGTAATTGTATACTGCAAGCTTATCTTAGAAGTATCCCTTTTTATGTTTTGTGTGTGTTGGATGTACTGGAACCTCAGATTTGAAAGTTATGCCTATTTACAACCCTTGATATATATTTTATGTCTCTTTGTTTGCTATGCTGATGTGTATGAATATAGAAGATTCAAGCCAAGTCATGTTTTCCAATGAAGCTACATTGTGTATGTCAGGGAGCCCATATTGATATAATACAACCGAAATAGAAACTTTACAGTGTTACTTTTAAATCAGTTTGTTTTGTTATTCTGTGTTGTTACGTTCATTAAAAATTGAAATACCAGTGTCTCTGAATATTACTTTCTAATACACATTTATTGTTTATTTCTTGTTATTTGCACCGGACATAAGAAAGTTTGTATGCGTACTTTGCACGATGTATTTAAGTTTAAGAGAAACTTGTTCCGATCTTTTACGAGGGGACCGGACAGGCAGGTACACAAAGAGTTGAACTTCTCAGAATGAAATGTGGAGTAACTGAATTAATATGCATTAATATTTCTTGAATGCTTTGCTTGCAGCTCTGTTTGTCCAAGTGCCAGAAGAGGCATGCAGTCCTGCCAACTTTAATCCAGCTACTCTACCATACATAACACTTATAAGTAAGTAGCAAATATTCATTTTGAGGTCACTGCACTGCTAATGATCTGAAGATTCTCCACACGTTGGAAGAGTATTTTGCAGTTGTTGGCTGTGTTTTATTTAAATGTGCCGGGATGGCCGAAAGTCACAATTGGATGGTCTGTAAGGCATAATAAGATTTGTCATGAGTAAAGGAAAGAAGATGTGTGTTATGATGATGGTATGCACAATTCATGTGCATGCTGTAACTGAGTTAAAAGGTTAGAATTCCATACCTTCAACACCACCACACCCGTTAATGTTCAGTGGGCCTTCTGGTGCACTTGGCAGCAAATACAATTATGCGTTGAAAATGACAGTAACCATATTTACTGATTAGAAGGCTGAGTGCTGTGTGGTGCAACATCTGTTAATTTCATAATGTACATTGATATCATTTACATATTCCTTTGTAGTTAAAATGTTTGTATACTAAGTCTCTAATCTTGTATTATGCCTTCTACGCCATTCAACTTGGACATTGTCTGTCCGTGTATTCATAAAGAACATTAAGTAAGTACTACATATTTCTCTTGCTTATGATTTAGGTATTTTGTACTTTTCCTCAGTTCTTTCATATAAAACAAAAAGAAAATACTCCACATTTATCTTGAATTGTCCTACACCATTTTCTCCACATTCCCTCATTGCAGATGTGAGGGTTTCATATTCCACAAAGCAGAATATGAATCACCACGGTGGTCTAGCGGTTAGAACACTGGCCTTGTAATCCTGGGGTCTCGGGTTCGATTCCCGGCGGTGCCCGAATTTATAACTTGTGTTGGGCAAGGCCGTGGTCTAGGCAACACGGAGTTTTCCTCCGGGGGCTTCCCCGGTTTCTCCGTGGCATCCCAACAATTACTCCATTCACACACAGAAGAAGGCAGTGGCAAACCACTTCTGGATCATCTGAACAGGTCCAAGTCTGGGAAAAGGATGGAAGGATCCTGTTCATATGGACCTGTCGTCAGACAGAACACTAAATAAAAAATAATAAAAGAGGTGAAGTTTCATAATAGATTTATAAGTTATCATAGGATTGTTATAAATGAGGAACCGAGATGATTATGGAAGAAGTGATCATGATTTATTGAAGGTATTATTCTGGCATTCATGTGGCAGGCTCATTGAAAACTATGGGAAACCTCAGTTTGGATACACAACATCACAATTGTACCATTTATCTTGGATATTTCTTTCTCTTGATATGCCATCTCTGCCATCTCAATTGCTGGCTTTCTCTGCGGGCTGTAACCATGTTTTAAATCCTTCAGTTGGTACCATCTCATGTTTTTGTGTTGGTACTTTTATTTGTACTTGCATGACTGTCACACTTTTATTGCAGCTACATCACTCCATAAAAAGAGATGTCCATACTTGGGGCGCTACACCGTCAGTGGGCTGAGTGTCGATGGACGGCAGGTGTCAGCTGCCCGTCGGAAGAGGAAATGCAGTGATGAACAAGGAGTGGTAGACAATGCAGATGTGGACAGCAAGGCAGAGTGTGGCAGTTATGACTTTGAATCTCTTGTTGTTGGATGCTCAGAGAACTCGGATACCATGGAGTTCTACTCTTCGTGTGACACAGAAACTGTATCTGGTATGATGATTTATATGCTTCAGTGTAAAGTCTGGTTTTTTACCTTTTAAATGCAGTAATTCCCCCAAAAGTCTGTAAAGACGAGAAATGAGTGCATAAGAATATTTTAACTTTCCGCAAATAAAGTCCGAGACAGAATCGTAATGTAACAAATCAGTAGTGATCTTTTGAAAATGTGACAAGGTTCAATGACTTAAAACTAATATGAACAATCTTGTTATTGTATCGTCTTCTTTTAACATAATAGCAGTGCAGTAAACTGTAAGTTTGCTTGTAAGTTATGATTTGGGAGGGGGTGCTATAGTTCGGAAGGAGTGGATCTAGACCAGATGGAACCTCGGTAATCTTGCTATATGTTTATATTTTTTACATTACTCATATGATATTTCAAGTTAAACAGACTTCTTTATCATTTACGTAAACTGTGTTTCAGTTACCATAGATAATCAGCACTGTTCTGCATTCAGATCTCACTTTGAAATTTCATACAGCCTTGTAGTAAATAATGTGACGTCTCTTATTATGAAGTTAACATACTTGCTTATTTTGAACTTACAGCATACTTTTGCCATGGCAGCTGGGAAGACAATGGAACCAGCTACTTGATTGCATCTCCTGTCAGTCGCAAGTCGGTTGGAGCCCGACGATTCTGCTTCATCTACACGCGCAGCGATGGGGAATCTAGCATGGGGCTTTTGCAGCAAGCAGTTGGAAACAAGCGTAATGGGGTGGGACCAGTGTCTGCTATGCTGAGGCTGTCCAGTGTCACAGAATCCTGCCATCGAAATATCAACCCGGGGGTTACAGGTGCCTGGGCATTCAATCTCACAATCATTGGTTCGTAACATATGTACATAATCAAGTGATTTTGTGTTAATAAATGCTGGAACAGGCTAGTAATTTTAATTCTCCAAGATGTTCACTATCTCATAAAGAAGAGCATCTGATTGCAAAAACAGGTACTTGCCAAATGCTAGACCCTCTTTAGTTTCAAGATACATGATGAACTAACTCCATGGAGCATAGTCCTTTTTGAGAAGCTGATAGAGCCAGTCAAGAAATTTCAAGCCTTTTAATGAACTTGAACGTTTGTTGCCATGTTCACAAGAACCTGCCACCAATTTCTATCCTGAGCCAGATGAATCCCTGCTTCCCTAAGATTCAGTTTAATATTATCCTCCCATTTATGTCTAGGTGTTCTGAGTGGTTTTACCTTTCCAACAAAATTTTGTGTACGTATCTCATCTTCTCCATTCCCCACCCATTTTTATCCTCCTTTCATCCTTGATTTGATCATCCTAATAATACTTGATAAATAGTACAAATTGTGGAGTTGTACAGTATGCAATTTTTTGTAGCTTCCTTCCACTTCATTCCTCTTCAGTTAAAACCTTCTTTGCACCCTGTTTCGAGACATCCCCAATCTATTTTCTTTGCTTAATGTGGAAGACAGAGTTTCACAGCCATACCAAACAACAGGTATTAAATAATAGTTTTCATTTTAATCTTTACGTTTTCAGATAGCAGAAAAAAAAAGAGGTTCTGAACTGTGTGAAAGCAAGCATTCCCCAAAATTAGTCTGCCCTTTATTTCTTTGTGAATGCAATTTTGATTTGTTACTGTCATTTCCAAATATATGAATCTGGCCACATTTTAGGTGAATGTGTCGGCTACCATCGTATAATGATTTTGTCATTTAGTCTGGTGATGAGGTAAGAACATGCTAAGTAGTCCAAATACTGGGGAGAATGATGATCACATTTTTAGAGTGAAGATTTAACCTCTGATGCTTGTTTAAAAATGCCTTAATATAAAACCGCAGCATTCAGTAAGTAAAATGATTGTAGGCTGATATTGAAGGGTCACCACTTACTGCATGGTGTCAAAGTAAAAAGTAAAAAGAAAAAAGAAAAATCATCATCATCATCATCATCCCCCCCCCCCTCTCTCGGTTAACTAACCACATAATTTATCTCTTAATGCAACTCAGGTTTAATTTCACAGAACCTACCAAAATGAACTATTAGACACAGTGCTGAGCCACTTCCATCCATCTCCCATTCTCATAACCTACTTATCTAAGATTAATTTTATTATCCACATTAACCTTGAAGTGTGATTGAATGTGATTTTATCATAGTGAGCTGCGTTTTGTTTTTTTGTTGATGGGATACATTTATTTCATTCAAGATTGAATGTGAGGGAGATTCATATCAAATTACTATAAATTTATTTTCCTTTCAATAAAATCTTCTCGGGCAATCAGCCGTGTTTACTGGTTACCGTAGTAAACCGAAATTTCGGGAACAAACTCTGTAGATGGGGACAATTTGTTTCCAAAACGTCGGTTTACTACAGTAACCAGTTAATGTGACTGATTGCCTGAGAAGATTTTATTGATTGTACTTGCCGCAAAAGTCTCAAATCCTATATTATTTTCTTTTGTAGCTTATGTTAGTATTACTGAGGCTTGGGTTGCAGGCATTCATTGTTTTTTCAGGTCAGTGTGCGGAGGCATCGACAAGTGCTGTGTCAATGACGGCAATTGCATTTCCCTCCCTGTTCTTCGTCATGACTCTTGCCGTAGTAGTATCGAACATGAGATGATGACGACGGCGATATCACATGGGCAACAAGAACGCTCTGGGCCGCAGTCAAGACATGTTCCGAAGTTCACCAAGCACCTGGTGGCTTAATAGTGAAGGATATTTCTAATTGGCTAGCCTATGGCAGTGTTAATTCTAATGAAAACAGTGTGGTTACTGTGTAAAAATTCTAATTTGAGTTTGAGTAACTCTGCTACTAAGGCTTTCTGATTAAGATGGCTCAATAGTAAGATGTATGTAACTCTAACAAAGGTGTAGGATGGCTCAGTGAAAAAATGTAGGCATCTAATGAGGGAATGTTAAATTGATACAATATGACATTTCTGGTTGGTGAGCGTTTGGAACAAAGAGGTGTGAAGATTGAGTAATTTCAATCAGAATATTGAATGGCTCATTTGAAAGGGAGCATAGGTGCCTAAGTGGTTTTGTCCAAGCTGTACAGTACAATTTCTTACTGTAATCACGATTCCAGACAACGAGTGGACCTAGCCCCCGCTGTGGACAATGGCGTTGACGAAGACTGCGTAACGGCTTGTCGATTCCAAAGTCATTGATCAGTGGAAGTATTTTCTGAACATATTAGACATTGCAATGTCTGTTGTTAGCATTAGTTACATTTAACAAGATGTGTTGGATCACACTGTTGGTAATTTGGATGCACACGTACTGTCATTTGGTGATTGTGTATAGCATGGAGGCAGCTTCCAGTTTACAGCCTTTTTGTTTGTTTGAGATGGGATTGGTGCATCATTTGGCCTTCGAATTATATTGGGCAACAGATGCAATGTGCCCATGGTCTTGAAGGGTACTGGAATGATGGGACATGAGGCTGTGTGGAACAAGATGTTGCAGATGTAGCCTACAAACAGGTGAGGACAAAGGAAGTGTACTCATCATTGTGTTCCTTTATTCTGTTAAGCACTTTTCCCACTGGCTATTAGGTTCCAGTTACATGTTAATTTCACAGTAAGACATTTTTTTGTATATTGTCATTTTGATGCAGAAGAGGTTTGTAGATGTTCATATTCCCTCCAAGGCATGCCATGCTAATGCTGGCATATTCGAACATCTAAAATTTGTGTGTACACAATTTATGAATGGAATAGTTGAAAAGGGATGGGCCACATGCGAGGGGAAGGTACATTATTAATTAGTATGGCACTGGATATTTTGTTTGCATTCAGCTGTGTCGGTGAGAATACTGGCACAAGGAATAGAAATAAACTAGGAACTTGGTTTTGTATTATCGTTGGAAATTACAATAGAATTGGCAGCATCATTCTGCAAGTTTACACTTCTTCTGTGCATAGTGTTGTAACCTTGTTTTCTGATGAAAAATAGTATGCAGTTGTGTAACCAGATTTGCAAATTAATATACAACATCCTTGAGTTCTTAATTCTTTGCATGAAAATGTATTTAATGAAACAAATGAACATAGTTGGAAACCATTGTTCCACAATAATACGTATGGTATCACGATATGTTCTATTGCTTCCGTAATTCCTTGCAAGTCACAGTACATGTGCTTAGTGCAAGTTTCAGCCGCCAATTCTAGTGAAAAACATTACAGTTAGCTAAAATTATTAATTCAATTCTAAAGGGTTTTGACGACGGTAGTTTACACTTAAAATTATTCATTGTCGGGACTTTTTCCATCGTCCAGTGACAGAGACTAGCTCTATCTAAGGGACCCAACAGAGTAGGTACCTCTCACCTGAAAACGGAGACAGAACCTGCCTCTGAAATGTCGTGGTTTTAAAGAACAGACGATGGAAAAAGTCCAGACAATGAATAATTTTAAGTAAAATTATTAAATTTGACTCTTGTAGGTTGTCAGTTTATAATAATGATATATACACTGTATTCAACAACTAATTATTTAAGAGTGTACAACAGAACCCTAAATGAAGGAACAGCAAAGAAACCCAAAACAAAGAGTTTGAGAATGTTTTGTTGACATGTGGCAGACATGATTTTATTTAGGAATAGGAAATCTGCGTATGTAGCATTTTCCATTCTCACTCCAAACTGTTCCAGATCTGTACAGTAACTGTGAACAAGTTTGATAATTGGATTTGGCCAAGCAGCCAGTAAATTATAACAGTAAGTTGTATCTGCATCATGGTTTTTGCATATTTAGACTTTTCTCAGTATACACATATATTGAAGTTCATAGCACTAACTAAATATTCATTGCCATCAGAGTGCCTGTATCCTTTTTTGGTAATTTTTTTTCATGTACTGTTCAATTGATATGTTGTGTGAGAGTGATTTCCTTGTCGAGCATGTCAGCCAAAATCATACAAACTGTTATTTAAAGACAGAGATTTTCTTTTATTACTTTGCTGATTAAGGCCTACTGCTGTAATTGTAACTTGTTTTGTATTTATACAAAGGTGCTAAAACTAACATTTACAGCGCCTAAGTTTTTCCGTCTTGCCGCAGCAGACTATTTTTAATTAGATCTGACTTCACATGAACCAAGACACTTTCATGATTACTTATAATAGATTTTGCAGCCAACTACAATTTGGTTAGTGTTTGCACGTATACATATATTTAATTATCTTTGAAAATAATAATTTATTGATAGGATATTAATTTCTTAACTCTTAATAACTTCCATTGGTGTGCAGAGTTACTCAGAAAAAAAATATTGATATTTTATCAATTTGTGCAACTGATGAAATATTTTCATCTTTCATCCATAATAGTGAAGGGGTTAATATCCCATATAAATATACAGTTTATTGAACAGGTAATTTAAAACATTCTTGATAATGTACCAATATTCAAGAAGCCTTCGTGCACCATTCAAGTCAAATCCATTGTCATATGTCAGTCTGTTGTACAGGTAAAAACCAGTGAGTTATGCTGATTATGTTAACGTGTCTAGGAACAGGGCAGTGGTGAATACAATTAAATATTGTCACTAGATCTGATATGTCTGATGTAAAGCTACAGGTCCATTTTGCTATTTTATTGATGTTTTGTGAACATAGATCAAAGTAACACATGAAAGATCACGCAGTTCCACTTGGAGATGTATGAAATCACAGATTCTAAAATTTCAAAATCTCTCTTGTTTCTGAATTGTATAATTTGTGCTCTGTTGATTATATTTAGTTCAGAACAGATTTCCACCCTAATTATTTGTATGGAAGCCTGTCAAGACGTGCCCCTGTTCTAATCTATACGGTTCTGCATCTACACGGCCATGCACTGCAAGTAACAAGTGTCAAGCCAGGACTGTGGAATGTGAAAAGTATGATGAAGTTGGCTTTAATGTAGTAGCACTGATATTTTTTGTCATAATAAGTATTACACTGATCAGGGGAACTTGGTGACAGATCACTAACCTTCTATGTGGAATTGTGTGTCGCTGGAAAATCGGCTAGTACCAACATGTTGACATTTTTCCACACTTTGTTTCCGTCAGAAGTGGCCTACTGCTTCCATTTTGTTTCTTGTGTCCATTATATGTCACTCTCTAATAGGTGTAACACTCTTCAGCCATCCTGCTAAATGTCCACGTGAAAAAGGTTGTACACTGACAATTCTTATGTTTTAACATGTTCAGTGCTGCCTTAACTGCATGTATGACTGATTCCAAGAGCTAATGTTTTTTCAAGGATTTGTAAGAAATAATGAACCAGATAGTAGCACTACTATTATATTTTAATTCTTCTTCTTCTTCTTCTTCTTGTAGCGTTATAACCCTATGTGGGTCTTAGCTTGTTCGACGAGTTTTTTCCATTCTGTCCTATCATTCACAATTCTACTCCATTCCCTCACATCTTCCTCCACGTAATCTAACCATCGTTTCCGTGGTCTCCCTCTCATCCTTCTTCCCATCGGTCTCCATTCCATCACTCATTATATTTTAATTAATTTTCTTTAAAGGAACCTTCAGAATGTACTATGACACATGTGCAGCACACATCACTGATAGATGGTTTATATTTTGTGCTTGCCAGTGTATGCCATCAGTTTATTAGGGTATAGAATACTACGTAATTACATAAAAATACTAAATTAGTTTCCATTGCTTTGCAGTGCTTCTTCAGTGTATTGCCTTTCTCATTTGTTTTGCATTGGATCAGCAGATCACGTGTTACTTTAGGTGACTTGGATTTCGTTGTTATTCGGGATTAGAAACGGTGAACTTGCAAAATAATACTTCGGTTTCTAAATTCATTATTGCTTTAAGTGTCACTGAAATTCCTGAAAGGTCTCCGCATCTGAACTTGGTCTGCTAATGTACACACAATTTTTACTGCTGAATCTGTTTCATTTTCCCTAGCAATTGGTTCGCTTATTTTGTATCAAGATGAATAATATTTGTCCTGTATACATACTACTAGAAGACATATTTGCCACTAGAAGAACTTCGGTTTAGGTCCTGAAGTTACCTGATTAAATAAGTTGGATGTATTGAGAAGTGGTTACTATATTGGCAGAAATTTCCATTGTGCTATACAAAAATTGTTATAACTGTGAAGATGAGGGTATGTGATAAAATAATGAAATTGATAACATATCGACATGCGTAGCAGAGAAGAGATTGGAATAAATCATTAATATTTGTAAAGTCCAGCTTCCTGGTGACGCTAACACCAATTAAAAGGATAGGGATGGGAATCTATTATCAGTGGATGCAATTATAACTAATAACAGTGAAATGGGTAATGTATTTTTTATGGTTGACTGATATATTGGAAGATTTGATTTGAGTAATGTACAGAAGTGCAGGCATGATGTAGGAATTTTTTCCGCCCCTCCAAAGATCTGCCACATCACTTTTTTATACAGTACTTTATATTTGTTTTAGATCAGTTTTGGAATTTGTAGACATTTTTTTGCTAATCTTATGACAAAATAAATCCTAAATTCAGAGACAAAGTTAAAGTCTGCGAAGTTAGAATAGTTTGTTTTGAGTTATAGATACACAATATGAGTCATAGATTTACATTTTTCAGGTTTGCTTTAACAAAATTTGTGAGGTCAGAGGGCTGGTACACGTTCATTTCAGTACTTGTAGTTATTATTGCATGCTTTTTATACATTCATTTATAAGCTTAGATTTTTTAAATAAGGGCAATGGAACCGAGTTCCTCAAACACAGTATAGAGTGTCACACTGATGGATATGTCAGTAACAAAGAAGAAGGCTGACATTGTTGAATTAATCTTAAATTTTGTACGTGTAAGGAGATGTACATATGTGAGATTTCATATTCTCACAGTGACGAGTAAAAGATGGCTGTCTTCTGGTGTTTTGCATCACGTGTTTCGTAGTTAGCGACTGATGTTTCAGAACCCTGAAATATCAGTAATTATCTACCAGACTAAATGGCAAAACATCCTACGATGCGGCTGTCTTCAGATTTACATGTCTCCATCATATCTGTATCATAGATCCATCTTCTTTCCACTTTATTAGTGGCCTAATTCATATCAAGGGTGATAATATTTCTTTATGTCTAGTGAATGGTACAGAGGAATGTTATTTGGGGTGGGTGGGGCAGAGGGTTCTGGATTGCATCTCCAGCCAGATCGTGTGCATATTTTTTTCTGTACAGAAAATCCACTAGGTCTCTTCGGCCAATATTTTAAACGTCACTCTATTAGAGGTATCGTAAAATCTTCCTGAAGGATGTTTCCACATCAAAAATTAATTCCTCCACTTCACTGATAGTGATTTGCCACAAACGTTATGTTTGACTTTTGGTTTACTTCCTGCCATTTCTTTTATATAAGATTACAAAACGTCCTAGGAAATGGGCGGAAGAAATGTGTAAAACAGACATCATGAAAAATAAACTAACACAAATGGTGTAATAGAAATGTTGCAGTAATCATCCAACTGCTATTCAAACATCTTATATCTGTGGAATTAATTTTATTCAAAACAATACTGTGATTTGAAAAATCTTATTTTTAAATTCATCATTGTTTCTTGTGACAGGCAGAATTGCTTTAACTGAAATGAGAGAAACGGAATACGAGTCCGCAAGGCAGGAAGTCAAATTACATTATTAGCTACATTTCAGAACAGTTATTCAGGATTTGTTTCATTGCATTCTTGGAAAGAGTTCACAAACCACTAATGGTATGCTCATTCATATGAACTTTATGTAGCTTTTGGCAGCAACAGAATGAAATATGAAAATGTTTTTGATTACCATATATTGTTATGACTGTCTTCTCACCTCGCTTAATGATGCACTGTTTTATCGCACTGTTGATATCAGTAGTGCTGTGTTCATTGTACCACATCACTCTGCAACAATATTTTTAATGTGGAATCATTCAACGTTTCCGTTTTGTAATCGGAAATTGTTTGAAGTACATTTTTATAATTATTATTTTTCACGTTAAAATGGAGTATAACTTATAAATGAACTGGTGGATCTATGATATGTTACACTTAAAGCACTTTCAACAATTTTTAGAAAGTTATATATATTATCCTTACTTTACATTTTAAGTTTTTACACATATACTAAAATAGTTCCTGTTTTTTTATTTTGTTTTATTATAACAATGAAAAAAATATTGAGTTCTATGAGAAGCTGGTGTTAAAGGATTTTAAATAAATGCATTTGGTAGCTTAAGGTCTTATTGTTGACATTCATGTTCTAAACAGTGTATACATGGATTTTGTATGTGCCATCTTACTAGCACACATTCAAAACGAAGAATCCGGCCAAGCGTACAGGTTGTGAGAAAGGAGATGGCCCTAATGAATATATCGCCTAATGTCATGACATCTATTTCCATATTTTAATGTTCCGTTGTGATCAACAAGTAAGAGAAAAGAGTGGAAATATTGCAGACACATTTGTTGGCTTTATTTGTACCTAGTTTAGGTACATTGATATTTGTTCACTTCAGTGTACCTTGAAGATGTATTCATATGAAATTTATTGAAGTGTTTTAAAGTAGAGGAAATACATCTGTTTTGAATGTCCATTTCTACCTGCCTCTCAATACAATAAACCTAAACTTTTGTAACTTCTATAATTGTTGCGGAACCCGATTTTGTCCATAAATAAACCCTTGGAAAAGTGCTTCATTCAGCATGGGTTGCTAAACCAGAAGCTGAACATAATTCCGGCACAAAGGATCTGTGATTTAACATATTAATTAATTTTAAAAAAAACAATTACAACAAAATTTTGAGAATGTTAAAATAAAAATAAATAACTTTATAATTCTTCTTCTTCTATGGCTGTCCGGTCCGTGTTTGGTCCATGGCCTTTTCAATTCTCCTCTTCCATTCGGTCCTATTGTTAGGTCCGTCTGTCCGAGGCTTTGATTGAGGTTTCAAAACATCTTCCTTTTTACGGTGCAAGGTTGTTAGCCTTGCGACCAACCCCCAACCTGGAGGACCAGATTTGTTTCATTGCATTCTTGGAAAGAGTTCACAAACCACTAATGGTATGCTCATTCATATGAACTTTATGTAGCTTTTGGCAGCAACAGAATGAAATATGAAAATGTTTTTGATTACCATATATTGTTATGACTGTCTTCTCACCTCGCTTAATGATGCACTGTTTTATCGCACTGTTGATATCAGTAGTGCTGTGTTCATTGTACCACATCACTCTGCAACAATATTTTTAATGTGGAATCATTCAACGTTTCCGTTTTGTAATCGGAAATTGTTTGAAGTACATTTTTATAATTATTATTTTTCACGTTAAAATGGAGTATAACTTATAAATGAACTGGTGGATCTATGATATGTTACACTTAAAGCACTTTCAACAATTTTTAGAAAGTTATATATATTATCCTTACTTTACATTTTAAGTTTTTACACATATACTAAAATAGTTCCTGTTTTTTTATTTTGTTTTATTATAACAATGAAAAAAATATTGAGTTCTATGAGAAGCTGGTGTTAAAGGATTTTAAATAAATGCATTTGGTAGCTTAAGGTCTTATTGTTGACATTCATGTTCTAAACAGTGTATACATGGATTTTGTATGTGCCATCTTACTAGCACACATTCAAAACGAAGAATCCGGCCAAGCGTACAGGTTGTGAGAAAGGAGATGGCCCTAATGAATATATCGCCTAATGTCATGACATCTATTTCCATATTTTAATGTTCCGTTGTGATCAACAAGTAAGAGAAAAGAGTGGAAATATTGCAGACACATTTGTTGGCTTTATTTGTACCTAGTTTAGGTACATTGATATTTGTTCACTTCAGTGTACCTTGAAGATGTATTCATATGAAATTTATTGAAGTGTTTTAAAGTAGAGGAAATACATCTGTTTTGAATGTCCATTTCTACCTGCCTCTCAATACAATAAACCTAAACTTTTGTAACTTCTATAATTGTTGTGGAACCCGATTTTGTCCATAAATAAACCCTTGGAAAAGTGCTTCATTCAGCATGGGTTGCTAAACCAGAAGCTGAACATAATTCCGGCACAAAGGATCTGTGATTTAACATATTAATTAATTTTAAAAAAAACAATTACAACAAAATTTTGAGAATGTTAAAATAAAAATAAATAACTTTATAATTCTTCTTCTTCTATGGCTGTCCGGTCCGTGTTTGGTCCATGGCCTTTTCAATTCTCCTCTTCCATTCGGTCCTATTGTTAGGTCCGTCTGTCCGAGGCTTTGATTGAGGTTTCAAAACATCTTCCTTTTTACGGTGCAAGGTTGTTAGCCTTGCGACCAACCCCCAACCTGGAGGACCAATTATAAAATGATTATGAAGGCAATTTCTTGAGTATCTGCTGACTGCTCTGAAGGAGCCTTTCATTTGTTAAGGGTGTATTTCTGTTAAGACAAGAAAATAAACTCTTGAAAGTGTATAGTGTCTAATTGAAAATTTTAGGTGGGTTTTGATTTTGTAGAAACAGAAAGAAAAAAAAATTGTCATGGTTTTGAAATGTTGTATGATTACAATCGGAAATTTTGGCTATTGTCTGTAATGAAGATACAGAATATTGTAGAAATTTGGCAACAGATACCTGGTACTAATTCAGTTGTAAATGCAATATTTCCAGTCTTAAATTTAAATAATTTTTTTTGAGACAGTTCCTGGAAATGTGTCTAAACCAAGGAAATAGAAGCTAGAAATGTGTGCAGCTACTTTAAATAATTTGTTAATTTCTGTGATCAGGTCAGCTTCAGTTTGTGGGTGACTGGACACAAATTTTATCTGAAATAATAAACTTAACGATGACTGATTAAACTTTATTTGTATAAGGCCAAACAGAAAAATGATGGCAGTGATGTACTGTATTTTAAAAGATCAGTATTTATATGTGTTATATATATCATTTTACAAGAAATGGATCTCTTGAGAATTTGTTACTTGCTTCAAGATGACAGTTTGTGAATGGTTAATGAAAAAAATGCTTTGATGTGAAAGCATTTGTAACTTCAAACAGTCAACTTGTACTCTAATATTCTGGCATGTTTGATCAAGAAACCATATGAAAAATATTGAGGTTCCTTGGTTTTTCAAATGTTTTTACGCATTTTGTGATTTTTCCTATATATTGCATGTTGCAAGATATACACTTTTATGAAGTAATTCAATGAATGAAAACCTCTGCTTAAGAAAACGCCTAATTGTAACAAAGTGATGCCTTGTGTTAGTGATTGGTTTCATAATGGAACACTAAAACCATTGGTTAAGTAAGTCTGACATTTCGTAAGTATAGGTTTGCTGCTTCATCAACTAAAATTTCATGATCTTATTATAAATTTCTGCATTTCTTACAAAGAATATTCTGACCTAAGAATCCTAGTACGATCAAAGTTTGAAACGTGTTACGGATATAATTTAAGGCTCGAATGTGCAAGCTCTGTGGGAAGAAGTTTAAAGTATTATATTTTGTTTTGATGGGGCGAGTGTATCTGTGGAATCGAAGCTGCTAAGAGGATTGTTTTTTATATCCCAAATGATAATGAGAGGTAATATAAAAAATTTATGGAATGATTTTGACAGTGCACGTAACACACACTTGGAAAGCTAGTTATTATTTATGCCCTGTGATATTTGTCGATGATATCGAATGCTAATTATGTGTAATATTTTAAAAGTACTAAGTAATGAGTTTTTTTGGCACATTTACATAGAGGTAGTTTTACACTTCGAGTATGTTAGTGATTCTGCATGCCCTTTTGTAAAAGTTTGTTCAGCGTCACCAGTGAAGAAGAAAATTGGCAGAGTAATATAAAAAATATTAGCAAACAAGCCACTGAATTACTTAATGCAAAAATTGTGTTTTTATGAAGTCTTTGATTTGCATTTTGAGAGTTAGAGTTTGTAGTTGTAGAAGGGTAAAGGATATTGTGTTGGGTGAAACCAACTCCCCTTTCATGTCTGTTACACAGAGCACCGGTGCATCGAAGATTGAAAATCAATCATTATTGCGTAATCGAAGACCCTCCTCAATGAGTCTAGCCAATAGTAGGCTTCTGCGCTGACCTATCATAAATGACAAACTCTTATAGATTGGAGCACTTTGCAGATTTTTTTTATGTTTTTATAATCATTGAATCTTCGAAGATGGCTGTCATCTGGATGGTTGCACCATGTAGTCTAGTACAGCATTTCTCAACCTATGGTACGCGAGCCAATGTTGAGTGGTACACGAACTACGTAAGAAAATCAAAAGTTAATATTAACATAAATAACAGTTTTCCCTGAATGCATTTGGCTAGTGGTACATTTAATGTGTTAAAATTGGACTTAGTTGTACGCCAGCAGAAAAGGTTGAGGACCCTTGGTCTAGTAGAAGTTTACCGATGTTTCAGAGGTCCTTGCGATGAATCATGGTGGAGGCAGCAAGGACCCCTGAAACGTCGGTAAGCTTCTACCAGACTACACAGTGCAACAACCCAGAAGACAGCAATCTTCAGACTCACCGCCGTGAAAACCTCAAATCCTACGTTGACTCTACCAAGAGGGCAACAAGGAATTTTTGGATTTGCAACAAATAGGGAAATACTGTTAGTCACATGATCTGAATGAAGTTTGTTAAACTCGTTTGAAAATTTTCATTCCACCATAGGGATTTTCTGGAATGTTCTGGGAGTCGGAGATGTAAAGTATTGTCTGTGTGGGATGTTATGACGTAGCTTTGAAACCCCTGTGTAATAAACTGTCTGCAGAAGCCATTAATGAATTCTTGCTCGTAATCTAATCTTTAACGCATCACTTTGATAGAAAGGAAGGCTTTCTTTAAGCCAAGGTTTCATAGGGTAACATACATATATTTTGAATACTGATTATGTTTAATATAGTCCACATTTTGTTTTTTCTTATTGATGGAAACTTGTGCTAATGTATCAACTTATTGTGAGCTTTTTCATAATTTATCAGAACCGTCACTTTAGTGCCAAAAATTGGTCAGAAGTAAAAAAAGAAAAAAAAAGAACACAAATTAAAGAAGCTGTATTGTGTAATTCCCTGAGTGCACCAATGCTAATTAAACTATTGATCTGCCAAAAATTGCCATTATTGCGTTAATGTGGAAGAGATTTTATTTATAAATTTTTTAATCCATAATGCAATAAACCATAACTTCAAGTTAACTACATTTTTGAGTATGAGATTCATGTGTTTACCTGTCAAATATGTTTCTTCCCTACATTGTCCATACTGTACGAGAGCGATGCCAAGTAACATTCTGTATAGTCGGCGCAGTAGTTTCTGACCGGTGGAGAAGCTGGCGGACGGGCCTAGTCTGTGTACCTGAGGTGGCACGGCCAGTGCATTTCTTTTGTTTGGGCGTTCAGTCCCGATAAGCTCCTCGGTGTAGTCAGCAAAAGAGACTCGCTCCTAGCTTTCCCCTTGAAAATTCCAGCGGCCAAAAACTACTGTGTCGACTATACCTTCTGTGTGTAAGTGTTCTTTATGTTCTAGGATGACCAAATACCTTGTGGGCTCATCCATACATATTTGATGCACGTGTGTGATTCATCAGTAACTGGAACATGATCCATGTGACTCAAGTGCATACTGCAGCTGTGAATGTATTTAAGACATTGGCAACATTTCTTTGGTAAAGAAATGTTGTTCTTGTCTCTTAAGAAAGAAAGAAAAAGAAAATAAAGTTGAAGCTTTGTTGTCTGTCATTATATGATGACATTTCAGTATTTCTAGTTGTAAGGTTTGCTATTTTAAAAACGATACCATGTATTTAAGTATAATGGTAATGTCAATATTTAAGCGACATCTTTCTCATTCTAGGAACCAGGAAAACACCCCCCACAACCCAGGGGGCAAAGCAAACACGGGATTGCCCTAGGAGGGTTCACACCTACCCTGGGGCTTTCACCACAGGTTTTGCCCAAGTGAGCTCTTCCGTCCTGGGCCTTACCCCCACTCAGCTTACCTCACTTTGGGGCTTCCCCAATAGGAATAATATCAGAATAGATGGCCCAGGCTTTGGGAATATCAGGACTGCCCCCGAGGGCTTGCCAATATCGCTTTACCTCTTTCGGAGCTACGGCTTCTGGGGATACCCCCAGGTAATTCCTACCATGGTTGCTCCGAATTGGGCTTGCACTCCCGGGGCTTTAACACACAGACCTTTCTCCGTATGCTTGTTCCCGAGGGCGTAGCCCACTGCGCTTGGTGCTATATGGGTTGGTCCCGCGAGCTTCCTCCTGTGCCGCCTGGCTCACTGATGTTTTAAAAATCCATTGCATTTTTCTTTGCTGGGTTAGATAACCACCGGCACTTGCTACTACAGGCTTGCCCACACACGGGGCTCGGAAAAACACCCGGGGATATCCTCCCGATCTTGTTCCAAACCGGGGTTGATACCACCAGACCCTTGCATTTCCTCAGCATTGGTGCATCATCAGACCAATCGTCCGGTAGGACCGGTGGCAACTTATGTCGGAGACTTTTGGTATGGACGGCGTTTGACGGGCCCTCGTTTAGTCAGGCAGGCCTCATGACAAGCAGGCGCCCATTCAGGAAGCCTGGTCTCTGAAGAAGCCGACATCTTGTCTAGGCGGTGTGAGGTGAGTCAGCGTGTGTTCTAGCTTGCGTTTATTTCGTCAGGTTTGCGGGCAGATAAACCAGTTGTGCCGGCACGTCCTAGAGTCGACATTTAATCTGCCTGATGTGTTGTAAGTCCTGTTAGTATCTGTTCTGGCAGCTGTCCGATCAAGCCTGCAACTACATACGATGACGTCTTGTTGGGCCGTCTAGGTATTCTGGCGTCTAATATGGCTCGTGTGTATTCATGATTTTCTTACAACGCCGTCGTATCAGGTGGGCATTTGGTCGTTCCGGCATCATCCGATCGGCGTTTATGCAGGTCTGGCATACATTGTCAGACCTACGTGCAGTTAGGTCGAAGTATGTTCGGTCTTGCATATAGTCGGACGGCGTATGGTTCGGCCTGTGTGGAATGATGTCGGCATCCTTCGTGAGTGGTGTCCCGGTAAGGTAGCGAATTGCCCCATCGTCCTGTAGTCAGGCTATTTTCTGGGAAACGAGACGTATAGTATATTAAAAAATTTCACCTTAAAATTTTTTTCTCGAAAATTTTTGGTTTTGTTAGACACTGCAACATTTTTTGATTTTTCGAAAATTTTAAAAATTAAAAAAAAATTCTCAAAAATTTCCGTCAGAGTCGGAGTGCGGCAGAGACCGGATCCTGCACAGAACGTCCTGCTCCACCGTTGGCTGTCTGAGTTGGTGTTTGCCGCATCCGATCTCTGCTTGACTCGGTCTTTGCTGCATTCAGTCTCTGCCTTACCCGGTCTCTGCTTGACGCTCTGTGCCTCACCCGGTGTCTGCTTGTCTCGGTGTGTGCCGCACACGATCTCTGCTTGACACGGTCTCTGCTTAACTCGATCTCTGCCTCACCCAGTCTTTGCCACACCCGTTCACTTTAGAACCGGGTCTTTACAGACGGTCTCTCAGAGATCGGTTCCTACAGATTAGTGATGGTGCAGACACCGAGTAGTTCAGAGAACGTGTCCGTCAGAGACAACGAGAGGCAGAGACCGTGAACTGCAGAGAATGGTTTGTGTAGGGATAGAGAGGAGAGAATGTTTAAAAAATTTCAAAAGATTTGAAAAACCAAAAAATGGAAATTGTCGAGAAAGTGCACAAAAGTTAAAATTTTTGAAATATTTCAATTTTTTTCGAATTTTTTGAAAATTTTTGGTTTTGTGCGCCGTTTAGACACAGCATTTTTTTATTTTTCGAAAACTTTGAAAAATTTCAATTTTTATTTTCAAAATCTTCCTCATAT
>NW_019060067.1:3881-73584 GCF_000696155.1 Zootermopsis nevadensis
TTATTATTTAGTGTTCTGTCTGATGACAGGTCCATATGAACAGGATCCTTCCATCTTTTTCTCGGACTGGGACCTGTTCATATGCGTTCTTGGCAGATGATCCAGAAGTGGTTTGCCCTTGCCTTCTTCTGTGTGTGAATGGAGTAATTGTTGGGATGCCACGGAGGAAAACTCCGTGTTGCCTAGACCACGGCCTTGCCCAACACAAGTTATAAATTCGGGCACTGGGATGTGAGTGACTTAAGAAAAGGGCCAAGACATAAAACACGACGTCAAAAATTTCAGGCTATTTGTGGCATAATTCGAAAAACGCTAAAACTAAAAACTAAGATGACATTCGGTTATGGCCCACCCTGTCTTAAACGCAAGCAAAGACATTAGCAAATCACATGCAGCATAAATGCGTTTCCTAAAGGTCGGTAAGAGGACGTTTCAGAAATTAAGACAGAGAAATGAATTGGGAATGGATCCAATAACACACAAAACAATAAAACACAGAGAAAAACAAAAACCACGCACATAACGAATGCCGGAGGAAAGAAAACGAAAACAAATCCCGGAACAGCGACGCCGCTCTAGAGGGCGCCCCTGGAAACGACGCCAACTTATACTGACTTGGCAAACAGCGGTATATATAGGCTACCACAGTTTATGATGTGCTTATAGCAGGACCGGTTAGCTATGCGATCAGGCATCCACGTGTTTTATACCGGGAAGCCCCAAGTTGGCGTTGCATTCATGGACTCAAAGTGGCATTACTGTCGAATCTTCGCGCTGTCTGTACTGCGCTAAGAGCGACTCTGCCTATCGCCTATATAGCTAGGTTAATCTGAATGTTCCTGTTTATAAAATGCATTTAACCCACGAGTCACTCCCCTCTAAAGGCCTTTGAGAATAAAAAAATAGTTTCCGCACTCCATCACAAATCAGTTTACATCTCTTTCTCATCTCCTTCCCATTTCACTTCCCCTCACCCCCTCGCTTTTGTAAATTTTTCAACCAATGAAACCTCGATCTCTTTCCTCTCTGAAGTACATGTTATGAATGAACGAATTATTGTCCACTGGAGCGAGGGATTTGTGGCAGAGTGATTCAGTGGTGCAGGGCTGGGATGCTGTGATAAGCCCTAGGAATCATCCCACGATGAGCAGGAGAATCCTTCCCCTCCCCGCCGCCCAGGACACCGTCAGGGCTGTCAAGTCAACAGTATCCTTACACAGGTCCCCGCTTCGAGCCCTGCGATTTATCGCAGTATGACCTCTGAAACGTTGGTTAACATCGACCAGACTACACGGCGCAACAACCCAGAAGACAGAAATCTTCATACTCACCGCTGTGAAAACCTCAAACCTTACAAACGGCTCTTAATTGATCACCAGAGGTACAAAAGTGTGGCGGAGTGGAGGCACAGCTCCCCGCATCCTTAGCATCCAAACTCAAGGGAGTAATACTAATTAAAATTATTTTTTCGCGTGATATCTGAAGGAATGCGGCTGTTGTGACGTGTAGTATGGATGGCGAACATGCCTCGGTCATCAGAGCAATGTAAGGACCTCCGAAACATCGGCAAACTTCTACCAGACTACTCGGCGCTAAGGCCCAGAAGACAGCCACCTGTAAGGGCATCTTTTTGAAAACATCAAAAACTACATTTGAAAAAAATGCTTACAGAAATGTCAGTCGGAAAACCCGTAGGGAAAAGACGAGTTGGCAGACCGACGCGCGTGTGTCAGGTGTGGTAAGGGGGTGTGCACTGGGTTGAAGCATCACCTTCTCTTGATGATGCTGTTTCACAGACTTACTTAACGAGTAGGTGTAGTGGTAGTTGACCGCAGCGACATTACTGCGTCATCACATTACTTTGTACTGATGTTGCGTGCTGATTTTACTACTACTGTTCGTATTTCGTATTAAATTGTCCCTACATTTGATCCCCGTGCCACATTGGCCAGAAAGCTATTTCTGAGTTATTAATTTAGAGTCTCTCAATTCTGAAACTGTTCGTTGTCTAAGGTTAACTTCGTCCTTTAAAGGGCTTACTCCTTCATTCTGAAATAACCAGGAGAATAAAACTTTACGTCATATTTTACACACCTCTTTTAATGGCACTTAATTTCTTAATGAGCTGTGTGAAAATATTTCGGACCACGACCCGCTTATGGGACCCACGCGGCTACTTCGGGGGCAGACCTGGTTCGATCAAAAAACTCCCTACGTGCTCCTGAGGGCACAGCACGTCAGCAGCTACACATGGTTGTTGTAACAAATCGCACAGCATACTAATTTCTGGGGTGTTTGAACAAGGGTCGCATTAGTGCGTCATGTATATGTATAGATTAGACGTTAGTGACTATGATGGATGAGCTACTCCTTGCGGTCCATATGGCGTCGTTGTTAAAAGGCTAATATCACCATAAAATCGATTTCCCCCCCTTACACCCGATGCAGACATCGACGACGAAATTGGTACTGAACGTGTGTGTGCGTACCGAGGCTTTGTAAGCACGAGTACAGATGGCAGAAAGATGCATCTTAAAAGGCGTGTACCTCCTAAGAAATTAGCATGTTGCCATGCAACGCGTTCATGACGTGGTCCACTTTCTGCGGTATAATGGCAGCTGGCCGTGTTCACGCCCGTCTTCAGGTGACCAGCTCACATAATCATGACAGTCGCTCAGCTATCCACGACATGGAACCCGAAGGTCTATTACCGTGTTCACACGTGTCCGCTACCGGTTCTTGTCCTGAGGCAGATTAATCCAATCCACATTCTCTCGCCCTATTTCCAGATAATCCTTTTTAATATTATCGCTATTTATAACAAGTAACTGTATTGTTTGTATTTTCAATCAGTAGCAGCGTTCGAGGTTGAAAGTCGAATATAAGCTTGAGCGCCATCGTTAGCGAGCTCGTGAGAAATGAGTAAAGTTGCCTGAAAAGACGTTCGGAGTGCTACAGAATACATTAGATTAATGTCAACAACGTTCTCTCCATTTAATAGGTTGTGGGTCCATAAATTACGTTTCGCGGTCCGCAGTCGCCTGAGAAGTGAGAAGAAGACGATGTTACAACACAGGAAGCCCAGAACGGTCGTCGGAGGAGAGATAAGAAATTGGTCTGGTCCAGAGCCAAACAGGGTTTAAAGCTTGGGGCGTAACGTTTCGTTCGCTTGGGGAGAACTAATTCTGATTCCCCCTCCGCCCGTCCAACTCCTTTCCATTCTTCAGCCCAACTCGTGTGTGTGTGTCGACATTCAATTGAGTAACGAAGTTCCTTGTCATTAGCTGGACCAGTCGGTTAAAACCGCCTCCTCGAACTTTGATGAACTACAGTTTGGGGTGTGGAATTTGTTACATGCTGTGTTCTGTCTCCTCTCGTGTTTTCATCACAGCATCCGAATTCAAGGGTCAGGCTCCAGCCCAAGTGTACAATATCAGTTTAAGGATGTCAATAACACGCACCATCGGGTAGGACCTCAGCAGGTGCTGGAACACAGCGCAGAGGCCGAGAAACGAGTTAAAGAGATTAAAACATTTTAATTCAGTAGCCTGGTCTGCTGTTAGGCTATCACAAGACTCGAGGGGTAATTCATATTCAAACTTTACGTACTTTGGGAGCGGCGTTCGTACGAAGATGGCCGGCTGTAATGAAAACAAACGAGACATCGTCTCCAAGGAATGTGTGGGTCGGTAACTGGAACAGTGGGAAAGTTTAAACTGCATCACGTGATGACACTTCCCACACCTTCACATGGCTGTGGAACTTTTTTTAAAGTCTTTGTAAAATTGGACTAGCGGACGTGAATCTCAATTGGTGTCAATGAATGTACCAAATAAACGAAAACGCGGTGGAAGTTGTAAATAAGTGTTCGATGAGCAGAAGGCGACAACTGGCCCACCTTGACAAAATGACGTATGACAAACTTCCAACAACTTAACAGAAACTGATAAGTTACTTACAGTCATTCATTAACGTCCATGAACAATACGCGCCCTAATGTAAGTGAACTGGTCGTTGAAACTGTCCTATCTAAATAAAAATTCATATAAATCGAATTTTCTTTTTCGTAAAAGTCTCTAACGTCAAATTTAATCAAAATCGGTTCATGTGTACTGACTGACCGGTCTAAATGCATATACAGAACAGTCCTCGCTTCACTCTGCTCTCCTATATTAACAGAAATAAAGCCGACTGACGTTTTGCCGGTGTTAGCATTCTTTAATAACAGAACAGAGTCGAAGGCAGTTACAAAAACCTGTATCTTGCGTTAAAACCGTTCAAATGTCATCACCGCTTGGGAAGACCAAGACAAACGAAAACTTCCGAAGTAACCAATAAAAATACCAGGAATTCCAACCCCCGAGTCAGAGAGACAGACATTTCGAGCGCCAGTCAACCACGCGAAGGGATCCAACCGAACCCTCTTCTGTTCCAAGACTTCTAACCAAATATTTAGCGAAGCTCCTGCCTTTTTGGTGCGTTCGTCCGTCTCTTCCTTCTCCGTTGTCCGTTCTCGTTTCATCCCCGTCCTGTCAGCCTCACTCTTTGACTAGCGAAATGAAATAATGAAGGGAGTTCACGAACGAACTAACAAAACAAAGAAATACCTACGTCGCGTTCCTAACTCCGTTGAAACACGCATGCGTATGAGTGTGAGGTCTTCTGGAGCGGTGCGCCGAGCAGTTTTCCACCTTTGGACCAACATTTCTGAGCAAAAGATTGCCACCATCTTCACATCTGAAGATGGTGGCAGGAAGTTTCGTGCGTCCGCCTGTCCGTATGCATGAAACTATTTGAGAACAGACAAACCGATTTTTGTGAAATCTGGTTTTGAATAATTCGAAGAAAAAAAAATGGTCGAGCCCCGTAAATTTTGATTTAGATCGGACAATTTTAACAACCACTTTATAAAAAGCAGAAATACTATTTCTCTTCGATTATTTTGACAAATAGGGTGATATATCCGTCATTAACACAGCTCACAATTTTACTGTTTTTTATCCTTAGCAACGCACTGCTGTATCGTAAACAATTAGAATTTTCTCGAATTATTAAATTACGTAGTTCAGATATTGCAGAACATAAAAATTATTAAATTTGCCCACCTCGCTCCCTCTTGGCAATCCAAGTGCCTCTGCCAATTAAATATGTAAATAGACGCCTATTTATCTAAACCCTCCATTTTCACATGATGGGAAAATCAGACACCAGAAGCTGCTAGCAAGGGCGTGAATACTATTGTGCTGGGGGTCGAAGGTAACTTAACCCAGGCAACCCTGACTTGCTAGTACCATTCGCAAAGGTCAAATCGTTGACGACGCACCAAAATTATTAGTCTATGTGTGCATTTCCTAACTTGTTTCACTTGCGTGTCAATGACAGTCAGTGAGTCACTTCCTTCGACACCTGTTTTATCCATTCATCATCACAACTGCATCTAACAAATCGCCTTAATTATGTTCAGTGCGCAAGCGCACGGCGGCGATAGTCAACGGTCATTTCGTTTGAAACGAACGGTTTCTGTGAGCGCGGTCGCTTCGCATCCACTCAGATGCCTCCTCCTTCGATTGATACACGAGATAAAAGCAGACCTCCCTCTGCCAACTAAAATATACTAAAAACACAACTGCCAACATAAACACATAAACACTGGTGTATACAAGAGGAAAGTAAACATAAGATCTCCTCTTTATCCTGCGCTTTAAACAACACCGCTAGAGTATTACTTGCTTTCGTTTTATTTATTTTGTCTTTTTGTATCTTGTAATGTTTGTTGTAGCAAAGAAAAGATGAACAATCCACTCAGAAGAAATCATCGATCTATTTGTATAAAGCTAGAAATAGGTTGAGTGTCCCTTCCCCAGGTCACGTCACCTCACCCCTACGCACCCCAAAACGCGCGCGTGTGTCAGTCACCCGCGTACGAGTTACATTTGATATAACAAGTGTTCTGATATCCACGTAAAGTAAAAGCAGGATTCGAACTGCGGTCCGGAGGCAGTTTATTTGGACTGAGCCCTTTCGCGGTTCCTGTCGGCACTGAACACGAGCGTTAACCTCCACTCTCTTTCCAACTCGAAATTCCTAACCACCACACATCTGACGACCAAACGTCGCCGATGTTCAGATATTCGATGTCCGCGGATCGATTCTCGGTCTACAAACCGGATATCATGGCTGAGGACTTCCGGGAAAATCCTCCTCCATTTGCGCAGAATGTTGTGTTAGCACTTGAAGAGATAAGGACAGATTACCGCAGCATCTTTCTTCGGACTTCCTTCTTCTGTCGTCTCCTCCTTCGACTCGTCTAAGCCGCACAGACCGCTAACTTAACACGCGAAGCATAAAACATAACAACTGCAGCGCTGGGATGTGGATTACGCCCATGCATGAAGTTGACTTGAACGTCATACAAAGTTTTGGAAGGTAAGAGACTGAGCTATCGCCTTAATGAAACAGCACAGCAGAAATGCCATACGTTCATCGTTCATGTTTCGTCGTGATACCATAAGTAAAAGATACACAGACTGAACTAAAGTTCGTTAACATCTTCGTCAAAGTCACTAGGAACAGCTAGAGACATCCGGAAAGCATTGAACGCCCGGAACGGATCGCTTGTTACATTCCGCACGGGTGGCATATGAACCGTACGACAATAATATCAACAAGTTAGGAAATGCACGCTTTGCGCAACAATATATTGACGGCAGATTATGAATTCGTGAATGTTGTAACGCCTCAAGGTCTCTTGCGAGCAGCAGACAACCAAGAACGTTGCAGTGTAAGCTGGTCGATTACGTTCGTTTGGCTGTTTCGATAACAGCGAGCCTCGTGGACAAAGCGCTGTCACTTTCTCTACAAACAGTCTTCGTGGCCCTCGAGTTATGAGCAGAAAACCCCACTGAAGGTCGGAGGAGTTGGTCGGATTTTAATAAAGACTGCAACATTTCTATATAGCTCAGTGGAACCTACAGCGCTTCTAGAGTTATTTATTACCCGCAGAATGTAAATCTAATAGGCACAGTTTCCAACTTCGTTGCTGACGCGTCTGAAAAGAATGCCGCGGCCGAGTGGTGAGCCTCTCTGTTTCATTCCCGACTCGTATTCGACAGTTCCTGGCTTAGAGACCGGCTATCCAGACAGAAGCCTCTGGTTCTTTTCCTCAGTCCCTCCAGGCACATGCCTGATGCACCTTAAATTAAGCTGTGAAGGCTGTCATCGCCGCCATGCCCTGAGCTGATGACAGCGTAAATAAACGTTATTTATGCCGAGAATGAAGCTGCTAAGTGACTCGGTTCACAAATTAGTTAGACGTCCCTACGAGTCCATCCGCAGCAAGCTGGGCAATTTACTACTCGGTCTGGCCGCTGACTTGGCGTCAAGACTACGGCAACTGCAGTTCACTTAAGACGACTTCTGGCTTGTGGCCGAGCACCTCGTTCTGACGTGGTGCGTTTCGTAATTCAAACGTGGCGCACAGTTCTCGAATCTGTATTTCGTAATCCAATTACCAGGAACGTCACAGTTTTGGTTTAACGTCTCGGTGAAAGCTGATGTCTAGTTTTCTAACCAGGCACTACCAGAAGTTCAAGACCAAAACGGCGGGTGTGTCACAGGCCTACACACGCGGCATTCAGCAAGTTGTATGACAAGCGAAGAACAAAAGATGAAACTCCGCGCGATCGATAATTTCTTCGTCCGCCTTAACATAAGGAGCAAACGAGAAGAAAAAGTAAATAGTACACAAAAGGAGAATGGATGAGGCGAGAAACAACAAACTAGATTTCGAGGAGCTTTTCTTATGCGAAGCTGAAGAAAAGAGAGACTGAAGTAGAAAGAAACGGAGACAGGAATGGGGTAAGAGAGAGAGAAAAGACACAAAGAGGTTTTCGCTCGAAAATTGAATTTGGAAATTGGGAGCTGGAACACTCCACCACTCACTTGCCCCTCCAGCCCCCGAGACTTGCCGCCCCTCCGTAGTCGCAGCCCGACCATTCTCCAACCACTTTATGCTTTTATATAAATGTTTCTTTCTTCCCGAAAAGGGAAGTGAAGTGGTAGCACACGTAATTGCATATCGGACAGCGGTTCTCAGAAAATTAATCAAATCAGCGTCGAATAAATGGCGCAGAAGTATTATTTTCCTTTCGTAGCTCCGTAGCAGTTGGCTGCCATTGTCTTCCAAAACGCAAAGTGACTACAGAAAGTTTTTATTTCTTTGGTGCGAGGAAGACGAGTGGACGGATAAAATACAATTTAATTAGATGTGTGTACAGGACCACGAGCAGACGAAACAAAGGAGCGATAATAAGCCTGACGAGAAACGAGCCCGCCCACACAATATAAGAAATTAAGACTCTGAGCATGGCAATATCGTCTCCGTCCACTCTAGCCGTTCCTGTGCCCCTGGGAGTGAGCGGCCAGCCTGCCCTGCTTCCTGCACAAAATCCTCAGAGGACACATGGACGGCAGAGTGCAGGACACGACTCTACACTCTTTGCTATTTTCTGTTGCTGATTGTCAGGTGGCTTCTGTTTATTTCACATTCAGATCTGTCAATCGCACTGCAAACAGCTAATCAATCGTCACTGAGACCGAACATCGAAGCAGGTTAGGTTAAGTTAGCACCGATGATTCTTACTCGGGAGGACACGGGTCAAAATATCGGCCCGAAAACTGGCTTACCTGATGGGGAGAGTTCACTGTATTTCCTCTGTCCCTCCAGGACAAATGTCTGCATAGTGATTTGAATTGAGACACGACACGTCCTTTCCAATGCGTTATTCATCGATCATCATACAATTAGACGCTATGATCAGCTGCTAACATAGTCCTTAAACAAATAAACAGAATCTGATATTACCTCCCATACACCAATTACGTGCTCCATATAATGTTCGCAAAAAAAGACCCAGTCATTAGATATTCGTCCTGAAAATGACAACTGCAATGTTTGCCGAAATTCTGGATCATTTTTTACATTCGACATACCCAAAAGCCGAAGTTATACAAAGTTTGATAAAACTTTATATGCAATTAATGACGATCATATTCATCGATAATTGCTACAATCAGCTTCATCGCCCCTTTTAGAAATAAAAGCAATAATTAATCAGTCCCACTGCTCCGGAAACTCTTCCTTGTTCCTAAGAGACTGAGAAGTCTGTGGATCTCAGAACGTACTGTCTTAATGCAGTGCTTCCTTCTCGGATCAGATCTGCCAGAATTTGATCTGCAAACTGTATGCAGCGGACACTCAATCTTTACTATTATTATTACGAATACTAAGAATGTTTGATAACAACTGCACACGTGGCACAGTCTACAGCTATTAACGGACTGTATGAAAATATAATTTTCACCTTTGTTTAATGACAGAGCGTGATCTGAAATTAAAATAAGTTTTACAT
The DNA here is from genome assembly GCF_000696155.1 of Zootermopsis nevadensis. Next base: position 13,292 of record NW_019060067.1, read on the forward strand.
TAATCTTTCATGGCAGTTTCAACGTAAACCAAATTTTAAAAATCCCAGCAGACAACATCCGTGGTTAGAAAGCGACGTGTTTGAGAGAACCGAAGCTAATATTGTTGGCGCCAGGTTCACCCTCGCAGATGGCAGCCTCAGGTGTGAGGCCTAGGCAGAACCTCCTGCCGTTGGCTGCAATATATCACCGTGAAAGCCGATAAAGGTTTGGGAGCGATGGTTCCACGGCCAGGTGACGAATGGCTACCAAGACCGTCCGACATGCCGACTCCAACTGTCGCGTCAGACGTCCCAACATTAGAGAATTTAATTTCCCTAATACCCGTACAGCCAGGTAAAGCGACTTCTTGTGGAAGTCCTATGCAAGCGTCCTCGCATATCCTAAGATCAGGGCATCTCGAATACAAGACGAAGGTAAAATTGCCGCTCGCCATGAAGGCACGTAAGAGGAGTGGCTGTAAAAATCCACGTCTTCCAGATTTCGGAATTAGATGGACATGGCTTGTCTTCACGCTCTGGTCGATTTATCCATCTGATTCGGGGTCGAATGGACCAATGAAGGTGGGCCGGAAGTGGTGTTTAAGAGAAAGGAAAAAGTATAAAACTGGGTTGTAGCGCCGTGTAGTCTAGCAGAAGTTTACTGACGTTTCGGAGATGCTTGCTATCGTCCTGATGATGGAAGTAGTAACGCTAGAAGGCGCCACAAGAGTAGCTATCTCAGCGCCATTAGAACCTCAAAGCTCGCAAAATAAAGCCATTGTTTATCACAGCTAAGAAATGTATCGACTAAAGCACAGTTTCAAATTTATGCATCCCAACACATGGCAAAGTCGACAAACCTGAAGTTGTTCACAAAGACGGTTAGCACTCGTAGGTAAGGAAGGGTACCTCTTACCCTTGGCAATTTCATGAAGCCGGTCAAATGTTTTGTGTGTAAGGACAGAAACTTGACTCATATCCACACACTTTCTGCACAAGCTCTGACCTGGCGGGCAATGGACCCAGAGTGGTTTGGAATTCAATGAGGCGACATCACGACCAGCTGTTGTGCGGGTGGAGTGGCTAGCCCCTCCCATTCGTCGCTTGTGCAGCAAACCTTCCATAAAAAGACAGCCCGAAGCGTTAACTAGATTCTGTGCCACATTAATAATTATGGGTTGAATTATTATTTACGCAAAAATAATATTATTGCAGACAGATCTATAGCTTTTATGCAAAGATAATATCGATTTCTGGTTTATTTAACGACTCCTTTTCGAGTTGCGCAGTTATATACCGTAGAAGGAAACTGTGGTTATTATATAATAGACTGAGAAACTGAAAACCTAATGTATATTACTCGATTATTTAACAGAAATTTCCTACCGAGATATCGTCTTTCTTGAACACAACCGCCAACAAGCAGAATGAATAAAAATGGATAGTAGATGATGATATTTCCCAGAACCAAACGTAGAATGTGATCTCGAAATGCGTGCGATAATCTTTGAAAGGAAATATGTTCGTAGCCTTGTAATCCTGGGGTCTCGGGTTCGATTCCCGGCGGTGCCCGAATTTATAACTTGTGTTGGGCAAGGCCGTGGTCTAGGCAACACGGAGTTTTCCTCCATGGCATCCCAACAATTACTCCATTCACACACACAGAAGAAGGCAATGGCAAAACACTTCTGGATCATCTGCCAAGAACGTATATGAACAGGTCCCAGTCCGAGAAAAGGATGGAAGGATCCTGTTCATATGGACCTGTCGTCAGACAGAACACTAAATAAATAAATAAAATAAAGGAAGGGAGCCGATTAGTAATATCTCAACTTCTCCAACTTAACGACTTCATTTAAGGAAACTTAATATAACGAAAACTAATACGCCGTAACCTAACCCAACCTAACTAACACGTGTCTCCGCCCCAACCGGAGGTCCGCGTCCCATAAGCCGTCAAGGGAAGAGAGACAACGCGGGAGGCTTAGTCATAGTTAAGGTAATAACAGATTATTATCAGGTGTTATCTGGACTCAGCTGGCTCAGAACAGGGACCCGTGGCGGGCTTTTGTGAACGTAGTAATTAAACTCCAGGTTCCCGTAAAAGGCGAAGAATTTCCTCAGCATCTGAGCAACTACCAACTTGTAAAAATTTCCGCTGAAAGTCCCAGACAGCCTCTGAACCTGCAGACCTAGATTCATACTGACGAGGACCGTACTGATGATTACAGGAGCGCGGGGCAGTGAGATAAGCGCACGTTTTAGGATTTCAAAATTTGCTGTGTCAGTAACTGGAAACAAGAAAACATCGATTACAGGGACGCATTCCAGTGCTGACCCCAGATGGCACTCTGTACCTCATGCTCCGACGATGTTAACTACGCAACGGTACTATTTCAATCGACAAGTGTTCATTGCGTTACCATGACACCACGAAGACTGCCGTTGACAGGGACGACAATTCTGTGTCCAGTACATTCTAAGAGCTTCGGAGCTTATCTCAAAGAAAAAAAGAGCTATAATAAACAACTTGATTTTAGCAAAGATGCTGGTCGAGGAAGCCGGGGTGTTCTCTTCTCCTTGGAGGTTCGGCTTGTGTTCGTATTGATCGAAGCGGCGAGGCGAAGCTCGGACGCCGGGAGTGAAGTTCTCTCTCTCCATATGCATGGACAGATCTGTAAATACAACGCTGCAACGTAAGATGGCCCAACACGCTGCCAGAGCCAGAGGGTAGCGGTTCACTCTTACTGACGCAAATGCACGCATTAAGAGACATCGCGTGAGACTTTGACCGGGGACGGGGCATAACGACCAGATGGGACAATCGCATTTCGCGTTCCAGAGGTCCCAGGTTCAAATCTCGTTCCCGTTACACGTGACCCTGAGAAGAGTTCCAGAAAAATGTCTGGACAGCAACTTCTTCAGTTAATGAGCCTATCCTTTGACGCTATTCAAGATTCAATGCAATAAACTTCGCTACATCAAAAATTAACGAAAACTGGAGGCTGGGGCCCATTATAATGCATCTCAGAAAATGTGTGGCGGTCTCAACCCTTCACAGACGCTCTGTACGCCGTACAACAAGCACAAAGGCTGTCAGCATTCGCTGCTAGCGAGATTATTTCAAGCTCCCCTCACTTTCTGTTGTCCAAGAATGTCTTCAATTTACTTCGATGTTACTCGAGTTCTTTCACAAGACGCGATCACCTTCATCTTCTTTCCTTTGATCTTTGTGATTAAACGAGAGAACTCAAGATAACGAACAAAGAAGGTAAAACAAGAGACGACACGAGGGCGCACGTGGAGCTGTGTGGATGCCCCAGTGCATACTTCTGAAATGTAATCGCAAAAAAAGTGTAAACCAGGGTTCTGGAAGATTGTAATAACGAAGCAACAGATGACGACTTTTACATATTATATTATACGAATGTATCTGTCTAATACCGACAACAACAAAACAACAGACTCAAAAGTAGGTGTTAAGTATCCCTCTAACAGCCGTGAGACCAGGGATTCCCAAACTGTGTTATAAAGCAGCGGTTTTCAACCTGGGGTACGCGAAGACATCTTAGGGGATACGTGAAATTTAAAAAAAAAAAAAAAATATATTTTATGATAAACACTGAATAATCAGGGCCATATTTAGGGTTAGCCACAGGAGAACCGGACGTAAGGACATTCGATTTTGGAGATTATATACTATGTGTAACTTGAATTATACACCAACGACTTTGGGGGTACAAAGTTGAAAAGAAATTATATCTGGCGGTACGCGAACAAAAAAGGTTGATACCACTGTTAAAAAGAACCCTCGAGTTCTGCAAGATGAGACGAGGAGTTTCGCGAGAAAATGTCGATGGACACACTTTCTCGCGACTTCCCGTCTAAAACACAGAAATATTTTTGGCAAAAACATTTCTCGCTGGAAGAGTCTACTTCTGCTTCTATAATTTCACGCCTAATACATCTCGATCAAAGTCAAGTAGCCCACAACTTAAACTGCATTAAATAAATTAAGTATCTTCCAGCGTTGGCTCCGTAGCGTCGCTCACTCCTAACAAATTAGTTTATGATACAGTTCAATACGCACGTTATAGATGTGGGCAAGAACGAATTATGGCTACCAAGATTTCAAATAAATCTGTCTTCACAATTGCTTATACATTTAAACAACCAAACTCCGTGGTCGGTTGAGACCCTACTTCATGCGGTGGATTCGCCTGTCTGTGTTTACGTGTGGCTGTTTATCTCTCAGTTTCCGAGCTCTGTAATGATTAACACAGGCATACCAAAAGCACTATTATCCATGAATGCCCTCGGAAAGGTTTGTAAGCACCCGCGAAAATTTAGTATATTCACAATAAGAAGTTTTAAATGTTTTGACTGTCGGACTTTGTGCAGCATCCTCGCCGAGTCTCCTCTTGAGGCAAAAATCTAATGATTTCTAGTCCCAATTTTATCTTAGATTAATGCCCGGTGCTCCTAGGTGTCCGCCACCCAAAACGTTTGACGGTCCTTGTTCTACACAATTAAGTTAAGAGTCGTAGATTTGAAGCTAACATGTGCTCAAACCTCGCTTCTACATTTCGGCCATTCACACGCGATTAGCAGAAATCTGTATTAAGCTGTTGAGCAGGCAACGATCCTCGTAATATTAAATCTTTTAAAGCTGAAATACCGCCCCCGCCTCGAGTTATTGTTGAAGTTAATGGGGCGAATGGCCAAGAGCGTTCTTTTGTGTCTTGAAATATGCAGGGTCACAAACTGTAGCTTAAGGGAGAGGGCAAACGGGGCCCAGTTTTTGTTATGGCACACGGCTCGGCATGCGAAAACATGTGACACTCTGCTCATTTCGCAGTAAAAGAGTTTTCCGGCACTCCACGGAGCGGTCTTCCTTGGGAAGCTGCTAGTCGCTTAACTGGACAAAACATTCCTGTAACTTTTATGAAACCGACGTTGACAATGACAGCCAGAAGATTCTATTTCTGTAAAATCGTTTTAATATTATAACAACCCCGTCTCCTAAGTCGTCTCTTCCTTCAGGTGTACCGACATGAATTTCTCATCTCTCACATTCGAGCTACAAGCCCACCCAATCGTGTCCTCCTGAAAATATAAATTATATCTTGAATTTTAGATGGTCTAGGATTTGAATAAAGACACTAAACAAATGAGTTTGCCTCATCTCTTATTCACTTCAATTCATACGCTTCCATACTTTGCTGGATTTAAAGTGACAATTTTACGAGCCAAACGCGAACTGCGGGCACCAGATGCATGTGGAAGCTACTTTGAAAAGAAAACTCATTTCTTTGCCTGATATTAGCCCTAAGGATACAACTTTAGTTTGCAAGGGCGAAAGGTCACCGAGGGCAGATGGAGATATGACTCGAGAAAGATGACGGGAGAGTGGGTGGGGTGGGAGGGAGGGAGGGGGGGCGTCCCGGCGCCGTGCAGAAGACGTTACTGTAAAGCCAGGCCATGTCACCAGGGGATCCAAGCAAGCGCACTCATGCACCAAAATTGATGATACGAAATTTACTCCCGCACTGTATATGATCCCCCGCGTACAAAAATGGTATAAGGCCACCGGCTGTAGGTCAGTGTGCGACAAATGCTTTATTTGATTACCTGTTATCTTGCATAAATAAATGTGATATTATGACCACACAACGCAGAAACTGTATTTGAACTATTCTCTCTCTAAGATGCGTCTTTATATTACTCTCCATATGTGGCTGTCTGCCTTAAATGTTGCACGTGTTTCTCGACTCCTAGTGTATGAAACATGCCCCACCTATTTCGCCCAAATTGATGTAGGGCGCATAACACCGAAGCCCGTCCCTCGGCCCTCCACCACAACACCGCAGACGATCTTAATATTTACCGTTCTCCGGCAGCAAGAACCCACCACATCACCGCAGACGATCTAAATATTTACCGTTCTCCGGCAGCAAGAAGTTAACAACAGACACACGCCAATGTTATGAAATGTAATACAGGAGGCGATACTGTACGAAGAGTGAAATGCATGGAGACGAGCTGTCTTTGGGATGATGACCGACGTTTCGGAGATCTTTACTGCTTCTATCATCAAGGCGACCTGTACGGAGCAGAATAAGTGCAGCCAAAGAAATAAGGTGAAACCAAATTACGCATTGCTAACAACATATTCCTGTTTTTACGAGGAACTTTGACTGCAGAAGAGTCGAACATAAACAGGGAACGCGAAAAAATAATTTAACATTTCAATTCTGAAGGAGATACCTCGAATTAGGTCCATGTGAAACATATGAGAGTATGGTCCAGAAAAGTTCCAAAATGAGTTATTTCGGAAAAGGTGTTTTCGCGCTAATGTTACAATTATCCTCATAACATTAATGAGGCGAGTTTTATGATATTTGTTGCAGATGCCAGGCAACATATTCCAGTCCCTTAAAATAACTAAATCAGGCCGCCCCAGTCAGTCTCGTGAGTAGACTACCTGCACAACGAGATAACTACACGCGAATGATACGTGTTCTGTAAATGTTTTAAGTAGGAATGCTAAAGCAAAAGGCAACAAAAGATGCTGCACTTTGCCGGTCAATGGACCTTAAATGAAGACACCGATCGGATGTCTCTCGGATTGTGGATGGATCTACTGCCTTTGGTGGTCACGTGAGCAGAATCAGAACCATAAGCTGCTCTACAAAACACATGAGATATTAATTTGACAGACAACAAGAAATATTTTAAATCTTGTCCATGATAATACCTTCGCTTTACAGCAGAGGACGTCCCTGGCTGCGATAAACGGACGATGTTCGGTGCCAGCCCAGAGAATCTAACACACTCTAGCGGCGATAAGCGTTGGATGACTCAGCGAATCAAGACAGATATAAGTTAAAACACCACAAATAATCTGTACATGTTCTTAAAATAAAACTCAGGTGTGAAGTGCCTCTTCATCACACGTCCTGTGTACTTCCATACTACAAGACATGGACCATTATTACATGGAAGCAGCTCCTTACCGCAAATCCAACTCCATAAAAATGTTTCCCCCAAAGAAAAATAAGCAAATTCCTAGTTACTGACCACGAAGGGTGGTTTTACACATTGCAGGGGGCAAGGGTAGTTTTTAGTCATTTTACTCGCTAGCCGTAAACGCCCCAACTAAAAAAAAAAAGAAACACTGAATACAGTAAAATCATTGTTCACTCGTTAGAAACATCGGAAAGGAGCCGCTGGGAATTGAGACCCTGCATCAAATATGGCTGCCGCTTTTCAGCAAGAAAAATACTCTATAATGTCAATTTTTTTCTCGTGAATAATCAAAATTTATGAGCCAGAAGGGGGTAGAAAAATATATATATATAAAGAATTCAGCAGGGATGTAAGAGTAAATCAACCTCCTTCCCTTCCGCTCACAACCCCTAGTTCCTTTCTCTATCGAGGGGAGGCGAAAGACGTGTTTCATCTGCGCATGCGTTTATTGCAAAACGCACGAAAGGAGGACGAAAGCAGATGTAGGAGGCCTAGGATGACACGCAGGCTACGAGGTGGATGCTGCCTGCATTGTACGGCACGCATTTGTGTGTCTAGAAATTAAGTCGTAACCAACGACAAATGTACCAAATCCTGAGTTTCCCCACCGACGAGTAACAGGCATTAATGACGAGCTTTTGTTCAGACACTACGATGATGGCTCAGGGTCTGTCCCAATTCCGTGTTGCTCCGGAAATTATGCGCCCTTTACTGACAAGTGGGAAGACCGCTTGGATGAGTGATCAGCCCGACGCAAGGCCTCTACCTATACAAACACAGAAAGACGCGGACAAACATCCATGCCTTGAGTGGGACTCGAACCCACGGTCCCAGCGACCAGGCGCACGAGGTCCATGCCTCAGACCGCGATTTCAGTGATAAGGAGATGTGTTACTGAATAATTTCTATTACAAGTTACTCCTTGATTTGGTCTCAGAACTGTTTCTGGTTAAATGTAAAGACTTTTAAACAATTCAAAGGACAGCGCTTAGATAACCTATGGATTTCGAAGAGCCCGTAAGCTATTTGAGAGTTTTTTTAGAGTGCTCAAAATACGCAGAAGCCATGGAAAGAAACCGAGCAAGAATGGCTTAAGGCCCCACCGAAAAACAAATCATAAACTTCTAAGCCTTTTGAACAAATGTGTTTAAAAGCAGGAGATTATGTAGAAAAATCAGGTTTTTCAAATCAATGTATAATTATTTTGTCAAAACTTATAATAAATTTGTCTCCACATTTCTCTGAAGACAGAAATACCTCACACGTTAAGTAACCCTAGAAATTCCCTGCACGACAAACAGTCTAATTACAAATCGAACAGCATTTGTTTTGTTTTAACGCAATGCATGTCGGGACTTTTTAAGGATGCATCATCTTTCCATTGTAGTTACTTCTGTATATCAAAAAATCGTATTTGAAAATTGTATGAAACGTTGTCTTGTTCTTCTTCGCCTTCTTCCAACCTAACGCTTTTAAAAACTGTGTTTATCTTCGCCTGAAAAGACCTTTAGTAGAGAAAAATCAGGTTCACAAAAAAAAAACAATTGCAGTTTCAACAAGTTTTGCGCGGGGTAAAAGTTTGATTCTCAGAATCTGTTGAGAACAGAAAACAGACTGTTTCAGAAAATACGTTAAAATCCCTGATTTAGTAATATTAAGCATAAGTGGCTGAAAACACATTCAGATCTTTTAAATACATGAAACAAAATATTCAGATTATAACTGCTCAAATTAATGTCACTAGGGCTACCCGTTGAATTTAAAAGCAAATTTCGTCACTAATTTTTAATTTTATTTTCAGCTTAATCATTGCGGATGATATATTTTAAAACATTTAAACATCTTGCCGGCAAATACTCTGATATCCGAACAGATAAGCAGAATGCGTGATATTACGAAAAACCTTCGCGTGAACGCAAAGTGGTTTCCTGAGCGAAGCCGGTTTACGTGGACGACGCCGGCCAGCCGACCGCAGCAGATGGCGTCCGCTCGTGCCCCGCTGGTGACTGGGGGGGGGGGCGGCTTCAAATAAAATTAAGGCTCAGGTATTGCTAACCGACCCTTCACACCATAACACATAACCTGACATTTTTACGGTTTTTAGTCCACCAATCAGCGAGTCAATTCACGTACTGCCAGACCGCGGAAGAGAGGTGCTCGTTTAAGCCCCCCCCCCCAAAACGTTAATCAACACGAGTCCTGCAAATGTGTTAGCAGTTGCAGCGGATGACTGCCGTATATTTCCCTCACTTTGTCATTTTATGGGCTATTTCGCCATTCCTACTGTTGCAGTTATTTTCAATCAAATAAATCAGCCAAACACGTTTACACCATTAACTAATACGTTACATCCGTTCTCTAAATTACTTTGTTCAACGATGATACATTAATAATTGATGTCATAATGCGTAAATTACAAGACAAAAATTGGTTTTATAAATATTTCAACAGTACCATAAGGTGGTAATAAGAATATTTAAAATAATTGACCAACTCTTTGGTAGCTGGCCTACACGCCGAAGATTAATCACCACTAATACTAAAGGTCACCGTTGGACATGACCTGGGGCCAGTGCCAACCACCTCCCACCCTCACAGCATACAACAACTGACACATCTAATGGCGCCATGTTTTAATTTACGTCTACAATTTTTTAACAGTCCACGATGAATATTAAGAAAGTGAGACAGACAGACAAGTCGCAGCAGCGAGTGGTGCTATGTCTAAAATTAATCATCTACAGTGACTGAGATTTTCCGTGCTTTTCCTCAGTTGTAAGTCAAATTCCAGGGCATAATTCAAAAATAATCACGAAGGCATTCAGCCAAAATGGTAGCCCTCGCACTCAGACGCTGAGCAGTTACAACTTTTCCGGGTTCCAGTCCAAAACATCCACCCAACCTTAGTTCTTTACGTAATGGATCATTCTCCCACCAGTCGCAACAGCCCCTAGTTTCAACATGTCAGGACCTTCAGCCAAGACAAGGGTCCCAGTGTCGCAAGCACATCCCCAGTTACAGTTCACAAGGCGCTGTTCTTACAACTCCCGGTACACGTTTCGCATACGGAATAGTTTAACGGAGAAGTGACTATCTCTTTCACTCCGCAAAATTGTTGGTTGGTTAGTTGGTTTTCTCGTTGCACCGCCACGTCAACCTTGAAGATGCAGGCAGTATGTTTCTTCGAAACACTGGAATCTAGCTGTAGGATGGCTCCGTGTGCAGAAGGCACAATGTTTGTACAGCGAAACAAGCTGTGGACGATGAGTAAGTTTTCAATTGAAAGGAGAGACGAAAATGGGCACCAGACATTTTCTCAGCTCCGATAAGGTCCGTCACAGCCGATCCACGAGGCATAAACTTCACTGCACGGTGCGAAATTGTCACCTTCGAGGTTAATGGAGCCTATGACTTGATAAACAAGACGGCTCAGAATTTCGGTTTGGCAAGCCTTGACGGTTTTTCTATGAAGTTGGGGAGTTGATATCTCTTGTCATGGTGGATCAAAGCGGCCATCACTCATTGCCGCGCCAGAACGAATAAGATTGATGAGGGAGCCCGGCACAAGTCGACGTCACAGCCAACTAGATCCTCGCGGTTTCAAAAATACGATCCTAGGTTCGTCGAAGCAGGCGAACCAGGTACTCAGGAAGCAAAACACTTCACGGAGTACCACGGAACTCAGAATGAAAGGGCTCCTTTGCAGAATTTGCGTTTATAACAAACAATTAATTCGAGCAATACAGTGTGTGTAAGATCTTTTGGTAGGATGCTTATTAACCCTGATATGACTCCCGCCACAAGAGACCTTCAGTTTACCTTTCGCTTACGTCCGAAGACATGCCACGTGTGTTGATTGTGCGGTAATCATCGACTGGATAAAATGGACGCCATTTTAAGAATGCACTAAAATCAAGTGTTCAAATAGACACTTTTGTGCTTGTTTCGCTGTTGATCGATTTAAAATATGAAGGTATTAGACATCAATGGATCACAAAGAAAGCTTGGGATCTTTTTGTTCATTTTCAAGGCTGAGTGAAGTATTAAATTTTCTAACTTACCCTACTTTACCTTATAGTTTAAATGAATGTCAGAGTTTTAAAGCTGCACGTTCTCTTACAGGCAACCCCGGTGAGCGCTGGGTATAATTTGGTCTGCACGTAGCGGCGAACAGCAAAATTAAAACAAGAGCTTTCTGTTGTGTTTCTCTAGCTGCAAACGAGACTAATGAACTTCCACACCTCAAGAGAAACGTGTCTCCTAGACCGGCCAAGGGGTTTCATTGCACTGGCGAGCTTCTAATGCGTTCAACTTCCCAAGAAGAGAAAATTGACGAGAATCAAAGTCTGATCAACCAGTCAGCGGAGAGACACTTTAACTGACAGAGCGAGGAAATAATTCTCCGAAGAAAGTGGACCCAGCTGCTTGTGCACTTCAACTGTATACAGCCACCGAAAATCGTCGCTTCAACCTGTTTTTATATCTCAGTTCACCAACTATACACTGACGTCCGTCACCCCCATTCAGCGGCACCTGATATACGGCGCTGGGCTGCATTCAGCCCGCGGTTCCGATCTCCCCTCCCCCCTCTTGACGCGCGCCCCCGATTGAACCCTGTGCCCTTCATAAAGTAACCTCAATACAAGTAAATGGAGAAGGCGCTTTTCAAAGGCCTTGCATGTACACACTGTTCCAGAAGTTATTACCTGTGACGTTAATTTATCTCCATGTGATTACTGTCATATTTGTCTAGTTTTCTTCAGGCACTCTTGACACTGGCCTAGTAGGTCCATCCACTATTTTGTCCACAACACCGTCAATAAGGAATGAGATTTGCTGTTCTAACAGCGGCAATTACGAAGATGGCTGCCTTCTCGGTTTTTGCGCTGTGTTGTCTCATCGCCCCGATAATGGAGGCAGCAAGCACCTCTGAAACGTCGATAAACTTTTACAAAACTACACGAAGCAACAACCCAGAAGACAGCCATTCTGTTTAAAACATTTTAAAAAACATATTTATTGTGGGATGATATCAAATGAAGATAATATTTTATTAAATAATACAACTAATTTCATGGAACATACTCCTACTACAGAAGCCGATAGTCGTTCAGCTCGCCATTTACTCTGAGTGACGAGAAAGATAATCCTTAAATTCAGTGGCGTCCTTTTCGTGCGCTGCTCTCAGTACGTATTCTTCAATTGAGCCAAAACTGTCGTTTCAAATTTCAACCAGCACCGGAACAGGAATTTCGATTAACACTTTGTCTATTGCCTGCGTCTTTCTGTTACGGTTATTAAGCAAAATTAAAGACTATTCCGTAATAAGTCAATACACATGAATGTAGCAATCCACGTCACCCGGAGATTACAAATTAAATACGTTCGTTCTTTTGATTTTAAAAGTGTTTCAAACTTGGGGTGAAATGGCAATCTCATCCGACCAACATGACGTGCTCATACCTCACACTCAGGGCTGTGACAGCAGCAGCGTCCAGTACAAACACATTTAGCTTAAGCCAATCATAAAGCATTCCTTCATTTGCCTGTCCGACACTGTAACTTAACCAGGACAGCAATACTAACAAGACAGCTTTCGTTACAAGTGCACTAAATAACAGAAACGCTAGTCAACTGTAATTTAGGATTCATCAAGAGTCAATATTATGGGGGGGAAAAGCTTTTCTTGAGGTTCATAGAAACTGGACTGAACAGTCTAACCTCACAAAGTTCGTGATGATGAAGAGTAGGCCTACAGTTTATTTAATAAAATGAACCGGAGCGAGAAGAGAGTAGGCCTACATTATATGTACTTCCGGGTATAAAGTACCTAATTCCGCCCTAAAGAACAACAAAATGTCGAAATCTATCGTTGAAAAGTTACTGGGTAATTGGCCGTATCACACGACCAGGTAACTGGCAAAGGGGGACAGACGCTTCGTCCTACCACACGGCAGGCAGGTCCCTGCCCAAACGAATGGAAAGAATGCTCAAGAAGCCGAAACGTCGAATTACTCCCGCTGCTTGAATTGCTGATACAGACAGACACGTAGCCCCACGTAATATCAGCGAAGGTTAGGTGGATGTCTAGGCGTTCTAGACTGAATCCGTTCGGCGGATACCCTGCGGTGTCAGATGCAATTGAAACAACATCATATATTTTGTACAATTACGAATGTACGATAAAATATGAATCTCAAGTATGTTGACATAAAATGCCTATGAATTACGCTTCAATTATACGTTAAATATACGGATCTGTTTCCAAAGAGAAAGTGGAGAGCATGAAACCAGACAATTCAAGTTCAGATTCCGACCAATAAGTATTTGACGACGAAAATAATGAACGATTTGCAACGTACGAATCTACGTGGTCGACCTGGGAAGATCTAGACGTCGATAACTGTTATCAATTTAAGATAACGAAATGTCTTACCAATGAAATGCTCTTAAAACGTTAAATCAGATGGCCTATTGTGAGTTCACAGGAGACCCCATCCATTGGACCTTATCATAAATATGATGAACCTATTCCACATCTTTAACCCCTATTTCTTGAAGATTCATTTTAATATTATCCCCTAATCGATGGCTATGCCTCCCAAACAGCCTCTTCCCTTCAAATTTTCCGACAGATGTTTTTATACACTTCTCATCTCTCCCGTGAGTGTTACCCACACATTCGTCTGTGACTTACTCACTGTAATAATTAGTAAATGTAAATTCGTCCAACAGTGTCCACTGCTGTCCCTTGAGGATGTTCCTTCCAAGGGACTAAGAGTTTCCAAAGGCCGCTATAAAATGAAAATCACCTCAAATTACGAGATCTTTCAACTAGAGCGCTCGTCGAAATTCTTTCCTTTTCCTCAGGCGTTAAGGATCATGGACAAGGGTCCGAGGTCGAAGCAACCGATTTCCCCCCTCCCCCTTCCCCGTTTTCTTTTTACTCCATTCTTTTTCTGTCTGTCCCTTTTTGCCCGTGTGTTATCTCGGTGGCGGAACGAAAGATCTTTCGCATCACCGTTCTTTTTACTGCTGACTGCCTTCAACTGGCGTTTAATTGGAAGTTGAGTCTACGTGGAGGAGAGCCCAATGACTGACAGTCCTTCCTGTAGACAGATCCACAGCAGCAGAATTCGGCGAGGCTCTTCCGCCAACACAGAACTTCGGTTAATTAACGAAGATTCTACAGCACCTACGGAAAACTCTTACTTAATATTTTGCTTTATTGTCCACTAAACAACTAAAGTTTCAGTGCTTTGATTACAAAGCCAAGGAACTGTCGAATGTTTTCTTCAAATTAATCAGAGAATTTCTCCAAGTTAATGAACAACGGATTGTGTTCTAGTGTCACTGACAATGTTTCGCCACACAAACAACAAAATCTGTAGTATCCAAACTGCGCCCGAACTGTAACCACCATACAAAATGCAGCGAATCGCGAATCTCAGCAACAGCGTAAATAAAACCCACCCGCGCTGCATGAAATACACCGTAGAGTGACGTCTTTTCAATATTTTTATGGGTTCTGTTGAAAATGTTAAAAAATATCCGGCCACTTCCCTATTTGTCCATTACTGACAAAACCACGTTACTTCAAGCACGAAAAGCAAGGAAAAATATAATTTGACTGAATAACTCCATGTGGCAGAGTCCTTTTATGAGAAGCTGATAGTCGCTGAACTACATATCTGTATTGACAAGAGTCTGAACCTGGACCCTATACTGAGCCACTCACACTTCGACTGGTCTCAATATTATCCTTCCATCTATGTCTACGTCTCCCCAGTGATTTCTTCCGGTGCTTGCATTTCTCCTCCCCCCACCCCCTCTACCGGCCTCGCAAGGTACGTGAACTCTCTGGTGCGACGACTATTCGATTAATGAACTCCTGTTTATGACTGACCAATTTTATCGGGCCAGGAGCGGTTGCAGCTGAGATGTACGCTCGGGATGACAACAGCTACGAAGTGTAACTTATTTCTGTCCGCCATATGGATCGTTATCAGCTGCTTCTTTTTTGAACTCAGGCAACGAGGAAAAGTCATCTTCTTCATTTCTAGGCAGACGAAAGTGTAAGGCGTCATATGAGGTCGCATCAACCACACTTCATGTGAATCCGTGAGGGACCTCCAATTTGAAACATTTTTTTTATTTTTTATTTATTTAGTGTTCTGTCTGACGACAGGTCCATTGCTCTGCCCAAAAAGAGCTCTCCAGTGTTCCCTATTCTCAGCTTCTCGTTTTAATTCCTGAAACTTCATCTTCTTTCCTTGTTTCAGATCTATTTTCCAGTTTTGTACAACCGATTTCATGAAACGCATTTCCTCTGAGTATGACCAACCACAACAGCCTCCACACGAAATGCGTCTCGAACTTCCTTGCATCTACTGCGTTGTCAATCGGAGCCACTGCCTACTCTCCTCCGCCTTTCTGGAAACTGATGAGTGACTCGCGACGAACTTTCTTCAGAAAGCGGAATTCTGTAACGTTTCCTACGAAACGTCGGAATAAAACCAGAAGGCCACGATCGAAACGCACAGCGCCGTGAAACGAGCAAATCACGTCGCACTTTCTTGTTACAGCGAAAAAATAATCAATACTAAAATCAGCAATGTTTGTTAAATGTTTTCTGTAAAACCGATTTAATGCAAAGTGCATGCGACCTTTGATCTCTCAAACCAAGAAGATACGCGGTGCATTTATCGTAAACATGTCAGCAAATTCCTTACGATGCATTTTGATGTCAAGAACTACAAACGATACGACGATGCGAAAAACTAGGGTTACATCGGCAAATATGCAGCCCGAATTTACCCTCCCTACAACGCGCAGATCAAAGTGTCTGAAGCACAGCACGTATTGCTGGTATCACAAAGCTTCTACTTTTTTCCGGACATCAGGGTGACGTCAGCTTCCGAATGAGCGGTCGTACTCCTCCGTAGGCGCTCCAGTCCGCTCACAGTTTCCGCTACTTCGCGGAGCATCTTACCATCTGCCGTGAACATTCTGCTATTAGTTCAGCATCAGAGACTGCGAGTTCATAGCGTAAATAAGCGCGCAGGAATTGTACAAGTGTTTATTATGTATTTCCACTGCATGTGCTTTAGCCCTAAAAAAAAAAAGACGAGACTTACAATAATTTGGCCATACTGTACTCATAACAGCTTCAACAGCGAAAAGGCACATTTAAACGAATTCATGATTTCCTAAAATATCTCTCTTAATGTACATTCCCGCTTTTCTCTCTTGTCTCGCTGTTCTGACAACCTTCTAGCTGTTTTATTCTAACTACTTGTGCATTACGCTAATTCCACAGTTAAAATTCCAGGTATGAAAATAAGCAAGGTCGTGTTAAGAGTATGCACACATGTCAACTAACGTCGTTAAAAAGCTATCTTTATTACCTCATAAACCGCGAGAATGCTGTTGGCTTTGGTTTACGTTAATTTGGAGGAAGCCGTGACTTTTATGCGGAACTTCGGGCAGATATTTTCCCCTTTTTTTGGTGGTGTGTGGGGGGGGGGGGGGAACATCCCCTACCCAACCTGTTACCAGTAACCATTTCTCTAGGTAACATGATAGTGTAACACAGAGGGTTTTTGAATGAAACATGAGAAACTAACGAATGGGCCAAGCGGCCAGTTTGTGGCCTCTTAAATGGCTGGATTCAAGATACTGTTTTGCTTCTAAGAGCTCTGCCGAAAAGAGAATACAGTGCGTCCATTTAGCGAGTGTCTTACTGCAAATGCACGAGAAATGTAGACCAAACTGACATCACCCTGTGAATCACTGAAGCATTACGGCCACTGAAATTCCTTACGAAAAGGAACATGGTCATATTTTTTGCGTTTTCACAAAAAAAAAAGTTATATTTTTCTGAGACGCCAGTAATTACTCAGTCAGTCATCAATAAGTTCCCGCCTTTTAAGGAAATCTGAAGTTCATTTTCTCGTTCAAATAGTCGCTACTAGACACCGCAATAAATCAGATAAATTTATTCTACATCGATGAACCCTGTTTCTCTAATATCCACTTTGGTAACACAATTCCAACGATTCCAGACCCTAGCATTCTCGTCACTTCTGGCTTCCCAACTAGAATCTCGCTGTAGACCAAAACAAAAGGAGATATGATAAAATTTTCTACGGCAAAAAGCCGTGTCAGTTGTGAACAAAAGCCCAACGCTTCGGATGCCATTTCCGCCTCCATCATCACGTAAGAGACATCATTCCCCTGACACGGCTTCTTGCCCGAGGAGAATTCATCGACTTCAGTCGCCGTGAAAGTATAAATGGAAACAAAGTAATCGACTGATAGCAAGATTCCTTCCTGAGAAGCTGATAGTCGCCCTTCTTGTCAAGACCTTCCTAGCCTCTTATGGTACTCTAAAGTTTCATTGTCGTTTTCAGAAATGCACACCACGTCCCCTATATGTCTACTGAGGTCCTTGCTGCTTCCATCATCAGGACGATGAGACTACATAGTGCTACAATCCAGAAACAGACATCTTTGCATTTACATCCGTGAATATCTCAAATTCTACTTCTTAATTTAGTTAGACATACTTACAGATAAGTCGGTAGTTTCTCTTGAATTTTAGAAAAGGAACACAGACTTTAAAGTCCTTGTTCAAGTTCTCTGTTATATAACCTTTACATACGAAATTATACAGAAGGAGGGGGGGATCTATGATTTTTCTTTTGTCTGTAGAGATACAGAAATATGTGTTTATAGATAACAGAAAACATTTCTCAATCCCTCGGTTTATAGGGACGCCCGATTTCACACGTATAAATATAAATGAAATGGTGTTTTTAGGCTCCAGACAGAGTCCAAATATACGGATTCTGGGACCACCTGTCTAGATAAGACATTTTTCTGCAAGCTCTGGTTGAGGGATTTGTGTGTTGAGGGATGGAGGTTGTTGGGATTGGCCGGAACTAGAGATCCAAGGACCCCCCCCCCCCCCCCTCCCCCCCTCTTTGTGTAATACTGCAAGGCCCTCTGGAGACGAGAGCGTGTGACGACAAGAGTGGCACAAGGACACGAATCTTGTAAATGGCATCACCCAAAAATGTTGGGCCGACACGAACATGACCGATCTTAAAAGAATAATTAATTACTCAAAACGACTTCAGGAATAACTTAGTTTGAGTGGCTGATCGTCTCGACCTACACGTTCCTGCATAGTCTTTGTTTGTTTTTCGTAGTCAAGGCGCTACTGTGCCGAGGGCTCGACTTCTTTAATGAGGCACGACCGGAAGAAAAGAAGTAATCATCGCTTGACGACATTCAGCTACGTGGAGTCTTGTAGCGTGGAAGCAAGAGATGATTGAACGGCTTACGGAAGATATCTGTTTCAGCCCTGTCCTGTCTGTCGACGGAATAGCCTACTCTGCTGAAAGAGGCACCAAACCCAGACCGACCAGCCGGAAGGCCTGGTTTCCACTTCAGCTACAAGCCCATAGGAGGAGAAGGCTCGGTCTGTGCATTCGGGCCAATTAATATTCCGGTGGTTCTCATGGTTTCCCTCAGTACCTTCAAACGAATAACGCTCGAGACATCAACGATTAAATTCTAATTAATAGTGACACGAATCAGTAGAACAAGAAGACTGATGTGTACCAGGGCAAAGCAACCATAAAGTTGTCCTCGTCTCTCCATGAAAACGTAAGACGTAAAGCTCCACTCATTCTGATCTGTTAGGTTCGTCACGTTTAGAACGAAAGTTGTAGAGAAACATGATCCGTAAATTTAGGTTTTTTAAGATCATAAATCAAATAAGACTTCTGTGCTGCATCGTTTGACAGTGCGAGAGCTGATGGACTGACTGTGATCAAACTTGATGCTGCTGTTTAGCGACGCACTGCTTTCCTTTCTTAAGGAAAAGGCGGTTCCGACCAGAATTAATAAAATTCCCTTTCCTTATGCATAGACTTCCACTATTACAGATACTGTGTTGCCAACAACAGAAAGCAAGTTAGGCCGGCGTCAACGTGCTTAGCACGCTGAAAAATCCGATCGTACTCGATTAGACGGAGGCTGTAATTGGTCCGCGTAGTTGTTGAGATAGTGTTAAAATGATAATTGAAATGAATAATTATTAAATGTTGGTGGAATGATTAATTACTCAAGTATAGATTGCGTCTATGACAAAATTTGCCGGATAATAATCTAAAATTTCTCAGTGTTGCCACATTTGTGTGTTCATGTGTCGTTATTTTCACAGCGATAACTAACGATCCTTTAAAACTAAAATTACGTGTTTTGTAAACATTCCTATGAATCATGCATGGAATATTGTTTACAAGTGAAGGTTAAAACCGCATTTTTCTCCGCAACGTCGGAATCTACCTACTTGTCTACAAAAAAAACATCGTCATCCCTATACCACTTCGAATCAGTGCTTTGGGTTGGGCAACATTTAGATGACATCCCCCCCACCCCCTCCCCACCAATTAGAAATGTCCGTGAAAAAGACTGGGGAAAAATGCATTTTGAGAAAGGAACAGCATAGACATTTTGTTACCAAAGGAATGACTAGCATTTGCGTCAACAACATAACACTAAATGCTAAAGACATGTCACGATTTCCTTGCTCAGAGTTCAAGGCGTGAAAAACATGCAAAGAAAGTATCGTCCTTCCGTCTGTCAGTTCGTCTTCCCTCACGTTTTAATTCCAAAAACACTGAACGGATTTAGATTAAATTTCGTTTTCCGGAGATTCGTGCTAAGTCAATTTTCATAACGTAATTCACACTTTACTAGATGCTCAAATCTGATTTTTTTATCGAATCTTTTAAAGCATCCTCATGATACAGGAAGCTGGTACATGATTTTTATGCCTTTCAAATAACTACCACGAAGTAAATGTTTAAAACGAAAATAATTTCTGGCGTGACAGTGACAAATCTGTGTCTGAAACAAACGAGCCTCAGAGACAACGTCGCAGGGGAAACGCGGACACCGCGCTCCAGTCTCGTGAGCGTGGGGCACGCAAGGAACACGCGAACGACTTGCGTCGTTCATATCTGAAGCTACGTTGTCAGTCCCTCATCGGCAGAATGTGTTTCTTCCGCCCTCACGAACACGTCAGATCAGTGCGCCATCACATGAATAAAAAAGTAGAAACTTCTTTCCTTTCTCCCCCTTTCACCATTTCTCTCACCACCACCCAACGCTTTTGAGGGGGAGGGGGTGGACTTTTCCACAGCGAAATTCCTGTGTCAACGTGAAGTTAGGGGTTGATGCCTATCTGCCGACAGGTATCGCTGCTACAACCGGGCTAATGAAGACCATCCATTACACTTGCAGGCGCCATGTGCAAAGTTCTGAAAAATGCATTCTTCTGTATTTAAAAATTTCCATCAATCACGAATACCTGCATTTGGGGAGCAACGCCTTCTGTTCGAGTCTCGTCACGCTCAAACGGAATCGCCCAAACTAAACTGAAACATTTGGACGTTTCCACAGCAACAAGGGTCGTCGTAGTGATGCGCGCATACCAATACGCCTAAAAGCAAACTCATCAGTTAGAGCGTTCGACACATTTTCACTTTATGTTCTGTCTGAAATGTAAACAAGACGAGTTTGGTAATTTTCCTTTCCATCACATGGTCTCTCCAGTTACTTTCAGCCCGCATACAGTTCACTGTCAACTATACATAGCAAAGCACGTTTGGAGAAGCTGACAGTCGCTGAGCTACATAAACAAAATCCCCACCTCACAAGAGTCCGTCACCGGTCCCCATCGTAAGCCAGCTGAATGCAGTCCCCACTCAATTTCCATCAGATACATTTTAATATTATCCTTCCATCTACTCCTAGGTCTTCAGAGTGGGTTCTTCAGACATGGCTTTCCAGGCATGTCTCACCTCCGTACGAGGGCCATAAACCCCTGAACCCCTCATCATATCATTATCCTTATCTGGAGCAGAGTCCAGATGTGGTACTCTCCGCCACGGATCGTTCCCCAGCATCCGTTGCCTGATCCCTCTTACGTCACTAGTTACTGACTGCGATCTTCTCTGCTTTGTGTACGTCTATGTAGACTACACGTTTTGGATATCCACAAGCAAAGCCAAGTACAAACGTACTCAATAATAATTAATAACAGTGCGAGAATCCTTCCTACTTTGGCCGATTAAAAGTTAACGCTCGATGCTCCTTTTATCGAAAAACGGTCCTCAGAGTCCTTTGATTTCTACGAAAGAATTTGTTTTCTGCATCGGCCGTCTCTCCTGTTCTCCTGCAATGCCGATCCACATTCAACGCCAGCAAAGTTGAACCGTCCCGACGAGACGCGGCCTACAACGCACGACGATCACGGGAGAGAGATGAGTGAGCGGGGGAAGGGGGGGGGGGAAAGATAAAACGGTTCTGGTACTCAAAGGAAGATCAAAGGGAGAACTAAGACTTCGACCCTGAACTCAAGATCCCGGGAAAGAATTGATGGAATTTCGTCAATGAAGCCGAAACCTGACGTTCTGTTTCGTCCGCGCTGAAGTCTCCTTGCTTCTGAACACGAGAGAGCCACCCACGTCCAATTCCGACCGAGGCTTGATGTGTGCTCCGCGTAACATATCACCGGCCTGCTTTTCTTTAATAAAACCCTGAGTTTCGCCAAAGACGCTGATACGCCATTGGCCCAGCAACGCCTAATGCATACAATCCCTCGAGAAGTTACTTCATTCAGGGGCACAAACACCGCCTACTAATTCTCAGTTCAGAACGTTCTGCCCCCTCGCCTGCTGTCTAAAACCCAAAGAATGAAACGAGCAGAACAACATCATGTCGTTTTGTCTGGGTGTGGAACTTGGTCCTTTGCAGTAGGGAAGGACCATACATACAATGAGGGGGCTGAGGGGAATATTTCAACCTCAGAGGAAGCACCCGGAACTGTCAGAAGGAGGTGGGCGACGTATGTAGCATGCATATGAGAGAATATGCACCTTTAGTGAGGCTGTTCTCTGTCCTGGTGATGACACCACCGTCCCAGTAGATGTCGCCGCTGATGATATCTCTGTTTTGCTTGCTGATGCCCCACGCGTGGTGGGCTTACAGGTGCAATGATCTCCAACCCCCAACCCCCCACTTCGTAGTTTCCAACCTGCGTCGACCGCTTCGTGTTATCAGGAATGAAATCGAGGTTACACAGAAAAATTCCATTCGAACGAAATGCACTGACGGTGAAAATCTCTGTTGGTGTTTTGGGCCAAAATGACGAAAATATTTCGCCAAGCGGAAATTTGGTGAAGTTGCTGTTCAGGCTACTCTCCTTCAGTGAATCGTACAAAAGAACATACAACATTTATTGCTGGCGCATTAAGATCTCAGTGAAGCTGCTAAGCTTAGCACTTCTAATGCGTACGCTTATAACCCACTAGTACTGAAATGATAGGTGCTCAGATTTACAACTTGTGTTGGGCAAGGCCGTGGTCCAGGCATCGCGGAGTTTTCCTCCGGGGTTTCCCCGGTTTCTCCGTGGCATCCACTTTCATCATCATCTCGCAAAAGGGGGTCACAGCAGGAGGGTTAAATGTCGCGGTACCGGTCGAACCCATGTACTTATGGGTCGTGAATCCTGCTAACCACCAATGCACACCATGCTGAATGGTGCGTACTGGATACGACAAAAAACTGAAATGATATTCACTGTCGTCGCTAGCTTAGAGTTCAAAGTGATCATCGTGGAGTCAGGCTTCGTCGAGTAGAGACCGCTCGTCACCCGAAAGCAATTCTCGGTAAGCCGTGTAGACGTAAAGCGTGATACAAAAGAATCAGATGCAATGGTTGATAAATTAACGATGGCTTAAAGAAGATGGGAAAGTTTGTTTTTCCAGAAAAGTTACGAGTGAGAGGAAGACGAGGCCAGCGTCAAGAGAACAACATCGAAACTCACTTCCGTGGGAATAATTCAAGTACTAACGCGACAGAACAGAAATGTGCGATGGCGACAACTCCACTCATACACACATCATCAGACACAAAGTTTGGCAACTAGCATGCACCTCCGCAACGTCGCTCCACAGCACCTTGCAAGGCAGCGTTTCGCGGGAGCCGAAACAACTGCTCCTTTCTCAAACAGAAACGTCGACGAACGTGACGGAAGGCTCCACTATTCTGAATTATATTCGAGGTCCCAAAAACGTGTAATGAGTTCCGTCGGCGATTGGGAACTATAATTCCCTTTAGCGATTCTCAAACTGGTACCCTGGGATTCTTCAGTGAATCCAAAAACTAAGTTCCGGGGCGTCGTACGTGAGTGAGGTTCCAGCAGTGAATCTGAAAATGGGACCCAGGACTCAGGGGAAACCAGTCTCAGAAATTTAAACAATAAACTAAATTTTATTACCATTACAGTAGGCTACTTTTTCCTACAAACGTAAACTAGTTGAAGGTACTATTAAAGCAGATGGTTTGGTTTGGTCACAACTATTTATGATAATATGAGAACCCAACCAAAGAACGTTCGGAAATGTGTTTATAAATTTAAAAGGCAAGATCAATCTCTAATCCAAATTAATATTTGTAACAAGATTCTAGCGGAGCCGCAGTTCACAGCGCCCATATTAACTGCTATATTAGTTACGTTGCGATTTTGGTTTTTGGCTGCATAAAAGATCTTGCTTTAATGACAGACAGGAAATCGTATTTCCATTAACATCCTGGATAATGTACATCCTCAGGCAGTAGGAGCATTAGTGCCTGTTCCTTACATCACATATAATTTCTACTCAATTAGGTCAAACCTGTGCGATGGCCGCATGGCATAATCTCATGTCAACTGATTCAAATATGTTGGAAAGTATTCACAGAAAATGTCTTGTTTTTTAGTTTGATATTTCATTTAATATAATTATGATCTCATTTAAAATCGTTCAAACTTTGGAACACTTTATTCCAAACGACGACATCTCTCAATGCTTTGTTTCTTATTAAAGTTTTGAAGGTCAAAATGACCTACCATTCCGTCATGGTCACTGTTGATGGGCTGTTCGTGTGTCTAAAAGGCAAATAACAGATGAAAATCCCCTATTTTCAGGGTAAGCAATGAGCCAAGCTACGACATGTTCTTTCAGCTACGTGTCCTAGTGCTGCAAACGACACGTGCAGATTTCTGGCCATACTTAGCAAAAATTGTCTCTCCTCAGATGGCATTTTCTCCGTACTGAAAATTGTCAAGATTGATTGATTATGTTTTCTTCAAATTTTCTTTAAATTTCTTCCTTTTTAGTGTATTAATATTAGTGGGAATATTTTGTTAGAGTTTTATTAGTGCCTGCCTGTCACAGGCTCTGCGCTGTTGGCAAACACTCAAAGACGTAAGGGAGCTGAATTGGATTGAATCATACCGGCACGAGAAAACGTGTACGTGGCGTTGGACGCAGTTGGACTCAGATTCAGCTGGCGACTGCGTTCGGGCGTGCAGAACACCAATCAATCAGAGTTCGAGACAGCCGACTTAATCATTAAAATGGCAGTACAATTGTGCCTTCTGTTGGATCTACAATATGAAGTACAAACGGCCTCACTGTGTCTTTCTCGTGACGCTCTCATATCAGTAACTGCTCTTCTTTTAACCAGAGGCAAACAGAAACGACTGAGTTCATAAGATTAGACTTGATGCATGTCTTCGGATATTCTGGCTACTCAACAACGCGTTCAAAACAGCGACTTATAGCGTCGATGGTAGAATGGTTGTAAGTGATTAACACGAAAGAATGAAGGAAGTGGTAGTGGCCTACCGTGAGATATTCACCAAAACTTTCCAGGATGAACTAAATAAAGGCGCGAAATGTGTCAGAATTCCCTGTTTCCGGCTAACGTTTTGAAGTTGAACCACACGAATACTTTGTAAGAGTGACTCTCGTTCTCTGGGAATTAAAGATCGGCCATTACGATACCACAGTCGACGGCCTTCCTCGGTATCTTCAGCCAAGCTGCGAGACGAAACCTTAAAATGCAGCGCGGGTGCTTACGGGTACTTTTCAGTTCATCACTCACATCATCATCATCATCATTCATTTCGAATCTACGGCCATGTTACAGGCAAAAGAGTACCTAAACATAATCCCAGACGTGGAAATGTTTGAAGAACACCAACTCCAAGATTTAGACAGACAGCATTACCGCACAAACCGTGTTCAGAATCATGGGACAGGAACCATTCTCAATGAAACGGACATTCGCTGTTTAATTTTAAATTCTGCGATGTTTCAAAATCTTACAAACCATTCAATCCCTAAAACACAATTAATTGCCATCGGCTATGAACTACAGACCTTAATAATAAACACCAAATGCAGAATACGAGTCTAGAGTTCATGATGACTGGTCTCTCTATTGTAAATGCACTAATAATTTTTTTTAAAAAAGTTACAATGTTCTATTATTATTGAGTTCATCTTCATTCTTATTTCTTTATATCAAAACTGCTGTCGAGGTAAAGAAACGCTCCTATTGGCTGAAAGGCTTCTCGTCATATCTGCTGGTGAGAGCTGTTCGTTCGCTATTCTGCTCACCCACGGCGATTCTGGTCACAGAGCGACAGAGCAAGGAAAGAGGAATGAGACAGAGAACATGCTAGACGCAAGAAACACATTACAATGGGGACACATAACAACTTTTTCATACTTTTCTTCCCAATTCTTTTTCCTTCTTTTGGATAAAAGTCTGGAATAAAAATGAAACACGCATCATCCACCAGCAAAACCGAAACAAGTCGCTGTCAGAACACATGAGCGGCAAAATAAATCACAAAGATACAAACGTCCATACCAAATTACACTTCAATGTAAGGTTGTCCCTGTGTCTAAGCACCACACACGAAACCGTGAAGGGAAAGTCAATAAACGTCCTCACGCCAGAGTTCTTTATTATCCGTTTTAATAATATCTACTCTAAATTGCAAGTCCAGGGCTCCAAAGTGGCCTCTTACCTTCACACTTCCCGCGTAAAACTTTGTATGCATTTCCCGTCTCACCTAAGCCCACGTGTCTCCACGTTCCTGGTAAATACGAGAGGACCACGGTTCCGCTACTGCATGAGCCAAAATATTTAAAAATAATTGATTAATGATTCCCAGCACTCGTTAAAACAAAACTGCACTGCACTCTGGTGTAAGGATCGGCTGTTCAGTACGTGTCTTCTCCTACTAAATGAGTTTCGAGACAGCAGTCCAGGGACCAGAAACTCTTGTTGTCCGATTTCCGACGCTGAACGGGGACGAAACCTCGTAATTCGACAAGGAAATCGAGCTGGCATTACCAACTGACTTCACGCCAACAACTTACTCACATCCGTGCATTCCCGTCCAGGAATCGTAAAATCTGATTCCCAGTATTTGGTGCGTATAATGTGCTTGTATTTTTATGCAAGCCATAAATAATTTCAGACATCAACCCCTTTCTTTAAATTTTTCTCAGGATGCCAAATTTGCGTGACTGTCCGTATGTTAATATTTGTAATTTTACGTGTAATTAACGTGCATTGACCAATTAGACATATTCTTTACACTGTTGCGTTCAGTGACATGCTAAGTTCAAAGGTCACATGTTTCGAAATCATTTAAATGCAGAACTTAGTGTTTTGATGATTGCCTTTGGTAAGATATATTCACATTTTAGTTAATGATTTTAACGCATACACCCTTCCAAAAACAAAAACTATCAAACGCTTATTCGAAAAAGCGAAATTACATGCTGAGAAAAATATGTACTCATTTTAAAATCTGTACTTCCTAGGGTAGAATTTGTTTCTAATTTTCTGAAAATAATATTGCAGTATTGGAAGTTTCTTTCCTGCGAACAAACACCCGACTGGCACCGCCGTCGGCACTTTTAAGACCGATCTTTTGTCACTTTTGTGTATTTAAGGAAAATTCCTTCATTACACAAACCCCGTGCACACAGATTACACTGCAGTACTGCGGGCTGCCTTAAGCTAAGGAGTCGGTTGTAGATCAGCAAGGAGAGTCGCACATTTGTAAAATTAATAAATTGCGGCTGGGGATTCGGCTCTCTTATGAGTTTTCGTGACGTGTAGTCTGGTTGAAGTTTACCGACATTTCGGACGTGCCTGCTGCTTCCATCATCAGGGCTAAATTCTACTTCTTACAGGGACATATCAACTCATGTTCTCGGTGCAGCTATTTGTTGAGAACAATGCGTGTCTAGACGTCTGCCAGAGTACAGAAAAGCATATTTTCCCTAAGGAAATACGTAAACGCCCTGTGCCTCTTACACAAGAGGTTTGTATCACAAATACTGCTCCATTTACTTCGGAAATAACGGTGTATTATTATTATTATTATTATTATTATTATCGCTAATGAAGGAGAGCGGGATTCTTTGGGAGCACCAAGGAACATAAGAACAGCTGCTCTGACAGACAGGGCACATGCGCACGTTGCTAGGTTACCAGACACGAACCACAAAGAACTCGCTCGCTCACCATGACAACAGAAAGGAAAATGTGGATCACACTTTAAATAAAGTATGGGCTAAATGAAGATGAAGACAGTCGCTGTACTCCATGCACTGACATGGTTGTGCCATTATGTTGACAATGGGCACACACTAGCAGTCACAGGTCGCGATATTTTTGTGGGTTGGTTACAATGGCGAGCTCTTGCTTCCTTGTAATGTCATGAAGCCGACGTATTCTTGTCACGTGACAGACTTGAGTCTTTTTACGTGTTATGTGCGTCAAATCATGGCAAAACGGGAATCTCAAATCCAGAAATACGCACGGATCCGGTGCTGCGTGCGTTCGATCACCGTGTTTTAATGCGACGTGACCTTACGCATTTTCCGCCCCCTCCCCCCCACTGTGACTAAGACGACGACCGAAGAAAATTCAACTTGCTCACCAACAGATTTCGTTTTCGACGAGGATTCCGCAACCAAACCCCAACGACATTCAGATGACGTCCTAAATGTTTATTACAATCACTTCACTTTCACTCTGTTTTATTACTTGTCTGAAGTTTTCTGACCAAAAGATGCGTCGTTAAACATGCACATTCTTTGACATTTTCCTTTGTCAATCGCGGAGGCAACTTCCGAAATGACATGTGGCGGTGTCTTGTGGCCAAGCCAGTAACGTCTCCACTTCCATAAAAGGCGCGGTTACTCTAGACACACTGCGCGATGCTTAGTCCTCACGAAGGACTCCGTTCTACGAAGTTCTTTCTTCGGTACGCACCTCGCCGAACAGTCGACGTGCGCAGTTCTGGCTCTGATCTGCTGTAGATTCACTTTATTATCAAGACACGGCAGCCGTAATTACTTTATTTGGTGCGATAAACAAATGAGAGTCTGCCTCCTGTTTTGTCTTACAAATTGAGACTGGGGACAGCTACATCTGGTGGACAGAATCACAATAAGATGTATTTTTAAGAAGGAAAACTACAGCGTTTTTGCTGGCGTCTGAAGAACTCATTGCCAGTTCAGACACTACGAGCCAAAGTCGGCTCGTTTTCCTTTTTTAATTTTCGGAACAAGATCATCGCAGAAAAAGAAATATATACAAAATCGAACACAGGCACGTAAAGAGGGAGTGACTGCGAGAAGAAAATCGCAAGAGACAGCTAAAAAAAAAGAGGATGAACGAAATAAAAACAGCGGGTGAATAGCAAACGGAAAAGGAAACGAGGGGGAGACGACAGAGAAAGTGGCGAATACACGTCCGCCTGAAACTTCACTTCAGACCGATTTCTGAAGCCTCTAGAGATCAATCAAGTGACTTCACACATTGCTACTCTAATTTTTGCTGCCTGAGCTTAATAAAATCATCTTCCACTCCGAAGATGGAGACGTTTCTCCTGAGCGCTGTACCTACCCACAAGTCCATACTACGTTACGACCCACCAACACCAACAAATCTGCAAGTAGTGACGTAGTTACTCATAGCCTCAATGTCATTTTAACAGGTTTTAAACGTTCGCTAGCAACCTCTCCGAATCCCGGACCGTCCTGTACGTCCGGTCTGAGTACCTTCCAGGGGCTGAACGACTCCGCTATCGTCCCGGATCTCAAAAGCCCAAGCTACGGGCCGGTAGACCGGGGTTCAAATCCAGGCGACTCTTGGATTTTTCTTCATCACAATGGTGTGCACTCAGATCCCTATCTCATAGGTACCATGGCTTGTCTCTTGTCTACACGGATGTCTGCTTGGGGCTCCAGCCGCCTTATCACCGAGCAAAGTGCACTCGACAAATCGGATAAAAAGACAGGTGAGCAACAGGCCTGGTTTTGTCTTGTGGCGAAGAAATAGGCCCTACTACTCAGGAGAATCCGCAACTACGTAAATGGTCTACACGCGCTTCAAAGAAAACACGAGGCACCTTCGTTACGCAGATGAGTTGGTTGCCTAATGTCGGAAAAAGTAGCTGCTTATTAAAATAATCACGTGAACACGCGTAAAATCATCACTTGGTTTTGGAAAGAAAACCCAGTATTGTCTATTATTACTCCAGTATTTTTGTCTCCACCCTCATTCCGTCCCGTACGCTCGGTGGTTACTAAGATTTAATGCAAATAACAATCTACGCGCATCGCTAATAAGACCAACAAGACTGCAGGAACACGCATGCGTTCGCTGCAAATGCTGGATTATTAATTAAACATAACGCCGGGCATTAGGTTTCAACCGTACTAATCGCGTGGTGTTGAAAAGTTTCAGGTCTTAATATTTGATACAATAATGTCCCTTTCTTTATAAAATACAGAATTCATGTAAAATGCTGCTTCGAATAGACCAGTACGAACCAAAAACAAATTTTCTGAACACTTTGTGTACATTAATACCAAATTTCATCTAAATCGGTTGAACATTTTCTGGGGTAAAATATGCTGACGGATAAAATTTCGCAAGCATTTTTAAAAACGAGTCCCTTCTGAGTTACCTCTATCAGACGACAGATCAAGAGCGACACGTTTCTCGGCTGTCCTGAATCAAACCCGTAGCCTTACACGATCAGACAGGTTTACTCAATGGTCCCTTTCTGCTATGTATGCTCGTGGCACTCTCTCTCTCTCTCTCTCTCTCTCTCTCTCTCTCGCTCTCCCTACTTTTTCCAATGCAGAAAAAAGTATGACACAAAAGAGAAAATCTCCCTTGGGAACTCGCAGGCACACAGGCATCATGGGGCCAATATAAGCAGTCTTAAAATAAATCGACTTCTTACAAGCGGATATAAGACTTTGCATTTACTTTTTATGTATGTCTGCGCCATTTTATACATTGATCTCTTTCTGTGCGTGCGTGCGTATATACATCTCGTCGTTCAATCCGCTTTTCTTCCCACAGTAAACTCAGAAACACCAAAGGGATACTCAATGTAGCCTGACTGCGGTCCATATATCTAATAAAAGTGTCTCTAGTTAAACTCTTCGAAGCCCATCTTAACAAAACTTATAACTTCAGTTCCTACCTCAAACGAAACACAATGCGTCTCCATTACAAAGATCGACTGTTTGATGCAATTTTGGAAAAAACAAATCGCTGTTTATTCTGGGAATAACATAAAACGCATAAACGCACTGACTGTTAACGCAGATGATAAGCAAGGGACGGAACAACGTTGCTCCGAGATGTTGTTCCGCTAGGGCACACGGGACAAACGCTCCGAGAGTCGAGAAGTTCCCCGGCGCCTTCACAAAAGCCTACCACCAGACGCCATCCTGAGAACTTCAAGCACTCAAAGTGTTAAATGTGCCCAGATTTCCGAACTGGCCTCGTCCCGTCGGATTCTCCGAATAAAATTTTTTATGTACTTCTCATCGATCCCAGAAGTGCTACATGTTCTGCCAATCCCCATATTCCTCGATTTCGAGGTACTGATTACATTCTGTAGAGAGTACACATCACAGTCTTGTTAGCAATCAAATTCTTCAGCCGACAAGCAAATACGACACTTTTTTTTTAATTACATTTTTCCACTAAACGGGTCAGAGAACCCACAATGCGACGGAAGGCTTGCCATGTCACGTAAGAAAACATCTGTAGAGCTGTGCAGAAACTTCGAGAGGAAAAGAGCAAAATTCAGAAGCAAAGGTTGCTTCCCAATTTCATTGCTTTAATCCGGGAACGAGAATTTAGTGGGAAACTGCAGTTTCATCATTTGCTAGCGTCCACCACCTTTAATACCGTGCGATTTCAATAGATTATAAGAGATGCTGACCTCTTCCTTAGTTACGGTATAATTTGGCCCCCCCCCCCCCGCCGAAACAGCAGCCCCTAGATACAAGCACGAGACGCGCATCTCAACACCCTCGTCCACTGATCGCCCTCATCTTCCTTCGTTTCATGGGTCATTTTCCTATCTGCCACCCCCCCCAACATATCACCCCTGTCCATCCACTCGTCTCCCAGATCAAGAGGGACGTGCTAGCACACAGACCGCGCGAAGATCACGTCAAA
Organism: Zootermopsis nevadensis; assembly: GCF_000696155.1. The sequence continues at coordinate 44,729 of NW_019060067.1, forward strand.
TGCTAGAAGACATCTTCTTACGCGCGATACGCCTATGAAACGTACGCAACTCAACCAAAAACACTTATAACTTTGGTGATGTCCAACGTAAGTGCAGAATACTCGCATGTTCTGTGCCGAAACGGACTCTTTAATGAGCAGACGGGGGGGGGGGGGGGGAAACTAAGTGCGGTTCATGTCGATCAAAACGGAACCACGTAGGTCACTGCTGCACTCATGTGACTCGAGGTCATAGACGGTCCCACGAGGTGTTCTTCGCCCGCACTACATCGTGAGGACTTCATGGTGAGCGGCCACCGGTCCAGCGCCAACAAACTGCCTTCTAGCATTTGAACAGATATACGCGGTTATGAGCGAAATTTTTATACGTCCCTACATTTTCGGTCATATTCTATTTTATCGCTGGATGCGAAACGTATTCATGAAAAAAAGTTCTGAATCATTGATCAAATCCTCTCCTTCTAAGGGCCTCTTTCCAAGACGATAAGAGAAATAAAGTTTGCAATAGATAATTCTCTGTAATATGATTTACGATGCTGGATGTGGTTTATTTTTTATTAGAAGTCGCCTATGTGAAGGACTTACTTAACCTCTCTGACCAAACTAATCATGGACGAATACGCGATAAGGGAATTACGCTACAGGGGAGAGGAAACACAAAAAACACGCACTACTAGAGTAGCCCACATTCTTCTATTCAAGTGGGAATAAACCAAGTACGGCAAATGTATCTACAAAAAGCTTAAACTCCGTTCATTCTGAAATTAGTATTAGGTGAAAATTGGGTGTCTGTCCGTTGTTATGACGCAATAAACGTAAAAAGTCGTAAGACACGCTAAACCCGCTTAGAGTCAAAACTCTTCCGAATTTCTTTTTTAACGTGAACATAAACTTCAAACTTTTCAAACATTAAGCCTATTAAGATTAAATAACATTTAAAAATTCAGTTCCTACCTTAAAAAAACACAACACGTCTCCAGCGCAAAGGTCAATGAGTTAGTAGAATTCAAAAGATAGTTGAATTAAGCCGTGAAAAACAAATTAACGTGAATAATGAAGATGACTCATCATCATCTGTGGCTCTACAGTGCGTTGTGGGTCGTGGTCGCCTCTTTTGGAGGTCACTTCATAATCTATTTATACATTTGGTAGGAATAATGAGCTATTAGCCTTTTAAAAGTTTTACTGACGTTTCAGAGGTGCATGCTACCACCATCATCAGGCCCTAATCATTCTACCAGAAAACAGTCAGTCATCTTCATATTTGTCATTTTGAGAACCTAAAATCTCAAGTGGTTTGTAACACTCACATGCCATAACAATCCTATAATGCGTCTTACACAAAGCTTACTATAAAATCATTCAGAAGAATTGAAACATACACATTTACTTTCTCCCTTAAATAAAGCGTATCCGTGAAGTTAATTAGGGATGAATCTTATGAACGACGCTACTCATACATTACAATTTCTATACAGAAAGTTTCACCCAAGTCGGCATATGCACAGCAAACACAGTTGACCTTAGAGTAAACTAATTTGCACATATATGGTATAACAATAGCTACATAATATACATAATAATCAAAATCTATCAAAACAAAGAAGATAATATAATATAATGAAGTCATGCGTTTGAATGGAGTTTTTGAATATTTCAGAAAAAGGAAATCTTCAGTGCATTCAATTGCTGTGGAAGTTTCAAATTAACAGAAACATGTAAAGTTCATGTAGGCCCTTAAGTGGTCCTCAAAATATGTCGATCTAATCTAAAATCAAAATTCTGAACAAAATGTAGTGTGGGTCCACAACACAGAATTCTACAAAAATCAGTCTAGTAGTTTGACCCTCGTTACAAGCGACAGACTGACGTTGAGAAACGAATGGTGCAGGATTCTTTCTTATTCCAGCTTAATAAAAAGGAGAGCGCTACAGGAGTTAACGCTGTTTCAGTGTAAGCAGTGCTCTTCACCACAAGTACTCAAATTTCAACTACATACAGTTCAATTTATGAATGGGATTCAACCACAATTATTTTAAGAACAACTTGAATCATCTGACTTCCTGGAGAAAAAAAATTTACCTAATATCAGACTTTCTTTTTTGTTTGATGCAGAAAAATGTACTTTCTGTTATGCAATTTCCCACTATTATATTAAAAGAAAATAACATTACAACATTTGAATATTTAGCTTATATCCAAAATAAATACTTCATGCTCTCTGTACAGCGTCGTCAGACGCTCCTTTCACGAAGGGCCACGACCTGGCTCACAGCGAAGACACAAGTCTGAGAGTTACATAGTGACGTACCAAGATACTGATCATTAATGATGTATTTTCAGCAGCATATGAATGTCATGATGACAGTGAATCATTAACTGAAATGACCTTGGCCTGCATGAAGTCCTGACCTCATGGAAGAACTGACCAAAACAACCTCAGTGAGAACTAAACTAGAGACCTTAAGAATATGAAGACATTTTGGTAGACAGATGTTGAGAAATATTCCCAAAGTTAATAAAACACTTTGAGATGACTCGGAACACAACATACAGCTCCTCGTGCTACTTGCCAGTCCTTCACTGTGCGACCACAACTACAGAATTACATCACAAGAGATCAGTAAGGAGTCAGGAAGGACAATGAGAGGCACCGGTTACAAAGGAAAGTCATCGCGCATGACCAAAGCTGAGTGTTCATGCAAATCGAGAACACCGAGTCCTCGTTCAAACAGAAGACTAGAAGTTGGAAATACACACATTAACAAGTAACAACAACGAAGAAGTACTTGTCACTGCTTGCACTTGACATCACTTATTTCAGCATCTGAGTTCACAAGTGAAATTCTAATTCTGTTTGTCTCGACAATCGTGTGAGTTTAAGAATTTAAAACTATATATCCCTTCACATTCAAGTGCAATTTCTAAAACAATCGTGTAAGTTTACGAATTTAAAACTATGCACATGTCCCTTCACATTCAAGTGCAATTTCTAATGTGGCACGCTTGTTGTGTGTACATTCCAGGCTCAGAATGCACAGAAATAATTCAAATCTCTCGCTCTCGACACTGAACGTCAGTCAGCATTGCGACTCTGGGCTGACATTCAAATGAGAGACTTCGTTAATAGAAACCCTACTTATGATGAAGTTCACAGTTCACTTTTGACTTCAGGGATCAAATATAATGGCAAATACACAAAATATTAGTATCATGTTCTGTGAATCTATCCAAAATAAATTTGTATCTAAAGCACAAAGCATGCAACATCACATTTCATGCCTTCATTCAAATTGTTTATAAGCGTTCGACAGAACAGACATGAAAAATGCTACGATCCACTGACCACAACAATAACTAATCACTTCCAAAGCATCCGTAACATCTGAAAATTTCTGGTAAGGTGCACAAATAAGTACTCGGTATCATTGTACATAAACTTTATTTTGTGCCGAAGGAGTCGTTAACATGACTCGTTCTGAGAAAACAGTTCATCACCTGATTAATAGTAATCAGCTTGCAGTATTCAATATCAGGGGGAAAACTGTGTGGATTTATTTAATGTGAAATTACATACTTCATCGTTTGTGTGTTACTAAAATAATTCTGTAATTATGAAAAACTATTCAGATGAAGTATCATAACCTGACTCACTGAAATAAACTGGTTACGTAAACTGAAAATAAACCAACTTCATTTAGTTGTACTATAAAACACCTACTCATGCAGTGAAGAATTCTGATTCGTCTTACTGCCAACTGTTGTCATAATCCAGTAAACACGTCGTTTCCATCACCACTGCACCGCACTCAAATCTCACATTTCACTCTCACTAATTATGTAATTACATTTATGAAGCTACATATACATGTGTGTGTGTGTTTGTTTCAAATCAATTTATGTTTCCAGAAAAAATAAAACCTTGCCTGCATTTTGAAATTATGCTTTTCACCAATACACACAACACATACTTCTGACAGGACACAGAAAATACACAAAATTGACACTTTCTTAAGAATTAAAGTAAAAGAAAACTTCACAGACAACTGGGGAGTAAAAGTTTCCACTAAACAGAATGGATACGAAGCCATAATAAATGAATCACTCCAAAACCAGAAGGCGACAGCAAATTCAGAGCACCTCCTGCAGCTGCGGGTCTGCACGAGCGACGGAGAAGACCCGGACAGATTGGGACTCGTATCACAAGGACCTGCAGTCCTACCACTACAAAAGCTACTCGACAACTAAATCAGTAGAGCCGAAGCGCAGACTTCCAACTGAATCTGCGAGCTGTGCGCACGAGGGGAAGATCTCCACCAGGGAGCTCTGCTTTGTTGCTCAATCGATAGCTGATGGGACCACGTCGCACACATCATTTACAAGATTTTCAATAATGCAACCCTTTCCTGCATAAAAAAATAGCAAAAAACCTTCAATCCTTTTATACAACACCCATGTCCCTTTGTACAAGTTTTCAGCTCGTGTGCCCCTTCTATTCAGTTACTCCCCCCTTCAGCAAAAGAGTTGTGGTTTGAAGTCATTCAATTTACTAAAATGAGCCCTTGGGGGGTTGCTTAATTCTGATACTCATAAAAAGTTACTCTTTGGATAATCCAACACATGTCCCTTCTATAAAAGATAAAGAATATTCCATTCAGAACAGCTCGTTCCTTTATTTCAAGGTCAAATTCTTCAGTTCACTTTAACAGAAGAAAAATGAACATTTAAAATACCAAAATGAGGACATTAAAGTTTAGTGCATCTATACCATATTCAGGAAAAGCATTTACAATTGTCCCAAAAACTTGTTATTGTGATTCTGTGTTCCCTGTTTCCCCATTCTTCTTTCTGTTATACTTGAACTGGTACGTTATGTAAATTTCCTCCATGGCATTTGCAGAGTTTCATCTCCTTTCTTTCTACGCCATCACCTACCTCGCTAATTGAAAAAGTGTCACATTAAATTCAACAACAGGATTAACTGATGACATGTAAATCTGTATCCCCCACCCCTTCAGACATCTACACATTAGAGGAGAACAGTCTTAAATGTGCACATGAAACATGAGCTTTTAATAAAGCTACAAATCATCTTGTCCCTTCACCTCCTTTAACAGGTACCAGGGGACTCCCTTGTTGAACCCTTCATTCACAAGTTATGTATGAGTTTTTTACATAACCTCTCTCTCTCACACATAAAAGGCTTGTGCCAGCTGACACAGGAAGGTGGGGTGATGAAAGGGTAAAAAAGGAGCTTTTTAAAGGGATGGGGTGAGCATGTGCCATGGGGAGTTTAATCTCAATGAAATAACCCTACAATATATCTTCACCCCTTTATATAATGTGGAGTGTGCCACTGACAAACAAAAACTTCCAATATTTTTTTAGCTCCTGTGCTAACAAACATGCTCTGATTTTCCACCCTTGAATAATGCATTACCTAATGTGAATGAAGTTGAAATTGCATTAATTTAACACAGTTAATTGTCTGGATACATAAAAAAATATTTCTTAGGTCTCCCACTCCCTCTGCAACTGCAATGTCAGTTTGAAGGCGCTTTGAACCATCTTTTCTTTTAACGATTCATCCGACAAAAATCCGTGAATTTTGAGAAAGAATTGGAGTCATCAAAATTTGACACAAGGTGTCTTTTGCCCAGTGACAACATGTTGATGGGGGAAAAAATACATTTGTGTGCGCGTGTGCATGTTGTGAGAGAAGTGAATGATCCTGTTAATGACAACCAAAATCAGATGCAGTCGTTACATATTTTTGTCAATTAGTCTTAAGAATGCATTTTGAGGCCCAGAAAAATCAGCACGTCTCAAGAAACAAGAATCCTTTTTTGTTGCAACGTACTTCAGACAGTACAGTTATTTATTCGAAGAAGTAATACATTTTCAAGTACCACCGTATGGGTTTTGTATGATCTTGGAATAAATGTAGGTTACTTCCTGAACCAAGTGATCCTTGTAATGAATATGTATTGTTCTCTCTGAGGTAAGAACTGAAACTTGAAAAATTGTTTGGACAAACTTTGGGCTACAAAGTGTTTACGCTATGAGAATAAAATTTATTACCAAAATCTGCACAGTACAGAACACGACTTTATTATATTAGCACTCGAGCCCAACGCAGACAAAGTCTAACGTGACTCGATTATTTAATCATTCAAAATGATATAACCAAATAGGAGGGAAGGAATTGTGCTCAGATCATTAATTTTGTTTTTCTTTATTCTAAAATAAAATGTTGGTACCTTTCTCTGATATCCATTCACTCCTGCTTCAAACTGGATGCAAACAAAACCCTATGAACTCTGCCGATTACTTTGTTTTAACTCCAGACATTTGTTGATGTATGTAATCTGCAGGCTAGCTGAATAAAAATGCAGCAAAATTCTAGTATTAAAGCAGCACTGGCATTAATACACTTTCTTTCAGGCAAAGTAATACAGAGGCTCTCGGACTGCAGTCTGTTAGACCGGGAATAGTCTGGTGGTAACACTGCTTCACATAATTCAGTGCCATCAGGACAAATTTTATCAGAATTGCACATATCCTTAAGATTATGTTGTCGAGATAAATTATTAATGACAAAATTTGCTACTTTTAGAAATCAGAACATAATAAATAATGGAAATGACAACTTATGTTCATGAAGTTGGTATTAGAACTGATCACAGAACTTGGGCATGCAACTGGGTTTCAAACTTGGTCTATCTATGATGTTGATGCAGGGCAGACTTCTTCATGTCTCCCTTATCCTCTGATTTTCATTCGACTTGCATCATCATCCTCCGTTCTAGTTATCAACAGGCCTAACAATTTCCAAATAACCAAATTTTTCAAAAATCAACGTGGAAATTTGTCTGCCAGTGCCACAAACTTGAATTTCAGTGTTGACTGAATGCATCAGTCTTGCAATTTTATCTAGTCTGGTGCTTACCTAGTTAAAATCACCAATCAACTTGATGATGGAAATGGCAAGTACCTCTGAAACACTGAAAAACTTCTACCAGACTACACAGCGCTACAAGCCAGGATACGGCCATCTTCATGTCTGTTGCCTTGAAAACCTCAAATCCCACTCAATAAAGTAGAAAATATATTTTCCCACAATTTAAACCTAACCTCACCTTCAAGCAGTAATACTGCCTCGGTGGACGGATTTAAAAGATTGTCCAGCGCAATACCGCCTCATGTACACAGTTTAAACTTACAAACCGCTGGTCTTATAAAAGGCGGAGGATTTCTAATTCTTATTCTTGTTAATGATGTCATAAATATTAATTTGTGGTATTCACGCTGATCTGCTGTATTTTGCTTTCCTTCCTCTACTGACTGTGATCGTAGCCCAAATTCAAATTCTGACAAATTCATGACTGAAGAAGCATTTGTACATTTTCTGACATGTCTTACCAGGCATCACAAAAGGTACATATATATATATATATATATATATATACAGTATGGTCAACACTAGAATGACTTGTGTTACGGCGAGGGCCGCGGTACTTATTTCTGTACTCAGGCACCAACATGACACCAATTTTAAATCGAGGCAGTGCAGCCTCAGTATGAGAATGGTTGATGCCACACTTAAAATATAAAACTTGGAAAAGTTTTGTGGCGGGAAAGTCAGAAAGCAGATGAAGAATTCTGTTCTGGTATTAAAACTCACTAACTTAAAGTTTCTTATTTCTCTGTGGGTCATTTATCTTCAAATTGGGTCCTCAGAGCATAAAGATGTAATGTAACCTCCCTCGTATCATGACTCGAGCTCAATTTCTTTCAAATGGAAACACCTAAACACTTTTATTTTCAGATCAGATGATTCATATATAAAATATATTCTAATAAATGTCTTTCTATAGAAAAATAAAAGAATATAATTACCTAATGAATCATTTAAGGTTTTCAATTCTGTTCTTATTCGAGTAATGGTATTTTAATGACAAAAATTAGTTATAATCAACAATTCTTAATTACAGAACAGTACAAATCAAGTCCACTAATGAGATCTGCATGACTTCTCCAACGCAGATGATCATCAATTTGTACACAATTTTACTCTCGTTTATTGTATATATTGATCATATTGGTTTGTTATTAGAGGGAAATTTTATAAAGTTTGATCAAAGCTGAAAGTAAGATTATTGGCTCATAGCTGTAAAGATAGCTTTGACAATTCTACAAAGCAAATTAAAAACTGGTTCAGTGATTATTACACTAACATAATTTGCAAATATATGAGGTGTAAGGACCCGATTACATAGGTTATTAATGCAAAAGATAAGTCGACTAATTTGATCATGAATTTTATCTAAGTTACAATAATCGTGACTATGATGATTACCTGTAGTTTTTATTGCAAGTAATTGTCATCTATTTTAACACTTGACATGTCAGTTACTAGCATTTCCATCTATTCTATTAGCTACTTCGGTCATTAACATGATAACATCAGTAACGCGATCGAAAAGTAGTAGCAAGAACATGAAATTCCTGTTACACTACCTTTGTTACGTAATGTGTGAATAAAACGTTACTTCGTCATTAGATGATAAAACCGAACGTACTGTACAAGTAGGTCGAAATCGGTAAGTCCATTAGATTGTTAATTCGCTAGTTTTCATCTGATTTATTCCCTTCACACAACATGTAGATTCCCTTCAGCTTTAAATGGATCATATAAATTATGTTGCTCCATGAATATCTTCCTTGAGGAATGGCGGAATACGTAAGCCTGAAAGTGGGACAATATGTGAGCTGCAGTGTAGAATTACATATTATCTTGTAAGTATGTCGTCATCAAAGCATGAGACGGGTAAACAGTGGAAGTGGCTATTTATACAATCACCTTCCACGCTAATGCACGACGTTCTTGTGCCACACCCTGACCTGTACAACTACTCGGCCTCAACCACGAGCGTTTTATGGAAACGGCGTCTTCTGCCGTGGAAGGAGAAGCGACCTAAGTAACTACGGAAGGGCAGTACATAATTATAGCCACACGAAAGTAATGATGGTCGGTCACAGTTAATTATAATAGCGTTTCACTTACCAAGATTACTCGGAGAAGAAGGTTGAGAATGGTGGAGAAACGCTTGTCACTTGGAGGGAGTTCCATTATTGGTGCGGTCTTCTTTGACATTCCTCACTCTGAATCACTCACACATCACCAGGTAGTATTGTGTACTACTTAAAACAACAAGGCCAACACCAAGCCTCACGACAATCAAATTACAGTCAACATGGCACCACAGAAAACGAAACAAATTCACACACGCAACCTTCACACATAACCGCACTTCACTGCCATCTTGTCACATGACGCTCAAATATTCGTGCATACCAACATAGGACAAAAGTTGCAAAATACTGTCACATTTCGACCTGTAATGTTGATCGATCAGGTCCGTGTGGCTGGATAAACAAAGTTTTGCCAACTTCAGTTCTGACACTGTGATTTATGTAAAACAAGCGAAAGCACAGGCCGTTCCAATTGTACTAAAACAATGTAATCTCTTATTTATTATGAACAGGCCTGTGCGTTTACATTGACCACAAAAACAATAACTGAGAGGGACCGTAAACTGTAGGCGTTCTGGAATAGTGCAATTATTATGACAGTTTTTTTAAATATAGGTTATGAGAGTTATATATTTGTCGATTAAACAGTGCAATGTTATTTACCACTGTGCATTATAAAGTGATCATTTGATGCATCTAACACGTGCAATCGAGCGCATGACAGCAGCAGATCTGCAGACTAGTCTGTACTCTCTAGAATATTCTAGACTCCCAAATCGTCGAAAGGTTGGTCATTCTGACTGACACTAATATGACGTAAAATATTTATGCACATCCGAGACAGCTATGGTGTGGGTTACTACACAGTTCGGTGCCTTCGGTTTAAAACTATTAACATTTTTAAATGAGTTTTTCTCGGCGTTGCTCTTAAACTGCAGAGCGCTCTAAGCAACGATTTATGTTTATGGAAACTTTTCTCGGCGCTGCTCTTAAACTGCAGAGCGCTTAAAGAAGATGCAGTCTTAATTACCACTGAATTTTGACGACTCTAAGCAACGATTTATGTTTATGGAACGAATATTCATAGTAAGTTCAAAATTATAGTATGGTGCATTCTGAATAGGTCTACATTTCGTAACAATTTCCCGCACTAACCAACCACTTGGCATGCTTACAGCCAATCACCTTATAAAGAAACTCCTCGCCTTTTATGAAAAACGAAAGTTCATTACCGAATTCGTAAGCCAGCAACACCGGTCCCCCATCCTGAGACACGTGACTCCAGTCCTTGAGATCGATTTTAATATTGTCCTCCCATCTTACTTTTGCAAAACACGCTGTCGCAGTGTCGGTATTTAGAAGTTCAGTCATGGGCCGTTCTGACTGGCACGTACTGTGGTGAAGTACACCTTGAAGAAAACCAAATTAGGTGAGTCAGTTCTAACACGTTCATCATCTTATATACGCAAACAGAGGGCCAAGAATTAAAGATTAGGAACAATGCAAATTTGTGAGACGTAAGCTATTCGTCGATGAACGCTCATGTCCAGAATAAGATGGCATCGAGCGAGTATAGCATAGGACAGCCTTCTTGGTGTTGATCTTAAAACGTTGTTCAGTAAGACAGTCTGTTGTCTGTCATAATGACGCACTACAATTTAACTGCTCCAATGATACCTCGTGCTGGATCTGAATATATATACAAGGTGAGTCAGAAGTATATTTACAAACTTCGTGTGCGTGTTCCTGGATCAAAAATAAGAAAAAATATTCCTATGAACATGGGGTCGCAAATGTTTCATTTTTGAAATAATAGCCAAAAATAAGTTTCAATGAACGACTTTATGTCAAAGTGAATCCAGCAGACCAAAACCTTTAAATGGGTCCCTTGTCAACTAGGCCTGGAGTGTCGGAAGCTTGCTGACACAGGAGACGGCCTACAGATATGGATGGAAGCCGACAAGGGGTGGTCATCCATCCCTACTAGCGGGCCCTTGTGAACTCTCGTGTTCCGTAACAGACGAAGACTGCCATCGTCTGAAGAACTCTGCTCATGGAGTTACTCAGTCTCAAGACGAGATAGAACTTGGACGAGTTATTTCTGTTCTCTGGCTCCAAACAAATGTTTAGTCAGAGGAGAAAGCCTAACTAAGGACCGAGTGTGCTGTTCACACCCTTCGCATGAGTACGGAACGTTGTCATGATGGTGGCTGACAAGAAGAGAAAATCCTGCCACTTCGACCAGCCCATATTCTGGGACTGAAGTCCGGTCTCCGTGGTGAAGAACCACTGTCTGACTGTCTGAGCGCGGACTGTTTCCCTTCGCTGAGATTTTTCGTGCATTTCTTCAGTACTTTCAGACGAATTCTGGAAAGTTAATAAATTCTGACAGGTTATTTTCCTCGATGTTTCAGCTACAGTTCCTAATAAGGCGGGCAAGTCGTGGCCAACTTCATGGTACTATCCTGAGGAACACCGAATGAGGCAGTGTATCCGCGATTTGAACCACTTACTTCCACATCAAAATTCCAACCTCCCCCAGAAATCCCCTCCAATTTTTCATTCAGAATCATCATCTGCAAGCACCGCACCCATTTGATGAAGCGTAGTTAAATAAATCGACTGGCGTACGACGGAGCTGCCCGCGACAGTTTTCTTGCCGTGTGTCCTCTGTTCAGACGACAGGCTAGCACCCCCCTCCCCCCAATTCCCCCAGCCCAGAACGAGAAGCTGCTTCGGTTGGACGAAGTCTGACTTCTGTCGTAGCGTTTTGGGGGAACTCACAGTAAGATTAATTGATTCATTGTCCGTACGACACCGAGCGACTTAGTTTCGGCAACACGTGACCTGATCAGTTATCATCAGTCGGTAATAATTTGGAAGCAGGCGGCCACGGCCGATTTTAAGGAGGCAACTGTCCTGACAGACTGATGAAAACTACGAAAACCCTCGATCAAGAGAGTAACCCATTCTGAGAGATTGCAAGCCACGCCACTCACTGTGACACGAGGAATTTTAAATGGTATTTTCGTTTCTTCAAAAATGCGTTCCTCCCCTGTACAATATTCTGCTTCTTTTAATCCATCTTCCCGGAAGGGGCATTTTCCTCATTAAACAGTAAAGACGTTGCTTTTTTTTAAAAAATAAATCGTTTGTATCTTTCAGCTGTGATATGCTCAGTTGTTCCAGATCGTAACGCAAATGCTCTATTAACCGAAGCGTGTGACTGAAGTCACAAGTAGTTCTGGCTCTCAGCTTTGCGTTACAGAGCTGTCGTAATGTTATACACAGATCGTTTCCCAGCGACTATATAAGCTCGCGAAGCACAGGTGAGATGGAGGCTGCAAGGACCTCTGAAACGTCGGTAATCTACTACGGCGCAGAAGACAGTCATCTGTGACGTTCGCAGGCATTACGAAAGTAATGTGGAGTAGGACATTGCTACAAATTCGGAGAGTCAAGTAGAATACAAGTCTACCACAAATGTAACTGAAGGTGAACAGGTAAGGAAGTATTTCGGTATGAGATCTCGAATCTACGAGCAGGCAAATGTAAATCTCGGCGTGTGGACCACCAGGGCCACGCATTCCTAGCTGTCCATCAAGTAACACGCCTCATTACAATGCACACACACACACACACACGCAGAACAACGTTGCGGGGGAGGGGGTGAGAGCGGCCATATTGCACGTCCCTCGATAATTCTGCCCCCCCTGCTGCGTCCTCCGTCGCAACCTCCACCCTCCACCCTCACTAGCTCTTGGTCACTCGACAACCCACCCCAAGCTGTCCGTTCATTCCACCCCTGCATCCATCTCTTTCACACACGCACAATTCCTCCTACACAAACCGAGAATGGATGTCGGCCATTGCTCAGAGCTCGCCGTCCTCCTCCCCCGCCAAAAATACTTTTGTTAATGTTCTACAGGATGTTTCACAATTCATTGCCCTATGAAACTACGTGCAGAAAAACAATGACCGCTCATTTATCTTCTTTTTCATCGCTTATTTTGTTATGATTTCGTCTGTTTGTCTACTTGCTTCGTCTAATACATCAGATTCTTGTTACGAATCCCAAATTATGGAAGCTGTTTTATGGAACTATTGTACATTGACCGGAAGAGATGGTGAAATGTGTAGAATAACAAGTGACCATCGGAGCAGACAAGCGCTGTCCTCTGCAATGCAACGTGGCCGAAGGTCCGCTTCTCTAACACAATTGTAATTTCGGTTAAATCCGAGTCGCATTTCACGAGTCCAAATGCCTGATTAACAACTGTGTATTCAGCGTAATTTGCAGTTGAATGGGAACAGTGAGTGGGGACAGAATTAATATTCGAAGTTTAGTTACATCCTGCTACAAATCCGTCCAGAGCAGCGTCGCTCGTGTATTGGCCTTCCGGGCTTGGTACACGTTACCACAAGACCCAGGCCCGAGGCACCAAATGGTCTTATCATTAATTTCAGCTGTAAATGTTTAACATATTCTTATCATTAATTAATTACATTTAATGATTATTAATATTGTTTTGAAATCAATTTTATACAAATTCCATCGCGTTTAATTTGTCGGGAAAACACCAGAGTTTGCATCGGTGTCGTATTTCAAAGAATATTTGATACGTGGCGCTCCTGTCTCTTAAGTTTGCGTATGTCGGTGACGTTGCTACTTCCGACTGCAGAACATTAAAAATACGAGACCTGCGTGGCGTTCAATGGAGTAACTTTCATACCAAGTTTCGTGAAAATCCGTCCAGCGGGAATTTTTCCTCTTCGGCGCTGCATTCAGCCCGATTCTGGACGCCATCGCGTCGCAACAGACACGACACGAAGCGAGTTTGCCAGCCACCGCAGCTCAAAGCTTAAGGAAGGCAGGACAACGCGTGAGACGATTGCAAACCGCAGTTTCACGAATCTTCCGTCTTCTGACAGCGTGTAGGCACAAATTGTGGACGTCCTGTACTATGGAATTTGGGGTGAGCCGACAAGCAAAGCATGACGGGGCGAGGGTTGAGACAGTCGCCCAAAAGCAGAAGCAGCTGAGTCCTGGAGTGACGTTAACCAATCCTGCCAACACAATGACGCTCATATATTCAAATTGACAGCCACATTACAGCATCATTATCCTGACTGAAGAAAGCTGCCATAAAGCAGCCGCTGACCGGGGTCGGGCTCACAACGCCGTTTGGCCATCGCCGGAAAGGAACAGCTCTCTCTCTTCCTCCGTCTTCCCTGTTTGTCAGCCCACGACAGATAAATTGGCAGGAGGATCGGGAAGACTTGATGAAGGAGAGTAAGATTGGCCAGACTTCTAGCACGAATCAAGGTGTTAAAGAGGCGTGCGGTCGGGAAATCTGAAGGGAACAGGTTCACTTGGCAGATGCAATCGTACATGAACTGTGATACTATCAAGAATCTCGAATAAATGTAGTGCTTCGTGGTGGTGGCTTCAGGTGCCTCAGAACGGCAGACAATTGTGAACGTGGTAAAGAGCCCGCCGGCTCTGTACCCCACAAAGGGAGGAAGTTCTTGACCAGAAGAGCGACCATCATCCTACAATACTGATATCTTCTTGGGTTAATTTTATCGATTTTAATTGTGTATTCCTAAAATTCTGGTTGTACCTGATCGGTAATCATTTAACCGCTCTGTCCTGACGCACGTCTTCCATTCGGAACAGCTTCACTACTTTTGATCCTTCTAGTGATAATCGAGAATTTACGAACCAAAAATATTGCTTTTGCTTTGAGGAACGCTCATGAAAGAGTTCACGTTGACAGAAGGATTTTTAGGACGCGTGGAAATATTTCCTGTTTCTCACAAATAAGAGGGCGTCAGCTTAGGCGTATCATCCTAATTACTTAATTACGTAATCTAAGTCAAACTGAGCTACAGTCAAATGTATGAGGAAGTATAACTCACGAAATGCAGCTGCAGATGAAGGCAGAAACGAGCTTCGTCCTTCGCCACGTGTAGACAGAGCGTGTCCCTACTCCACTCCTTATCCTGTCCGAATATTCATGAAACGTGAGGTACAAGGGAAACTCAGACTTTCGCTCAGAGCTCAGGGTTGCGTCGGCAGGGGATGGCCACGGAGGTTGTGCAGAAGCGATACTTCACGGCTTCTTAAGGTCTGATTGCCAATACTCGAGATTTTAATTTCTAAGCAACGTTTTGTGCGTGCTGTAGGTAGGTAAGTTCACGTACACCCGGATTGCAGGTTCGAATCCAGCTAGGGACGTCTCTTTGTGGTTTTTATTTATTTCTTTTTGATTAAGCAGAGACATTGTGTCAGGTCGAATCACGCCGAACGTAAAAACCTCCATTGGTTCAGAATTATTATGCCCTAATTATGAATTCGAACCAAACAGTAAGCTCAGTGCGATCGAGTGGAACAAGAAGAAGAAGAAGAAGGAAATGAAATACAGCCGCTGCTTATGATCAAGAAATTGCTGGACCGTCTAATGATAACAAACGAGGATCAACCTCCGAGTTCCAGTAGTAAAACACAACGACACAAAGTGACAGAGATTAAAAATGGAAGATGACATATTTTTTAGTTTATGTGTCGATATTCGTCTGGAAAAAGTGTGAAAAGCGTCGAAGCATCTGATTGGCCAGCTCGAACAACAAAATACGTTATCAGTGTTTCACCATGATGAGAGGCGGCTTGTGGTGAAATATCTCATTTCCTGTCTTCCTTGCTAATTACAACCACAACCACCCGCTCCAAACAGCATCAGCAGTTTATGCAGCGTCGTTTAATGCACTAAAGATCTGACGCTATGTAGTCTTCACGCCTGAAGATGGGGGCGGCACTTCTCTGGAAGACGTTGGTATTAACTGTACAGAGTCACAACCCAGAAGACCAGAATCCATGAGAATCTCAAATCTTACTGCAGATACGTCAGTCTTCTGTCTCTCTACCATCGTCAAATTGAAAGATTTCCCTTTCGCGTCTGCGAACAGCTGAACATCGCAGCTGCGAAATCAGTAGCTTACCTGCTTCGAAATCAACAGACACCAGATTGAGACCTCGGTCCAGAGACCGTTTATGATATTCACTGGACAATATGTAATCCACAGGATATTAAAATTTTACTTCTGTTTGTCTGTGATGTTCGTGAAAGGGGGAATTGCATTTACGTTGGAATGTTTGCTGATTGCAAAATGAAGAGATGTATTATTTTCCTTTTGATTTCTTAATTACACGTAAAATAGAAACATTAGCAAATAAAAGTCGATCGAGTGACGTAGGTTCGTGAGATACGTGTTAAGGCGCGTCTGTAAACAAGTTCGACTTCATTTTCCCGCTGTAGTGGACCAGCTCTGACAGAGATTAAATTCGTCCGACAAGTTCTATTGAACATTACTTGCACTGTGTAAAAGAGCCAGTGGATTTCTGGCTTCAACTGAGTCCTGTTGTAACATCTGCGGAACAACTATGCAACCTCCTTGGTCTTGGCTCCCCCACCCTCTTGTTCCACTTTTTAAGACCTTGCAACCTTCATTTCCTCCGAACTCGGCTAAAAAGCCGCCCTAAATAATACGTGATAACCTTGAAAACAGGAATTGCTTTAAAACGTAGGTAAAAACTGGCAGAAAAGAGAGCTTTGTTGTTACAGTACGAACCCTTCGAGATTACTGGGTATTTTTTTATTGCACGGATTATTCAATTGGTCGGCTTTGGGAAAACCGAAATCCTACGCATTTGTGTGGAAAATGCTTTTAAGGTAAGTTAAGGGTAGGATGTAAACTGGAAGCCTTTCCCTTATAAAGCTCATAAAATTGGGCAGTTTCTAGAAACATCAACGTAACACAATTTGGTAAATGAATTTCTTAAAACAGAATGTAGGTTGTGCCAGAGATCTACAGTTTAACGGAGTAAAACAGACGACAAAGGAAGGGAAAGTTTAGAAACAAAATCGACTATAATCGTACGTGAATGTAAATCAGATGAAGTTAGACCAGAATATAAGCCCAATGAAGTTGTAAAGTGCTGATTACCACGAGGAACCGCTTGCTATAATCGAAGCAGTTTAAGCGAACCATAGAAAACAACGGGTAAAATTGTAGTTTTCTTTTCTTTATAGAAAATGGGAAAACCAGAAATTCTGAAGTGCGTGGTAGCACGCTTTCCGCGAATTTGATAAGCTCTTCTTTTTTCGTGAATGCAGTTTCGATTTGTTCCCGCCATTCCCGAATATTCTAACCTCACTACATTTTTCAGAACGTTTATAATGTCCCCTTATAAAAAGATTTTATCCTTCGATACATTTACTTCTGGACGAACTTCCTCAGTTGATATGAGTTCGCCCAATAAATTAACCTCATCAGTGCAGACCAGAAGTCAGGCGTTAGGAACAGTTTTAGGCGACGACCTTCGCTCTTTCATCTACGAGAGTTGAAATAAAATGTGTACTTCACTGTTTCTTCTTAGAGAAACATAAAACGTGGTTCGTATCCATTAGTCGCATTGGCATTCTAAACGATGTGGCTCTCAGGTGCGCAATTTATGCGCGTGTTGACGCAGGTTCGAATCCAGCTAGGGACGTCTCTTTGTGGTTTTTATTTATTTCTTTTTGATTAAGCAGAGACATTGTGTCAGGTCGAATCACGCCGAACGTAAAAACCTCCATTGGTTCAGAATTATTATGCCCTAATTATGAATTCGAACCAAACAGTAAGCTCAGTGCGATCGAGTGGAACAAGAAGAAGAAGAAGAAGGAAATGAAATACAGCCGCTGCTTATGATCAAGAAATTGCTGGACCGTCTAATGATAACAAACGAGGATCAACCTCCGAGTTCCAGTAGTAAAACACAACGACACAAAGTGACAGAGATTAAAAATGGAAGATGACATATTTTTTAGTTTATGTGTCGATATTCGTCTGGAAAAAGTGTGAAAAGCGTCGAAGCATCTGATTGGCCAGCTCGAACAACAAAATACGTTATCAGTGTTTCACCATGATGAGAGGCGGCTTGTGGTGAAATATCTCATTTCCTGTCTTCCTTGCTAATTACAACCACAACCACCCGCTCCAAACAGCATCAGCAGTTTATGCAGCGTCGTTTAATGCACTAAAGATCTGACGCTATGTAGTCTTCACGCCTGAAGATGGGGGCGGCACTTCTCTGGAAGACGTTGGTATTAACTGTACAGAGTCACAACCCAGAAGACCAGAATCCATGAGAATCTCAAATCTTACTGCAGATACGTCAGTCTTCTGTCTCTCTACCATCGTCAAATTGAAAGATTTCCCTTTCGCGTCTGCGAACAGCTGAACATCGCAGCTGCGAAATCAGTAGCTTACCTGCTTCGAAATCAACAGACACCAGATTGAGACCTCGGTCCAGAGACCGTTTATGATATTCACTGGACAATATGTAATCCACAGGATATTAAAATTTTACTTCTGTTTGTCTGTGATGTTCGTGAAAGGGGGAATTGCATTTACGTTGGAATGTTTGCTGATTGCAAAATGAAGAGATGTATTATTTTCCTTTTGATTTCTTAATTACACGTAAAATAGAAACATTAGCAAATAAAAGTCGATCGAGTGACGTAGGTTCGTGAGATACGTGTTAAGGCGCGTCTGTAAACAAGTTCGACTTCATTTTCCCGCTGTAGTGGACCAGCTCTGACAGAGATTAAATTCGTCCGACAAGTTCTATTGAACATTACTTGCACTGTGTAAAAGAGCCAGTGGATTTCTGGCTTCAACTGAGTCCTGTTGTAACATCTGCGGAACAACTATGCAACCTCCTTGGTCTTGGCTCCCCCACCCTCTTGTTCCACTTTTTAAGACCTTGCAACCTTCATTTCCTCCGAACTCGGCTAAAAAGCCGCCCTAAATAATACGTGATAACCTTGAAAACAGGAATTGCTTTAAAACGTAGGTAAAAACTGGCAGAAAAGAGAGCTTTGTTGTTACAGTACGAACCCTTCGAGATTACTGGGTATTTTTTTATTGCACGGATTATTCAATTGGTCGGCTTTGGGAAAACCGAAATCCTACGCATTTGTGTGGAAAATGCTTTTAAGGTAAGTTAAGGGTAGGATGTAAACTGGAAGCCTTTCCCTTATAAAGCTCATAAAATTGGGCAGTTTCTAGAAACATCAACGTAACACAATTTGGTAAATGAATTTCTTAAAACAGAATGTAGGTTGTGCCAGAGATCTACAGTTTAACGGAGTAAAACAGACGACAAAGGAAGGGAAAGTTTAGAAACAAAATCGACTATAATCGTACGTGAATGTAAATCAGATGAAGTTAGACCAGAATATAAGCCCAATGAAGTTGTAAAGTGCTGATTACCACGAGGAACCGCTTGCTATAATCGAAGCAGTTTAAGCGAACCATAGAAAACAACGGGTAAAATTGTAGTTTTCTTTTCTTTATAGAAAATGGGAAAACCAGAAATTCTGAAGTGCGTGGTAGCACGCTTTCCGCGAATTTGATAAGCTCTTCTTTTTTCGTGAATGCAGTTTCGATTTGTTCCCGCCATTCCCGAATATTCTAACCTCACTACATTTTTCAGAACGTTTATAATGTCCCCTTATAAAAAGATTTTATCCTTCGATACATTTACTTCTGGACGAACTTCCTCAGTTGATATGAGTTCGCCCAATAAATTAACCTCATCAGTGCAGACCAGAAGTCAGGCGTTAGGAACAGTTTTAGGCGACGACCTTCGCTCTTTCATCTACGAGAGTTGAAATAAAATGTGTACTTCACTGTTTCTTCTTAGAGAAACATAAAACGTGGTTCGTATCCATTAGTCGCATTGGCATTCTAAACGATGTGGCTCTCAGGTGCGCAATTTATGCGCGTGTTGACGTATCTCGCGTTAGATGAGGCCAATAAAACCGCGTTGTTTGGATTCCTTACCTGGGAATTTTGTCGGTTGAAAGCCACAGAAGTCGTGTGTTTCGAATGACACATACTGTGATGAATAACAACTATACGGGGGCAGGGGGCCCTGTGCGGGATCTTGGGTCTGAATACACAATAAGACCCCCCCCCACACACACACACACCACCTCTTCTAAAGCGTCTATTCTCAATGAAAGAGTGGACCAAGTACTTGCGCGGGACCGCGTGGTCACGGAGAGATGTAAAACTGTAAGCCGGTTGAGTGCCATTAAGAGACGACAATTGTACATTTATGTCCATACAACAGTCAGTACAAACTACATTCCTGTATCAGAAGACACTTACAACGAATTTGAATTATTTATTCGAGGAAAATAGAGGAGAAACTTATGGACCATTGCACTGTTTATAAATGAAACAGTCGCCCAAGTGGTTCTGCATGAAATTCGAATGTTCATTACTGTGTTCGCAAAAGCCCGTTTCTGGGACCAATTTCATTAATGCAGTCTACACGTTGTGCTACATGGCCGTAGTTTACCTCTGAGCTTCAAGCAGCTAATAGAGTCGTCGCCTCTGCCGTCGAGGTCAACCGACGGTGGAACATTTTTTAACCATGTTTCTGGCAGAAAACGCCTGTCGGCTACGGGACCAACAAGTGCGAGCCTGCTGTGGGCGTGGCAATGTTTCGGCGATCTGATAACGATTTGAGCCGAGACAGACAGCTCAGTCGCTGAAGCTACTTCCTGTGTTCGACCCCCGGAGGTCTCTCTTCGCCACCACTTCCAGACTAGCTCTGGGATCCACCGTCTCCCGACGACCCCTTTTCCAGGCTAAGAATGTCTGCGTCTTCATGACGTGTTGCATAAGCACAGGGACAGCTTTACGTCTCATCGGGTTGTTGATGGAAATATTACTTTGGCTCTTTGGTGGACCGAAGCTGTCGTCTGAGTACGGACCGCGGAAGGTGAAGAACAACATGAGAAGACGTAGTGATTATGGGATGATAAATAAAACATACATTACTTCTGCGTGATTGTTTCGTCAACATTTACAAGAGAATAGCTCATATTTTTTTACTCACCTTCGAAAATTTCCGACATTTAAAATTCGGCTAAGATTACACTTTCATCGTCTTACGGAGTACGAGAATCGCCAGTCCTTGTCTGGTTTCACGTCCCCCCCGTTCGCTTTGATGCCAATTCGCATCAGAATGCATCAACATAATTTGGTCCTTTTGAGAAATCCGCCCGCACCAGCTCAGGTGCAGTCGAGTTGAACAAACCAGAAGGGGATCCTCCCCAGCTTCACCGCTGGACCGTGAGGGAACGTCCTTTCATTCTCAGTCGCTTTAAATATTGTGTATGATTGGAAAGAAAATTGCCCTCCGTCGTCCTTTCAGCTTGTTTTTGTAATATTACGTCGTCCCCAGCCTGAGGACAAACCTACGGACAGCAGGCCGTAAACTTCCTTACAATTTTGCTCTGAAGTTACATAAATAATAGCACGTGTACATTTTCATTCTTCTTACGCTGTTACTTTGTCTTCTCGTCACGAAGTCAGGCCAACACCTATCCTGTTTCGCCTGCAACACTTTGGTTATTGCAGTGGTCTCAATAGACGTTCGGGTCCGTCCCCAGTGAAGACGTTGTTTCGGGCGTTCAGTGTTTTCATAGTTGTTGTTTAAACCGTGCTAACTGCGGCCGCGTTGGCGTCTGCGATCCTGCAAACTGTGTACCGCTGTGGGTCCCAGAAACCAAGTTTGTGTCATTTTCAGTTTCCTTACGTCCACAAGTTAAATCTTATATAACCTGAATCAAGATTTTGTTTGAACTGAATTTTGTTTCGTCACAATGTTCAGAATACCAGACACTTAGAGAAATACCATAATCCTTAAAATTCCACATCCCAGATGTGTGAATGTGTCTTCATTGAGATCATATTTCGCTACAAAGTTGTTACTTTGTGCTCAGATGCAGATGAAAATAAAGCGACGGGACTGTTTAGTAGCTCAGTAAAATCACGCAAATTCGGACCCTCTGTAAATTAGATAGTCTGTTCTTAACGGAGAATTTTGTGTTTTGTTTAAGTAAAACTGAGATTTTTTCCTAAACGAGAATTTAACGATGCTCTTTCCCACTTCCAACGATGGAAAGACACACATAATAAATTTTGTTCTTTTATGAACTACGACTTTAAAACAGCAGTAACCATAATTCCAGCTCTCCAGCGAGTAAGGTCGCCCCTTTCCCTGTTGGTGAGATCAGTGACGTCTTACGGTGAAGCCGGAGACGACGACGACGACGACGAAATGTGAGTCTCTGAGGACTGTGTCAGTGAGGCTGTAGCTCCTGAGCTACTTTGTAGTGCTTTTCCCCGCTGCAGAAATGAAAGGTTTCGTGCGTTGTATTTCTCGTAACGTTCCTCTTCTTTCTTTCTTTCTTTCTTTCTAACTTCATCAAAGTCCTTGTCCACAAAGAGACGGCACGGGACATTCTGTTATTTTAACGTTTTGTTTGCCCAGTTGATTGCAAAGTGACCTTTCCTCTCGACCGTCCCCCCCCCCTCCTCCCACAGCGAGGAGCACAAACAAAACGTCACTAATCATACGGATGGACTGAGGTTGTGTACCAACTACGAGATGAGAATACTGCATCTTAACTTGCATTTACTAACAATTGAGTTATTTCATCTCTTTCTTATGGAAAATAAATTGAAGATCAGGATGAATTTAATTTGCGTCAAATAAGATTGAGATAAAGAAATTAGTTTCGGATCGGCCTGAGGAAAACATAGAAAAGTAGGATATATATATATAGGAAAGGATAATTTTACCTTTGGCGTACTTTCCGATACAAAATTAGCCACTGAAAACCATCTATCGTCACTTGTTGACGGTCAGACAGCCACAGGGAAATGTCAAAATTGAATTACTGTAAGCATTTCGAAGAGACTCATCACGTGATACACAAGTATTAGCTATGTTTAGCTGTGGATTAAGTATTAAATTCGGATTATCTGATATATTATTATCTGTGACTGAGCAACTGACAAATTTTCGGGCTGCCTGAGAGATAAAGATCTTTCTTGAACTCTCTTTAAGAAGGCACATGTTTGAAAACTTTCGTTTTATTCTTAGAATCCATGTCGCACAGCAAACCAAAGATTTCTTTACGGCTGATTCCGCTCTCAGTTTTCTGTAAATCTATGACAGTTTCGTACGTTTGTTTTTCCTGTTCGTCTCCAAGGTTCTGACCCTGGTCGTTGGCAGTCCACGTGCACAGAACCATCCTCTCGCTTTCTGATGATAGTGATGGAGGGCGCTGAACACATTCTTTAAGAATCCCTAATGTATAACCCCCCCCCCTCCCCCGGTCCTTCGCTGCACTCAAATCCCTTTCCTTATCTCCCGTAATGCATTCACTTAACATGTAAATAAATAAATAAATAAAAATATAATGCGCAGTGCATTTATCAAAATTCAGCTTCCGTGACCAAACAATCTTTGCTGAAAGATAAAGTCGATTGTCCAAGGCCAGAAATCGATTTATCTGTGACAGGAACTGCTAAGACGTGTTTGTGTTTCAATATTCCCTGTCTGCACGCGTTTCGAGCGCGCCTCCAAAAGACTAGTCATGGCTGTCTGTCGGTGGCCTGTAAAGCAGTGAAATATAATATTTTAAATAGGACATTCAGGGCTTTATCTCCTATAAATATAACAATCACAGCAATTTTTTACAATAACTTACCTTAATTTTTAGCCAATATTTTCCAGTAAACAAGATCGCATTCAAAACACGTCAACACAACGAACAATGCAAAGACACTCGCTTACGTTCTACCAGAGACATCTACCAAAAATGGCCGTCCGCAAGGATTGATCCACAACTAGACCGCGATCAACATTCATTTCCCTTACCCTAAGCACGCTTCCCTATCCTTTGAAACTAACAGACAAACAAAACATGGCTGAATGTCTCGTCAGCTTGTAAGTGCAGCGTTTTCATTTGTTTTTCTCTCATATTCCCTCAATTCTGTCCTTCTTCATGAGCGAGGTGTGGAGAAAACGTCACTACCTGATTCAAGATCACCGAATAATGGCCGACCTACGCTTTTGTCAGAATTAAGTTACTGCGTCACTCCTAGCAGTTCTACGCCAAAAGTTTTAGATCTGAACTCTTACGCGGGTGCTTGGCCCCACCGTGAAAGGATCGGGTTCTACCACACGCCATGAAAATTACCAGGGGCACAGAAGTGAACGCGCCCTCGTGCTCACTGCGGGCACAGCTAGAGGCCCTACCAAAGACTGACGCCTTTGTAAAAGCCAGTCTGTGCGTCACAAAAAGACGCCATCATTCGACGAATTCTCAAACCGCGGCCCGCCACAGACCGGTCTTCCTCACTGGGGGTATTGTGGTTTTCCTCAGTCGCTCAAAGGCAAGCATCTGGATAGTACATTAAATTAGGCCACGACCGCTTCCTTGCATGTCCTTTCCGATTCATCGCTCATTAATGAAGTTATCATTCGACACTGCATAATCTGTGGTGCTTACAGCATCTGTGATAAACTACAACAAATAAATAAACGCATTACTTAGTCAACTCTTCTCAGTCTTAAGTCACACAAACCAACGAGCTGAGAAGGTTCAATCTCACTCGCAATTTTCGATCTACACCTTCAGATAATGCTGAATCAACTGCCAGGTTTATTCCCTCCACCCTCCATTCTGCTCTCACATGGCGTCAGTTACTACAGCGCCCTCCCCGAGAAAATCACGGTATTTTGACTTTTAAGTCTCTTCTCCCTTGGAAGTTGACCGCACCAGCTCTAGTCAACAGTGCGCAGGTCAGAGATCTTCACACGTTCCTTTGTGTTTCATTAAGCAGGCGTAATTAACATGTCGACATTTTTGTTGTCAAATAAAAATTATAGGTCTTAACGAGAGAGACATTTTTACCAATAGCAGTCTTGTGAGCGACGAGTCATTATTAATTAATCATTAACGATTAATCTGAGCTGGATCGATGGGAACCAAAGTAGAATCTGCATTACAGCTTCCAGCATGCACTTCTGGTAACAGGTTTGATCGAAATCGGTTCAGAAATATCGCAGGTGACACATGTTGACGGACAGACTACCTCAACAAACCTTTTATGCCTTAAATTCGTAGCCATTACCTCCTAAACATTTGTCTGATTAGCAATTAATTAATCTCCTCCGCCCTAAGTAGTAATTGACAAATCACGTCAAAACCAATCTGTCGTGACCGGCCGAAAGAATTTTCCCTCTGTTTTAATTTATCCGAAAACAGGTCGAACCACGCAGGGAGCCGCTTTCAGACGCTTAAAATGCGAAGGTGCGAACAAACGACGGATTGATTTAAGCAATCCCCGAGCCGATTTGTGCCGCGCGGTGAACGCCTTCACTCAAATCAGAGTTTGATTGATTATTAAGCGGGCAGATCCTGGCGATGTTAGATACGAGCGGCGTGCATCAGAGCTGCTGGTCCAACATGGCGTCCCCTACTTATCAGACTGTCAGTTGCCAAGCCACAGCGAGCGCTCGATAAACGATGTGGAGGGGAGAGAAACGAGGTAAAAGCCCAAAGTATGGACCCACGGCTGTCCCATTAAACCCTGACATCACGTAGTTCCGAAGGCAAGAAGAGAGAGGGAGAGGGAAAATAATAATCAGAGATTCGTTAAACGAGAGAAATGAAGATAAAAAAAGAATGGCAAACCAACGAAAGAAATCCATTACAACCGTCTTTGTAACATTTTCGTTTCGTTTCTTTTCTTTTCCGCAAACTTTTCCTTCTTCACTTCCGCTTTCCTCTAGCTGTCTTCATGCATTAACAGGAAAACGAGAAATCCCCGGAGGAAAACAGACTCCGGCCGGAACTTAGTAACAGGGATAATGCGATTAATGTAACATATGATTGACGTGAGTATTAGGGTCCCGTGTCATTTCATTACCGCGGTCAGATCTTTTTCTCCTTTTCTCTTTTTGTTTCGGGCCAAACAAGTTATTAGCAGCAGCGAACCAGCGATGTAATGCACCTCTGAC
Source organism: Zootermopsis nevadensis (assembly GCF_000696155.1). The sequence goes on from NW_019060067.1 coordinate 70,707, forward strand.
TAAAACCCTTTCGCTGTTAATAACGGTGTAGCGAATTACGTGAGATGCGTCTGTGTGGCTGAAACTAGAAACAAACTCCTGCACGGTGTCGAAAACAATTTCCGAAACGCAGACCCAACTGAGGTGCAGCTCTCTTACTGCGACGCTCGGGGCACCTCTGCACCCGCGGTGCCGAGTTCGACCCACAGACTGCCTCACCGGAGTGACGGAAGCCTGCCTTTCACAAAGGTCAATTGAAAGGAAAGAGTTTAAGACACAAGTCGGACTCTGTTTCAACAGAGCAGCGTTCCTCTTGCAAATCTGACAGTCGCTCAGCTGTCCAACAAATCCCCAGCCCTTATGGAACCCTCAGGCTAGTCACTGTGTTCTCAGAATTGCATCCTGCCTATGAGTACAGTCCAAGTCTTCACAATCGATTTTGACATCTGTTCCACTGGCATTCTCCACCGGAATTCGTGTATCTCAAGGTCACAGCTTTCTACTAATTTATCAACAACATCTCCCATGATTTTTTTCATACGATCATCTTAAAGCAGCGATATTCGACGAAATAGCAGCCCACCTAGAAATTATGAAGCTCCGAATTTCGTAATTCTCCACGGCGCCCTATCAGAGCCTCCTTCTTGTGCTTAAATGTTCTCGGCACCCTCCCCTCCATGTGAGAGATCAGCTTTGAGACCGATACAAAACGCAGGTAAAATTATAATTGTGCGTTTCAACATCTTCATTTTGAGAGACACGCCTGAAGAAGGCAATTGAGAATACAGCAGTAGCAGTCGCGTACATGCGACTAGGGGTTGTCCTTTAGCTGGGTGTTGGAAACTTCTCGTCGTAAAAAAGGAACGAGCTTCAAGTTTGAACCTGGTCTGTCAAGAGTCCCTGAAGGCCAGTGTCACGGTGAATGTTTTCTGGAATTTCTGTGGCCTTTTCAGACACGAAGGCGGAACTTGTACTGCCCTGACGTAGGGTCTTGTATTGTCCGGCCTCCTCAGGTAAATAAATATTCTTCCTAAACCGGGACGAGGCATACCGTATTCACAGAATGGCTGTCGCCTGACCATAGTCCAGTTCAGCTTATACGTACCTTCACACTAGTTTAAAATTTTAATTTTTAATTCCATCTCAACTCAGGTGACCTGCATGCTACATGTCTCATCAGTGCCACCCATTTTCATTACTTTTTTTTTAAGCAGGGGCTTTGCGAGGAGCCGATCTCCCATGCAAGGAGTCCTGCTGACGAATTCAAAGTTTGGGGATTTAGTTCCGTAACAGAAGAGGCAAATGGCAGTGGCGGAATCAGAGTTCGCTGTTCGCCCTTCGCATTTCGTCTCTCGCCGTAATGAAGCCGTGGCTGTTCGCTGGTTGACAGAGACGACGCGGGCAGGCGTCGAGATCCGGCGCAATCGCCCCCCAATGAGGGCGCATCATTCCTGAATTTGACACGCCCACTCAGGTCCTCATATCGATTGGCATACGAGCATTGTTCACCTAAACTTCGAATGATTCTAGGGTGCATGACACACATTACAAAATTATGATTTCCAAGTGACAAAAGCCCTCCGCCTACCGCGTACGGCGTCTCCAGAAGCGTGGATTTAACGTCCTCACTGATACAATTATGTTACTCTGTCAAACACGGAAAATCCTACATGAACGCACGTCAGAAATCAGCTCTATTACAAATTCATCTTTAAACCACATCGGCCGCCTTCAAGGGTTAAAGTTTGACACGTAAGTGTGCGTTGTAACCAGAACAAGCCGCGAAGGATGCTTTGTTATAATCTGCACGCTACAGTAGGCTCGGGTGGTGAGAAACACACAACGAAACAAAAGTTTTCTTGGACAACCTGAAGATCTGGACACGGATTGGAATATAATATTAAAATGTATCTAAAAGAAAGAAGGTATAAATCACGGACTAACTTCAACTGCCCAGTACGAGGCTTTTGAGAGCTCGGTAATGAGCATTCGGATTTCATAAACGCAGGGAATTTCATGACCATTAACCATCATCGGAGTATGATGCTATAATGAAGTAAAACATGTAAGGTCCAATTCTTTCTTATTATTCTACACATTACGGATTTAAGTTGGTACTAACTGAAAGCAAATTTCGCAGTCCAAATAGGCTTCATGAAGATCAGACGGGACTGAAATAAGCGAGATTTTTGAATTAATACCACGCGCCTTCAAAAATTCGACGACACTCGGATGCATGTTTCTTCTTCGCCGAAAGCTGTACAGAGTAAGGGCTTGGTCGCGGAGGAACGTCGTCCTTGAACCGAACGGCCTGCCCTGAAGTCCTTCTGCACAAGCCACTGCTTCGACGATTAAGCGGATTCTCGTTCAAAGCGCGTTTTTCAACAAAATGTCCTCAACGACCACCCAGTTCAAAGATCTGCTGTCTTTAGCCACTCGTTTCTTCTGATTGGGGTTGGTGGGTGCTTGCCACTCATTCTGGGATTCCGACCACCCCAACATCCGCACTTCTTTCTTCGGTGCAAGCGAACTTTCATATCTTGTCCACGGAGCAAACACTTGCTCAGCATGTCCATAAGGTTTATCACCGTGCTCGTAAAAGCACGAAATTGGACTTTATAAACATCCCCCACCTTCACATCGACTTCTACACGAACCTTTTTAATATCATTATCTAAAATAAACGGACTATATACCCTTACAAAACAGTAAGTAAATTTATAAAGATGACTGCCTTCTGAGATGGTGAGCCGGAGAAATTAACCGACGTTTCAGAGGTGGTTGATGCGTCCGTCGTCGGCGATATCCCAAAAGACAGTCATCCTGTTACTGTAACCTTAGCTATGACAGAGAAACGAACACAAATTCCCGCTCATTTCCGTAGTTTGCTTGGGGAGAA
>NW_019060067.1:73952-114051 GCF_000696155.1 Zootermopsis nevadensis
TCGTCCCCACAGATTAGCTGGTCCTCACAATCATCTCTCCCGTCATCGCAATGGGGGATGCTGACCAGAGGCAACTCAGGGTCGCAGACGACGATCAACAAGGGGCCGGAAATGCAATGATGAGCACTGCAGCAAGGCAGATGACGCGCTTGCAACTTCGCAACCAAAGCGTCCGAGCTGCGTCTTTCTTGACGTCAGCCGATCAAGAAATTCCCCGCCATTTTCGGCACCAGAAGACTCTCTGCGGTGTTGACAAGTGTCCGCCACTGGACCACGTCACCACCGAGTTTCAAGTTCCCATCTCCTCTTCCTTGACTTTAGCACCGTCTAGTGAAGATTGCAGATAGTGAGTGAGTCTTTCCGCAAATGTCTGCACTCTCCTCTTGCGTGCGTCTTCTGTTTCAGGACAAAATATTTGCTTCAGACTTCCGACCCCAAACGTTCTCAATTTGTAATAAGCAGACGACAGATTCAGCCGGTGAGAGTCATACAGTCAGATCGACAGATTTTATTGTTGTCCGCCCCCCCTCAACACCAAATTTAAAAGAAACCTGTTGAATAATTTCGGATATAAAACTTACGGACAGGCAGACAGACACGATGTCCATGTAATAATTTTATTATATGCATTTCGCTCGAAGAACGCCTGTGGCGAGCCATAGCCTGCGCGCGCAGGTCCTTAGCCTGCGCGCGCAGCCAAATATTTTGCATGCCGACGTAGAGTGCGCTAATGCCACTAGTTTCTCGAGCAAGGAGGCTGTGCCTTGCTCCATCTACACGTCAGGTGATGATCACGTAATTTTTATTCTGCCAGACTGTACGCGATGTTCCTTCGTCCGCCCCCTTAAGGTCCCCAAATGGGAATCCACGTTCAGCATTGATGCTAATCCGTTAGAATTTCAGACGAAAAGGTTTAGTCTGCTCTGAAGATGGAGGCAGCACTGAACTTGTCAAATATGGTTCTCTCATATTTCCATTGTAATTCCACGTCGTCAGGACTCCAACAATCGCATTATTGGTACCGGAACGACTGGAGTATTAGATAAACCACTAGCAGTTTCCTGATTCAAGAACCGGCGACCCTATGACGTGTCTCACATTACTACAAATACGCAAGTCTACAAATCAGATCATTAGCGTGCAACATTCTAATAAAAGTTTTAATTTCGGTATACGTTATAATCACTTGCATTAAACATTCGTGATACGCTCGAGGTCATAATCTGACGTACAATGCCTACGTCTGCGTGTCGTCCAGAGGAAGTTCTTCCGAATTTAGAGAATCGACTTTGTTTTTATAACAAAGTAGTAGACTACGTATGTAGGGTTATAGGCCTCCTTGTGAAATGGTTTCCAGTAATTTGTAATGTTTCCGGAATGTACATAGGTTTAGTTCTGATCTAACTTCGCGATGACGGGAGAAATATATGTTACAATAGGAAAATGCAGCATAAATCAGAAACAGGTACAAATAAGTAGAGTTTAAATCTAAAAATGATTATCGATTTTTGTGTTTTGTACGTACGATAAATAAGGGGCCAGGTGTTGAGTTTCACGTAAAGCAAGTACTGTCGGCATGTTCAGGACGGCAACCTGAATTATGGGTCCCCCGACATCTAGCGAGAAATTGTTTGAACTACGAATCCATGGGGTGACATCGAGAATCGAAAACAACTTCTCGAAAAATCTAACCACCGGATTCGAGATAACCTCAGTATACATTACGGAGTAAATTAAGTTAATTTATAAACATTATACCATTCCATACAATACCAATGACATTATACCATTTTGGAAACTGTGTCGCGTTAGTTTATGTACCATTTTATCTGACATATAAATATTCTGGTTTGTAAGTACTGTGAAGAACTAATATGACTCGCAGTTCCATACTGAAATTACTGTGATGATGTGCACATGACCATAACCTTGCTTTTAATTTTTAGGTCAGAATATGGGGCCTTTTGGAAATGTATCCAAGCCGGTGGAATTTACGTCTTCACACAGCTGTGTAAAATGCTGGTACTTGCAACTTTCTTCCCTGCAAATGATGGTGGCGGACAGGGAGGCATGGATTTTGTTGGGGTATGATGTAAAAGGAACGAAATTACTTTTATATTGCTAATGGCCCTGACTGTAAAAAGTACCTAGCAGCATAATCGACGAATAAATTAATGTTCCCCTTTAGAAAATGAAGTAAACAAGGGAAAGATTACAACTGAGTGAAGCCTATGTGACTTACACTAGCTCTTCCCAGACACATATTCTGCTATAGATGATTAACTGTAAGTAAAACTTAATTTTGTTGCAGATTATAAATTAACCCCTTAAGCAGGGAGACAGCTTTAATTTAACTTATGCCAGGTGGGTGACTTCAGGTGCTTTGAGCAAGAATGGACTGCATTTTATTTAACTCCCTTTCTGAATTTATCAGACTAAAAGCTCTAAGAAAACGTTTACACAAAAACCCATATTTCACCAAAAAATATGCTTTAGTTCATGTTCTTACATATTATCATTTGGAATTACCTCTGATTTCTGTATCACATTTGAAATTTACTGATATTCTCATTCTGTAAACCTCCTTTGGTGATGTTTATAAGCACCTTTATGGCTATTTACACTTTCTACACACTTCAGTTCTTGTCCTGTTATTGGTCTTGAAGTGAAAGATGTTTGGAAACAAGGCGCTGGACATGTATTTTGTTTTTTTTCTGCTCTTTCTTGTCCATGCCCACAATACTTCTTTTCTGGCATGTTTCCTCATTCTTTTGGTATAGCAGAATTTTTGTGTTTTAAGATACAGAAATTATTGCATTTGCATCTGCCATAATCTCATCCTTCCCTGATAATTATGAAAGTATACGATTTTCTATTAATTATTAATTGGAGTGGAGCAGAGTTTAATCAAAAGAAACTTCAAACTTTTTAAATATCATCCATCTAATGAAAGATATCTGTAATATTCCACCTACTTACAACACAGAAAATTCTGTTTAAATGCCTGGACTAGAATTCATAAAGTGTGGGAAAAGTTTTTTTTTTTTATTTTTTAAATTTTCATTACCTACCATGATTGAGAAACATGGTATCTGTTTAAGTCGTTCCTGTAACACACAGACACGTGCAGAAAATTATCAGCAAGATTTCTGCAGTGTCTGCTCAGTTGGCATTCTGTGGTTATATTTTACTGTAGTCAAGGATATACAAACAAGAACTCTGAGAAAACGTTTCCTTATTATAGTTGGAAAACCTAAAGGAAAAATTATGGCTTGGAAGATCTGTGGTTGAAAGGGAAGCTAATATAAAGCTGTGACACCGTGCATTTGGTTCAGCCGGCTCAGGACAAAGGCTGTTGTGAACACCGTAACCCAGTCACCTGAAATGTCCCTCCATCTACACAGAAATATGGCTGACTGCTTACTAAAACATTCCATGTAATAATATGATTTCACACTGTCCATGAGTCAGCAATAGAAGCAGGAGATTTTTAAGCAATGTTTTTTTGGAGCCATCTATTGAATGATAATAACATACAGGCACCTACATGGAGATTACACAGTGACCAGAGTTCATCGTACGACTTTAAGGCCACGTGGGTGTCTGCATGCTGAACTTGTTAGAAGAATGTAATGGGTTAATGAATGTGTAGGTTCCAGAAAAGGCAGGGAATTTCTTGATCAGCTGTGTAACTATCGGCTTCTCAAGAAGGCACTGCTCCGTGGAGCTACTTCTTCTGGTCACTTTTATCAAGTGTAATACTTTCATTTTTAGAGCCCTAAAATATTTTATGTATGTCACACATACTTTTTGACTGTTTTAGGAATTCCTGAAGGCGACTGTTGAGTTGGCTGACCTTGGAGGCTTATATCTAGTCTTGATGGGAATTCCTGGCAGAAGTCACGCTAAAGTATTGACAGCTGGGGTGGGCTGGGCTGGAGCAGATTTACTACTGTCTCGATTCCTTTTCCTGTGGTTTGGTGCTCGAGGAGTTGAATTTGACTGGATGTATATCCAAAAGAGTTTTGATTCTAACATCAGCCTGGTAAGTCTGCATTTGCTGCGAGGTTCTCACAGCAGCGAAAATTAACTCTGATGCTGTGTAGTCTTGTACCAGCATTTCAGAGGAACGTTAGAATCTCAGGTGCCTGAATTCTAGGTTAACCCTTTCAATGCCAAAGTATTGTGGTTCCTGTACTCGCTCTGATTTTAAAACAATTTTACTTTACAGACATCAGAACAGGGTTATTATTACTGGTATGTTTTGCTTCTAGGTGCAGCATGTCACCACAGCAACCCTTGTATGGCTGTGGTCTCGCCACGATCTCAGTCGCTCATTACTTCCCATCGTTACGGTACTGCTTCTCCTCTGTTCTTACAAGTTTCTATTGATGGAGATTTTTGTTCATGCCACCATCAGCAGTCCATGGATAGAACTGCTAGTCCGAGCCGTACTCACGCTTTGCCTGGCGGTTACTACACTACAGATCTATGCTGGTTTCGCTCAGTCGATTGGCATTTATTAACTGCTGGACATGTGACCAAAGTTTAGTAACAAAACTTTTCTGTGACCTGAAGTTTGATAAATACTGGCGCCAGAATTTCAAACTGGAGTTTAGACATGTTTTAAGGTGACAGTTTGGGGGATTTACCTCATTTGTGCTAGAATTGAGCTTATAACTTTAAAGCAAGAACTCCAGTTCCAATGGCATTGTATCTGAAGTCTTTAGAGAACAAACTGTTGCTTGGTGCTGCCGCCTCAAATGTTCCTCCAGTGATCATGAGTTTGGGGCACTGGCAGAGTGAAGAAAGGAACCCCAGTGCCAATTTTTTTCATCACATATCCCACACAAATTTCCTTGGGCTTGAACCAAGGCCTTTGTGATAAGAAGCCAGCAGCTAACCTCGTGAGCTGTGGCACAGTTTCACAAAACACTGATGTCAAAGGATGTCCAAAAAAAATAGTGTCAACTGATGAAATTAGATGTGTTGATTGATAATGCAACAAATATCATATTACAGAATAACTGGAATGCTTTGTTATAAGAAAACAGTAGTTACAAATTTGATCTCAAAAATTATGTATGAGAAATTATATTACTTTTCATATAAATTGATATAATATGTACGATGGGGTAATTATGAAATAATAACAACTGCTGCGAATACATCAGATTCTGGATCATCAACCTTTCAGCTCTGAATTACCATATTCACCCAAATAAGCGATTCTGAATCTAAGACATCTCCCCACTAAGAAACCGACATTATAGTCTGATTTCAATTACCACAAACGTGAGAGAGAATAAATATTTGAAAAACGCATTATACATCAGATCAGATATCTTCGTTATGGTCTTAAGTCATTGGCTTTTATCCACTTTCACCAATCAGTCTATCTTCACCAGTCCCAGGTTCATCACCCTTACAGTGATATAGCTTCATGGAGAAATTACTGCTTCCAGTTCACAGCTTCAATGTATTTTGGGCAAAATCGTCATAATTCGTATTTCCCGTCCTTAAAAAATATTTCTGCCTCTCCCACTTGCCTCATTTATAGCATGTACACCAACTTAATAAAATCTTAAAATAGGTACATTTACATATGTTTCACATTAAAAGTCAAGACAACCATTTTGTAACTTTGAAATTACAGAACGGAACTCATCTTCCATTTGGATTTTTATGAGCGTCTGTATGCACTCACATCTACATATCGATGTGAACTGATTTGTAATTAGCATTTAGGATTTTTATGAGCGTCTGTATGCACTTACATCTACATATTGATGTGAACTGATTTGTAATTAGCATTTTGTATTGTATAAGCTATGAACAGAGTACTGGAAAGTTGGCAGTGCACTTCTTGAATGGTGCACCACAAACCACAACTTACAGGCCCGACGACACTCCACCGAGTCAACAGGATATTGAGAAAAACCTAAGTTTGTACAATTTGTCATGTATTCATTATTATTATTATGAAGTAATGATCCAGATGAAAGAACTAATCTTCAGTGTAGTTGTATTTAAATTAAGGAATTACATTTTTGGAGCCTTCCACTACAAGCCTCTAAAAGCTTCCCACCGGAAGGATCGTATTTTTAAGTCTGACAAAGTGGAAGAGGCCGCACGAAGGAGCCCTCCCATCTGAAAGTTCATTACTTTCAGCAGGGAGCCAGCCTGGTGTTCCACTTCTGGGGAGCTGGCAGTATCGGCAAACCGGGGGGGGTGGAAGAATTGGAGACAACCATCAGATCCAGTTATATAGGGTACTGAAGTTCGTGGGCAATACTAGCAAACCGGGGGGTGGAAGAATCGGAGACAACCATCAGATCCAGTTATGTAGGGTACTGAAGTTCGTGGGCAATACTGGGCTGCAAGCAGACTGAAGAGACTGGGGATGCTCAAAGATCAGGAAATGGTCATCGTGTAAGGGTCGGTTGGGTGCCCACTCCATTCACATTCATCCATCAAGTGATGGATGTCAGGGATTTGAAAGGGCTATGATTACGTGCCATCTGTTGCCAAGTACCGAATCTAGGCGAAATGAAGTAGTCGAGAACATACCCGCATGTTGCTCAGAATGGCTGCCATCTCGTGCCACAAGTCGAACTCAGTATTCCAAAACAATGGATTAAATCTACAGTGCCGAGATTCCTACTCAAGTGTTGCTTTCCATCATAAATATCCTTTATTTTCACTTCTACCTATGTTATATTTCACTGTACATGCTATTAGCTTCAGATTTACATAACTTCTCTTTGCTAAATACATATCACCATTACTTAAACTTGTGAAATTTCTATTTATATCACAACATTTCTGGTCATGCGACATAACTTCACAATGTTAGAACTCAACATGACAGTCTGCAAATACAGTATTTTCTTCACGTATCTATCTGCGAACATTCCTTAATTCACCAAAAAGTGTAGGACCTTTCCATTACTTTCTTGTATAATTAACTCTTTCATCTTATGTGAAAGAACTCTTCAAACTACTGCTGTTTTTTTAATATTGTTATGAGACTGAAGAAACACTCCCTACGTAAATTCAAGGAAAATACAGTCACTATGAAATGCCTTTAATTTATCTTCCTTTTATCTGGGTTATTATGTGCATGCTCTATTTTTAATGCAATACTTGCAAGTAATATCCTCTTCTGTAATATTCTAATGTTATGCTTTCTTAACTCAGCAATTTCTTTGGAAAGAAAACACGTCACACTTTTCAACACTCGGTATAAATAATTCTGTCATCCTTATGCATAACACCACAATTTAACCAATCACAGTTTTATTAATTTTAATTTAGAATGAGGAAAGTCCATTTCTGGTGAATTATTAGAAACAGAAAATCTCTGAGAAATATTTAAAATATTCCTTTTTGTCAGCAAACGTTTGTAAACAAAGGAGATCCTGTGCTACTTTTCAGAAAGGAAGAGACTTTACTAACAAATAGTCCACTGACATCTTGGGCATCGGACTTTTTAAATCAAGGTAATTACAGTTTCTTCTTTAGATGCTGCAATATAAATCATTGATGACCTGCACAGTATTGTTAGAACAAACATAAATAATGTAATAATTATAAATACTCCTCAAAAAATAAGGATGCCCTCAGAAGAGCATATACCTGGTACAAGTTTCTTAAGAAGGGGAGCACTGGACACGCTGCGCTCCGTCCTCACTGTCCGAACTATTGGAGCTCTCGCTGGCAGTCGTGTCCTGGTCAGGTGCCGCTGCAGACGACCTTCGCTCTCCACCACTACTGCCACGGGAGGAATGACTTAGAGGAGCAATAGATGACCACCTTAGTGAGCTCTCATTCCGTGACTGCAGAAATGAAAATAGTTGTCGGAAGGGGCAAATGATTTCCAAAGTATCTAATACATACACACCACAACAAGTGTTCCATGGAGTACACACATTTTCCAAAAGTGTTCAATTCTGCATGTCATCGGCCTTGATGCAGATTTACTGCAGATGTAAACTACTGTTGCAAAAGTACTCACATGTAAATTATGTTTTGTAGTTTGTTGTTAAATATTAGATAATTTGGAATTTTTTAAAAACAAAACCTGTACATCTTAATGATGCCTATTTTATGTCTCATACAAATCGTTTCTTTTTGTATGAAGTATCATTTTTGAGAAATTTTGTAGTTAAATTTTGGTTCTGTATTAAAAGATTATGACCGACTGGTACGCACAATAATTTCATTGCTTGACAACATTAAGTGCAAAGCCCCAAAACAAATTTTTATCAATCTCTGTAGTTTTGGATATGAAAGATGGTAGATGGATGTCTTCTTCACTGCATATTCAGCACTTCATGCAGACAAATCACAAAGATGTGAAGTCATGAGAGAAAGTAGAGGGAAATGAGGACTGGAAATCTACAGTATCCCTGATAATGAATCCCTTATTTATAGAACTAGATGTCTGCAGTATTCATTAAAACACTACCTAAATAAGTGTTATTTGCGCTGTGACAATCTGAATTAACCAAAGTAAAATCTGACTGATGATGAATATTGAAAACCAAATTTAACTAAAATATATTCACTCAAGGGGACAGATGTAGATGCCAAAGCTGAACCCTGTGAGACACGCTTAAAACTAATGTTAGAAGAAGAAGAAGGAGTACAGTTAGGACACTGCAGCTTGAGGATCCCTTACCCTCCTAAGCTCAGTACGCCGAATATGTCGCCACAGAAACCAGAGCATCTGACCATCAAAAGCATCTGGATCTCGCTGACGGTCATGCTCACGGCCCTTGTAATTAGAAACTACAGCCTGAAACAGGAGCTGGATTGTAACTGACATGCTTAATAACATAAAATATTACAACTATGACAGATTATGGAAATTGGTATCATGTGATATCAAAATTGAACACAGAAATTTCTTACTAACACTCGTGCAAAACTTGTTTGAAAATGCTAGGAGTTTACCTAATTTCTGTTGTCCCACTGCAAATGAGCTGTCATAGAAAGAAAACTTACTTCACTTGAGGTAAATTTCAGCAAACACGTGCCAATTTTTTCATAAAGATTGAATTGTCACATTGGTTTTGAATGAACGAAAGTGTAAGTAAAATACAAGGAGAGTTATCTGGGGCTGTGTATTGGTGTTCTGAATAGTACAAAAAATACTAAATGTGGCATACTGATGAGTGCTGATAGCTTTTGAAACAAATGACATCATCAAACATGTGTAAAAGAAAATTTAACCTATTTTTTGATGTGTTTGGCTGACCAAAATGCATCAGTAATGAAATGCCCAAAGCCCAGCATAAGGGTTGCTCATAAGATAGATGTTAAGGGTTAAGGCAAAGTACTAAACCTATGATTTTTGCATTTCCCGCATTTTTACACCACTCTCCATCAGTTCCCAGAAAAGCGTAAATATGGGGTTCCACTGTAATTGTAGCATATGAACTTACAGATCTGAGACCAGTCATGGTGGGTTCTTGCTCACAGGAAGGCACCCATATTTTCACATCTTCATCCAACCCACAAGTTGCTAGAACAGGAATCTGAGGATGTGGCTCCAAGCAGTTCACCTATAAATAAAATAAATAAATCCGTGGCGTAACAGCTCCAGAGAGCCAAAACCGACTAGCTTGACTGTTGGCCTCACGTTCACATGCCTAACCAGAGGTGAACGATCATCTAACCAGATACAGGGTGACGTGTGGTCAGCACGACGAACCCCCAGCCATTGCTAGCTTTCCTGACCGGATTACGCTACTCATTGTAGCTCCCCAATTTCCTCACGATGCTGGGTTGGCACCGGTCCCATACACTGGTCGAAAATCTCATGAGAAAATTTCTTCTCCCCCGAGACTCGAACCAGCTCGCATTCCGTATCGCCGGTCCGAAGCATGATGCCTCAGACCGCGCGGCTACGGCGCGGGACTGTTCACCTATAGAGAACATTTGTTTTATATTCGCTGTGGGGCATTATGAGAGTTACTTGATATAAAATCAAACTTCAAGTTAACTGAGTCTTTGCTCTGAATCAGTGTCCAACAAAATGTGTTCACATAGGGTTACATTTTAATCTCGATGTCCGGTAAACACCGCAGGTAATTTTCTTAATAAATCAAGTTTCCTTGAAGTTCACTTCAAGTGGACAACTGAAAATAACAAATGAAGAGGAGTGAATTCAAATCCTACAAATCAATCATTTATCACCTTATCTAATTCATTTTCTTACTTCTGTGGCTCTTGCACTGGCCACAGAACGTTTAGGAAAATAATTTTTATGAGGCACCAAATTTAAAGACCAGCTCATTTATTCAACAACAGACGTCAGTAGTTAAAAGAATACTGACAGGCATCAGGACAAAAAAAGTTCTCAGTAAGTTAAATAGCAACAGAAGAAAAGGAAATTATAAGACAAAAGCTGCCTCACCTTCCCAGACATTACGATATATAGAGAAACAGGTTTTGGCCCAACATGGAAACCTAACCCAACTGGTGGTCTCACTTGTCATAAGGTGTCAACTGTGTTCAAATCTACGAGATTATTCGGGGATATAAAACAAGTCTGTGATCTTACCACTCCATTTTCATCTCCAAGCATCCACTGGACAATGGATTCAGTCCCTTTGTCCCAGAAGTAAATATTACCACAGTCTGATCCTGAGACTACATATTCACTCTTGGGACCAAAGAAGGTGATTCCTTTCACTGGAACAACAAAATAAGGCACACAAATACTGCAATAGAACCGTAAACACGGTAACAAACCACATGATGTGTAATGGATATGAAACTAGGAAGTCTGAATTCATTAAAGAGGCCATTGTGACGTAGTAGACATCATTTGCATTCATTCTTGATTTACATTGTTTGAGGAGGCTGGAACAGAGGTAACATTCTCAACTCTTATTTGGGAAGTACCCCTTCATGAAGCACCACTGCATCATCTAGGAGTTGGTGTTTGGAATGAAATCAGTGCAAGATGAATAATTCCCCAGACCACGGGTTGTGTAATTTTTATTTGTGGGGTAGCATGAGAGATAAAGTGTACAAAAGAAATCCCTACACATTACATGAAGTTGAATAAAATATCTGAGAAAAAATGCCCAGGATTTTCCCAGTATAGCTGCAACATGTGCACCAAAGCGTGTTCTCATGCTGTAATGCACGTTTTTGAGCACAAGGGGAACATTTTTGGAGACTCCTCTGAACTGGCAACTTTATATAATTTGTTTTTGTACCTAGTTTGGAATGGCTTTGTTCACAGCCAGCCCGCCACAGCCGTCTGGGTCATGCGAGTGCCATAGGCAGTCCAAACAAAAAATGACAACCTGTATATTTAAAAGACAATACATAAGAGTAAAATAAACATAACCAACAATTCATATACCTGTAGCATTGTTTCTATGACCCTCAAATCGATGTATGAAGTCAGAACCATCGGGATGCCTTGTATCAAAGAGGTAAATGTCTTCATCATTGTATGAGCCAAGAATTTCTGTTCCATTGTAATTGAACACAGCACATGTGACATGAGTGAAGGTGCCAGAGCTTGTCTGTAAGAAAAACACGCATGTCGTTGTAACAGCATGCAGTAAGACGCACGTGAGGAGAATTGCAATGCTAGCTACGGCTCTCCAGATAACTTTTCAGAGAACGAGAAGGATATGAGAGTATATGATGACGAGCGTCAGCAAGAATTTCTGTAAAGAACTAACATATCTGCTTTTCAAATAAAGCGCAGCAGATGAATGAAGGTGAGAAATGAATTCATAACAAGAAAATTCTGCTACTAGTTAACTTGGGATGATATATTCAGGGCAAAATTTCAAACCTTAGACAATTCAGGATAACAAGGAAAGTGGTTAAGGTTTGTTGTTAACAGAAGCCATTTCAGCACTTGAAAAATCAATTAAGGAAATGGGTCTGAAAATTAATCAAGAGAAGACAGAATTTATGCTAGTAGCCCCAAAAAAATAAGAAAGGAAAGTACCGACTCTCACACCTCTAAGGCTTATCGGAAGACTGAAGGAAAGGTGACTGGATGGAGTCAATAGTGACGCCAGGACGAGAGGGATTAGAAGGCGGTGGACAAGAGCTCTGGATAAAGGAAAGTGCCGGAGGCTCTTAAAGGAAGCAGACTCCAAGTGAGTTCAAGCGCTATTGATGATGATGAATCATGCTTATGGAATGAAGATTATACACGATAAAAACTTACCAGGTGTCTAGGGCAGAACTTTTTGAGCTGAGTGTTGTCTGACACCTTCCTTTTATCATAGATACGTATATAATTGTCTCGACCACTGACACAAAATTCATTGTTATTCAGAGGATTCATATGAATGCTGAACAGTGCGATCTTCTTCTCACCATCTTTCACATGCAGAAGCCTATAAAAGATTATCTTTCAGTATATCAAAAACACCTTAAATCATCACAAAAGACGAGGTATTAACTTCTAAATAAAGTATGTATAGCTGGTAAATATAACTCACACAGATACCTCAGAATGCATATTTATTACCTTTTTCTGCAGCCATGGTGATTGTAAGGAAAATGTCAAGTTGCCAGTCTCATGAAAACTAAAGCAATTTGTAACTGTGCTCTAAATGTGTTGACCACATAGAAAAAACTTACAAGATAGCACTATCCACGCTACTCCAAAGAAACTCTACCCTACTGGAAGGCAATTATCAGCTAATTCCACAAGTCGCACAGGCCTTCAGCCAAAGCAATCCTGCCCCTCTGGGTCCAAATCCCAGACAGCCATCCAACCAAAATCGTTTTCGCAAAGGACCTGACGAAACAACCTCTCATCAGCAGCAACAGACCCTAACTTAAAGTCAAGGCTTTCCGCACATCCATGTTTTAGTTGTAAGGCACTGTTTACCATTTCTGGCAATGCGTTTCGTATGCAAGAATGGCGCTACCCGGCAAGGGACGATGTCTCGCGCTTACACAATAAACCACTGGCAGGTGATTAAATGTAAAAGTTTACAATGAGATGGGGCAAAGCAGTTACCAGATCAAATGACAATCATGATAAAAATGGGAAAAAACAGGTACATTTTCTTAGCATGATTAAGATATGCAGTTCTTACAATAGAGTTTTGTGCAGATTTCACACAATAAAGTATAATACCTTATCACTTGCTCTGAACTTGCTCCTAAAAGAACACACATATTTATAGAAACTTTTAACTAAAGAGAATAATCACGTACTTCTCTGGTTTTTCTTCACGGACATCAAAGCTCATGATGAGCGCATCTTCACCCGAGCTTAGAAAAACATGGGGTGTTTCCTGATGTATAGCCAATTTGTGGGCAGGTCCACGATGCTGACCTAAGCGACGGGTTGAACGGTATAACCCTGTTACGGATAATTCTGCCAGGCGCACCTGTCCATCACGTCCACATGACACAATATGGGTGTCTCCAGTAAATGGCAGAAACTTGGCCTGGAAAATTGTGATCCAGTCATTCTGAAGATTAATCTTTTGCCTTGCAATTCCAATGCTATGAAATAAATTAATTTCAATGCTCTAATGCTTACTACATATTAGAATATCATGTGTAGCAGAATTAATCTCATTTTTCTCATCTTAAGGGTTAGTTACATCAATTCTAAAAAATCTAAAATGTCAGTGTAAAACTTTGTACAAGCAAATGGCTGTCTTCCGGGTTGCTGCCTCCATCATTAGGGCAATAAGTACACCACATGTGTGGAATTGCTTTGAGATGCAGGTACCAGTCAGACTAGGCAAAACCTTAACTAGACCAGTAGGGAGTAGGGTCAGGATGCGGCGAGGGCCGCAAGTTCACAGCCAATATTTGTGATATCCATTTTAGATTGTCCTCCCCTGTTTACCACACCTGATGGTACAAATTATTCTTTGAGACATACAACACATGTTGCACTGTGGAGATTTCTCAGCCTATCTACAAATAAAACAAATGACATATGCCATAAACTGACCTGAAATACGTTGCTTCTATGACCACTGTCACAAGTAACTAGGAACTTGCCTACTGCCCAGTCCCACACAACTATGCTGAGATCATCTGAGCCACTGGCAAGAAGAGTGCCTGAACTGTTGAAATGAAGAGCATTAACACAGCCTTGATGAGCATCCAACTTGTACATCAACTCCAAGCGCTGGACTGAATGCAGGGAACCATAGCAACGCTGCTGGAACAACTCCGCTCCTCGATAGCGACTACTCACTCCCTTCTGCCTGAAAACAAATCAATATTTTCTACTGCAAATGACTTCAATTTTTCATATTCTTCTGGGCTGTGAAGCTGTAGAAAGTACCTCAGTGACAAAACATACAGTCAGTAACATGAAAATGCATTAAGTCATTACTCAAAATACAGTTATTTCAGAATTATTCTTATTACTACTTTATTTAACAATGCTTTCTCAACTACAAAGATAAAACTACTAAGGTAAAGGGGTATAAGTCCTAAAAGTTCAGCAAATAAAAAACACTTTTCAGAAAGTCTTCAACATATCAGGTTTATTACTGTCAAATTTTATACAAAAAACGATTATACAGTTCAGAAATGTACTTACTGTTCAAGTGTTAATTTTGATCAATTGTAAGTACAGTAAAACCTCTCTAAGTTGAACACTTGCGGTTCCACGAAAATGTGTCCAACTTACAGAGGTGTCCAAGATAAAGGGAAAGAAAAAATCATATTGTGGTCTAATGACAATATAATCTATTTACTTACTTGAATTAAGAATTAATGACAATAGTATTAATAATAATCTTGTGAAGCCCGCTCCCATGCATTGTACATTAAACTCCAGCCTCAATAAAATTTTCTAAAGTTAATTCCATCAATTTTCGCTTCTCCATCGCAAAGAGAAAAGTCCCATTTCCGTTAACACAGTTTGAACTCAAATGGAAGCACAGTGCTGATGGAGTTAAAACTATCTGCAATTCTGTAGTCCAGTGAAGGCTTCAACAAAAGAATAACCAAATTCTTTCACTGCATTCTAAAGATGGGTTCAATGTCTCCCACCCTCAACCTTAAGTTAATCCTCAAGATAGAAGGCATTCCTCAGTCAGAAATTCAAAACAACAAAATAACTGCAAACATTTACCTGAAAAGTATTGAAGCTAAGTGCATGAACCTGTCCAACTTACAACAAAAGGGGTGCCCAAGATATAGGGTATTGTGGATATATAAAATTATTGGATATTCGCCAGTTCCAATTAAAAGTGTCCAATACAGAGGGGTGACCAACTTGAGGGGTTTTGCTGTATAATGATTTATACTTTCAATGCAGTTTTGAATAAACTGATCCCTGCATATTAAGCACCTTTCTGGTAAGTAATGATGTTAGCATTTAGCATATGTAGGTCAGCACATGACCCGAGTCATTCTACACTTGTACTGGGATAAATATAAACCTAGAGAGGGACTGCATTTTCAGTATCTCTTATAATCTAGGTATGGTGCTTTTCTTGCTCTGATGGACCAATTATAGAAGCATGGTCAAATAAATTGGTAGCATTCAGCTAAAGGCAGGCTGTCATTGTGTGGATGCCGAAAAGTGACATAACTGTGTAAATATGTAGAAAGACACTGCAGAATGCCAACTGTTGTATTTTTTATAAAATGCTTACACTACAAATTCTTTACATCAAAATTTCCCATTAAAAAGCCATGATAAAACCTGACTTCCAATACTAATCTAGCCTAAGATAACATAACCTTGAACTCACATTACCCACCACCACCTTTATCAACCCACATCTCCTCAATTAAAAGGGTACCAAAATAAACAAAAAGAAATGAATAAGAATGAAAGTTACATACCTATTAACAACTTCCTGCATAACAAACCACTTATGTTTGGGTTTCTGCTTCAACAAGACACTGGGTGTAATTTCTTCTTCCTCTTCTTCCTCAGTATCTGAAAGTTCAGTTGTCCTCTCCTCACTACCAGCAGACTCTGATTCCTCACTTTCAGAGGCTCGTGAACGTTTCCTAGTGCTGTCCACCCCAGGAGTTTCTAGATCTGCTGGTTCTTTGCTAGACTCTTCTGCTTCCACATCATCAGGAGCGGAGCTGCTCTCCTGGTGACCAGAGTCAGGACTATTCCTTCCTTCACCTGGTTTTGGTGAATCTTGTTTTGATTCTGCAGTTGTACATTCATCCTCATCTGAACTTCCCCTGCCTAAACCTCTACCTTTCTTAATGCGATAATTTCTGTTTTTGGTCCTGGATTTCAGCTTTGGAAGAAATCCAGTTCCTTTCATAGAACTATTATCACCTTCTTGAAGTCGTCCATTGGCTGTCTTCTGCTTTTTAGATGCATCATCATCATCAGAAGTGTTTTCAGATTTTTCTACAGAGATACCACTATCATCCTTCTTGATGTGTCTTTTGGTTCTTGATTCCCCATATCCTACATCTTCAGCAGATTTTATTTCTACTTTATCATCAAAATCTCCAAGTGGCTCTCCTGAAGCCAAGTTTCCACCTGTATCCTCTATTACAACTTTCTCATTATCTACATCCATGGTGTCTTCTGACTTGGTGCTTGAATCCAGTTTTGGTTATTAAAAATGCAACAAAATTCTCGAAACAAATTCTGATAAACTGTTATCTTAACTCAGAAATGCATTTGTGTTCGTTTCATACTGATGCGAATTATTGTCATGGGGACCTACAATTTAAAGGCAGGTACACCATCAGATAAACTTTTTGACGTATTTGTTTTCGTTAGAACTAAGTAACTTTTACTTTAATCTACAAACACTAATACTGTTACACTGCAACAGTAACATCGACCACCCGTATTATCTTTTATTTGCGCTTCACGTCAGACATATTTTCATCATTCTTAAAATAGTAGTACGGTAATTTGCATCTGGCACAAACAAATATGTAAAACTGGCAACTTTCATTTCTTAAAAGGTACACAGATGACATCAAACTGTATTCCTGGCTAATAATTCGTATTAAGTCCCTAATGGTCTATTCTTTATACTAAAAACAAGTACTCTTTCTATCCCTCAGCACTTCGACGCAATTTCTAATCAGCTGATTCGACGCCATCTCCATCATAACCTTCCCCTACCTACCTGTGCGTCAACCCAAAACTGCGAGTCGGAGTTGGATGCAGTACCCAAATACCTATTGCTATGATCCAAATATGCCAGTTCAATCAGTGCATCATGTTATATTAGCTGCATCTAAACTGTGCTGTGATATTAGACTATGTGTCTGGAAATAAGTGTATTTTGCATTCTCTCCATTCAACTCTTATCGCCAGTAATTGTAAACGAAGAAACTTAAATGACAGTTTCTTACTGAAATATGTGAAATTCCTTTTATACTAGTATCCGGGTGACGACTAGGTAAGTTATTATAAACAAATATTTCACATGCCGGAACTAGTAGAATTATACAAAAGTGGTTTGTGCAATTTCCACAGGATCTACTGATGAAATACATCTGCATTACAGGGTATTAAGAGTATAATAAAATTGACTTGAAATTTCACGCCAAAGATAAGTCAACGAATTGGCTGTTTTTATGCGTATATTCGTTTCTATTATCCGTCTATTTCTAAATTAATGAAAACACTTATATTTCTTCCATTTCCAGTCGAAGTATTATTGAGATACATTTTTGTTATGAAATCTTGAAGGTTGAAACACACTTGAGGAGAAAATCGGAGAGTAAAATATCTGTAGAATTAGAATTTATTTATATTCGTTGGCCCTTCATAGTGCAAGCCAAAGATGTGAAAGCTGTCACAGTACGAATATGAAGACATGATACAATAAAATAAAGTAAATTATGCAGAGTAGAAGGTGTGAGATAGACAGTTTTGCAATGCCAGCTTAAATACTTTTATATCATGATTTAAACTTTTAATGCTGTTTGGAGGAGTATTTTATGATTTGTAATGTGAAAATAGTAATTTTGATTGGCATGAATTAAAGTATTTAAGTCAGCAATGAAAGATTATCTTTTATTTCACTCCTTTTGCTGTGTAGAATAATATACGTCAATTGAAAATTGGATAAAGAATAGTTATATTTTTTATAAGAAGAGTGTTTTAAAGTGTAAAAAAACCCTGCAGAAGGGCTGCATATACTTACACACATACTCTTTATGAAGAAACTTTGACGTGTATAAAGTGTAATTTTTGTTATAGGTGTGAGGGGCATCATAATACAAATGCTGCTGTACCATCTTTGCCAGGATATTAGTTGATGAAATAATGGCACACTACAAGTCCAATGGGTGTCCTTTGAGTTCATTATGGGCAGTGAACTGTGCACGGCAACCAGTTATTTCAATGTTTATGGATAAGAATGCCTTCAGAGGTGCTCCTTTCATAGATGTTTATACTGCAGCAAGCACTGGAGATTATGATGTCATATACCATGTTTTGAATAGGTAACTTGAATTTCAATTTTTCATTTGATAATTTTATGCATATCCCTTATTCCATAATCATTCATCTAGTACAGAAGAATGTGAACTTCTTTGTAAATAACCAAGAATTTTTCAAACTAAATCTGCTGTACGCAGTGTCAACACAAGGCATAAGAATCGGCTTCATAGACCAGTTTCCAGTCTCTCATGTTTTCAGAAGAGTGCATATTTTGGTGGCATCAAAATTTGCAACAGTGTACCATCTAGGTTCATGAGCTGGGTAGCTTAGTCAGTATAGTACCTATCTACTGATTGGACGACTGGGGTTTGATCTTTGACACAGTCAGAGTATTTTTTCTATAGCCTCTGCATCCAGCCTCCTATACAGTGGGTACCAGGGTCCTTTCCTGAGGGTGAAGCTCAGCTGGGGCATGACATTGACCGCTCACCCCCATCCACGGCCGAGGTTACGAATGAGTAGGAGCCATACCTCCCAAGCACCTACATGGCGTGTAGCAGAACTGCATTTTACCATCTATTTTCACAAGTCATACAAATAAAAAGGCACAATTTAAAGTAATATTAATAAGATAATTATACTCTTTTTACTCTATTGATAAATTTATAGTGTTTACAGATAACTCATGATGTTTATAAAGGTTTTCTCTCTATATATACTGTAAAAGGGTAGTATAATTTATCTACTGTCGCCCATGGTGGACTAGTGGTTAGCATGCTCGCCACCGGAACCAAGGTTTGCGGGTTTAAACACGGCCGAGGTTGATGGATTTTTAAGGGTGATAAAAATCCATAGCATAACTTTTTTGGAAGGGAAGTAAAGCTGGCAGTCACTTGTCATACATTTATGGCATGTAAAAGAACCTTATGAGCATGAACGAGATGCTACGTAAACAAAATTCAGCGGCAGTTTCTCACCCAAAGTCTCTCCTGATTCTCTACTAGATGGCTCTAGCAGTCAAATCAGGATTGAGTAGAAATTGTGCAGAGGCAGTGGACCTGTCACTCACTACTCAAATGCACACTTCAAAGACAAGGAAACCTTCCGCGTGGGAGGAGGCCAAGGCTCGACTTTGGGCCGTTGTGCCACAGAAGAAGAATTTATCTACTGCTTTGTAATCAATGGATTTATTTGTAACTTGTCAGTACTGTATGTGCACTCTTTGTTTATTTTATGTGAAATCTTTATAATAGTATGAATTGTACTTGTATATATGTATTGTATTATTATGACTTATTCCACATTCTGTTGTCATGTGGCTAACTTATGGATCCATGGAATGTAATATGTTTGTATGGTTATGGAAGTTATTTTTGCAGTGGTTTTACCTGATATGGAAGAAAAACCAGCTTGCCAAATTCCCATTGTTTTTAAATTTTTTTTAAAATTTGTGAACGTAAGAGATGAAGACAAATGTCCAAGAATTTGCATCTGTTGTATTTTGTTTCAGCAGTGAAAATGGTAGATTGTTGATGAAGAATATAAGTGGATGGACTCCACTGATGTATGCATGTTACAATGACCATGACAAAATAGTGGAACTGTTGATTTCGTGGGGTGTTGACAGATTTGACTGTAACGGTGCAGGAGAGACACCCCTCATGCTTGCAGCCTTAAATGGAAATGAGAAGATGTTGGCGTTAGTTTATAAGGTAAAGTACTAGGTTTATGCTTGCAGCTTTAAATGGAAATGAGAAGATGTTGGGGTTAGTTTATAAGGTAAAGTACTAGGTTCTGTTAAGGGCTTATAAATTGTCTGTGTGCCAAAATATTACATGTAATAGCATATTTTACATAAATCATTACAAATGTGAAACTGTCTGTCGTGGTTATTGTTTCAGTGGGGACTTTTCTGCTTGAATTTTTGCCAAGTCATAATGTTTGTCTTATTTGTAGGATTCAAAGTTTTCATAGCAATGTGAGTTTTGACAGTGGTCTTCTGGTTGTGTGCATGTGTGTTCTAAAGAACACTGAATTCCAGAAAGCCAGATGCATTGAACTTTGCTGTATGGCTGCTGTTTGACTAAAAAAGTGTTATGCGTCATTGTCAACAGTACATTTGTGGTGATGGTATTTTGAACATTTGTGACTTCCCAATAAATTCCACAACAGTTAAGTATCATATGCATCTATTTTAATGCCAAAGAAACGAGTAAATGTCATGCATATACACTTTGAGAAGCCTTTATTACAACTAATGCTGTTGGCTGAAGTGGAAAAGTGTGTTTTTGTCATAAGCCCACTGTGTTCTATGATTTTGGCATTGCCTGTAATCTTCATCAATGTAACAAGACTGGAAAGGTGTGTTTCATGTTGGAATACACACATGCATTCTGATTATGCCTTTTATCGTATTTAAACAACTCTAGATTCAAACTAATCAAATCATGTGGTTTTTCCAAGTACCATAAATCAATAATGACATGTCATAAGGTGCTTTAGCTCTGTGGTAGCGTACAGGACTTACATACATGGGGTTATAGGGTTGAATCCTGATAAGTAATTTTTTTTTTCATTTGTGCAGTCACCATGTTGTTATTTTACATTATACAAAGAATTAATATACCAAAGTTTTATATTTTCTGAAAATATTTTACCGTACATCACTGTATGGCCTTATCACAAGTAGTTCTAATGTTGGTCCCACCTCACAAGTTTGTTCATCTGCCATGTTGGAATTTCTGATTCTAGAAAATTAAGACATACAATTTTAGGGTGGTCTCAATGCCATAACGTCCATACCAAATTTCATCCAAATATGTCCAGTGGTTCTTGAGTTTAATCATATGGGCGGATGGACATGACCGGCCATCTTTGCATTCATTTCATGTATGTTTTAGTTTGTGAAAGGTATGCTGCTCTATTGACATTTAACTATAACTGATAACTTTGTTGGGTTTTAATAAAAAATATGTAAAGTTTTTAAAACTTCATACAATTAATGTAACCACTTGAATAATTAAGATATTTTCATGACTAATTATTTACTTGGTGCATTTAGTTATGATTACTTTCTAAACTCCCTAACAATAACTATTGTGACTCTCTAAGCATAAGTTTATAAAGATTTTGTATTGCATTAATCATGATGCATCTTCACAAATGAATTTCTGTAATTAATAAGAACTGTGTGTGTGTGTGTGTGTTTTGATTTACTGTGTACATTATTTGCACTTCTAATAGTACTTACTACTATTTGCCTTGCCTAATCATTTTGGAATAGGAACTTGGTCTAAGAAAATTTATATAACCTTGTTTTCATTTATATATTTAAATATAATATTATTTCTTTTAACCTAATTGACTGGTGAAGATTAATGTATAATAAATCCATTTTTAGAGTGTTTTATATAATTCAGATGTGTTTCAGTTTTCAAGTTCATGACTAAACTATGTGCATTATTCATTTGAATATATCATCAGTCACATTTTCTGATTTTAAAACATGTTTATATCCTGTTAGGACAATATTATCAACATGACAGACAAACGAGGGTGGAGCGCACTTTTTCATGCTGTATCCAGGAGACGGCAAAATGCTGTTGCATTTCTACTTGAGCATGGAGCAGATGTTAATTTAGTGTAAGTACATCCTTTAATTTAATCGGAGATAAACGTGGAATGTTTCACAACTTTACGTTTCAAATTTCTGTGGGAGTGTAGATGACAGAATGAGAACAAGGGTTAAGCAACCAAGGCATTCAGCTATGAAATAAAATCGAAACATAAATGACATATAATTAACATGAATAACAAAATATATGTAAAAATATAACTTTTATACAGTGATTTCATCATTTTGTACTATTTTAATATTTATATACAGTCCAACTGCAGTATCACATGGTTTGTTGTGCTGTAGTTTGAGATACAGTACATATGGGTACAGTCATGTCCTCTCTGCCCCCCAATTTTGTTTTTGATGCATAACTGAGTCACAGTATTTTTTTCTAAAGTTGTGTTTTGCAGTGTGTGTTAATAAGAGTTGCAGGTGACCAGAAGATGAAGAATCTGGGTCATCTAATTTAACCGTGTTCTTCTAACTCTTCATGGAGTGTGAACTTCAATGGCACTGCTGTCAAATTTAATTTTGTGTAGTTTACATATTTGCATAATACAGCACTGAACACTAAAAGTGCTGGGCTGATGGCGTAAAATAAACATGCCAGTTCTCCATCTACCCAGTCCCAGAAAACGTGTGGTACGGTTCATAGTACAATCTGAATTGAAAAGATAATTTGACAGTCTTATCTGTTATAAAGATATAAAGTCAAGTTGCTTGTAACTTGGATTGTATTCATTATGAGGAGAATCACAGGAAAATAAAGTTACAGATGGCTTACTCTTCATTATGTCTTAGTAGATTGGCAGGCCTACAGCAACGGAGGTGAAGGGAAAGCATCGCAGCATTTACAAATGTCGAAGATAAGGGATTTAATTTTTATTATAGTGCAAGAGTCTAGCCTATCCCCCGACACCCTCTTGTATCAACATTGCTGTGTATAAAGTTAAAAATTATGTCTGTTGTGGAGAAAATACCACTTTAAGTATGTGCAGGAAGTTTAAAATAAGTTCTCAAGGGTTTGTATTATTTGCTTATTATGTTTGCGGCCATGAGTAACCAGTGAGTTTGCCTATAAACTTATTATCCATTATCAGCTTTATAATGACTTAGGGCTTACAGTATGCTGATAAAAGAAAAGGAAAAGTGAAGCTTTAGTTTTTACAAATATCTCTCTAGATAATAAAAAAATTCACACTGCGTGATATGGCGTTAGAAAGCTTCAGCCAGTAGGTGGCTCTGCCAACAATAGTGGTAGCAGGGCTACCAAATTCTGCTGGTAGATGACTGTGCCAGCATAAGTTCTGTCATGAGAGGGGAAATGAAATTGATGCCTCCATAATCATATTTTGAGTGTCTTAAAAAGACTTTTGACTCTGATGACAGAGGATTGTTTGAAAAAATATCTGCTGCTAGAACAATGCTTTTGCACTTGCTTCTTTTAACATTAGACAAGATTGTTTTAATGGAGGTATAGCCGCTATTCTTGAGCAATGGTTTTTGAAAAAGTACAACTTAAATTTGTTGGATAGCTTCTGATAACACTGTTATAATATGTCAGCAGTCACAGCATATAAACTGTTGTTGAAGCTTATTTTCTTTTCATTTCCCTCTTATTTTCATGCAAAAATGCCTAAATGAGGGGAAGGAAAGAAAGAAAGGGGACAAAGGGGAAAAAGTAATTTATCTAACAAATGGGAGGGGAGGGCTGGAGTTCCCAGCAGGGTTGGTGAGTGAATCAAGCGGGGCAGATCACTTGTGCCTCCATGACTGAAGAATGTTAAAATGCATGGTGTATGCACATGTTCATTTATATAATCTCTTAATTGTACTGAAACATTTGACAGACTTCTATGCTTACCAAACATATAAACCACTGGCTTTTGATGACTGAAATGTACTTTTATATCTAACAGTGCTCGTGACAATGGTTACACAGTGCTGATGGTGGCTGCAGCAACTGGGAAGATAAGTGTAGTGAAAATGCTTCTAGCTGCAGGATGTAACCCTTCCAAGGTATCTTGGGAGGGAGAAAGTGCGATATCTATAGCTCATTCTTGCGGGTTTTTTGATATCGTAAGAATGTTATCATCCAGCGCCAGGTTTTGTGGTAGGTTATTTTGCTGTGAGTATGTGTTTCCTCCTAATAAATATGGTATTAGACACTTCTTTCCCATTACCTCTTTTCCTAAGTCACTGCTTCTCCTAACTGTGTGGTCATTAACGCTTTTTATAGCCTCCTTTCTTAATTCACAGGGTCATCAAAACTTGTTTCATAATTTCTTCAACCTTACCACGTCACCTCTTTTTCTCAACCATGTGCTTACCACTCATTTGTTCCACAAAGTAGGTACTTCACCTCACACTCATCTTCTCTATGTAAGGCTTCTAGAACCCTTTTGCACATTCACGCTGAAGATGGCAACTGCATTATTTGCCGAAATGTAAAGCATATGACATTTGATATAGATAATTGTTGAAAGCTGAAGCTATACATTATCACACACTGTTATGTGACATTCTGAAACTTGTTGGATCTTAAATTAATTTATTCTTTTTCTTCCACTTCCAGTTTGTCATCTGACATCCAAGCCTCTCCATCTGTCTGTGATTTCCCAATGATTTTCCTTAGTTGCTCCCCACGTTTAACCTTCCTCTGTGTGTGATATCTTTCGTGACCTGTTGTTCCCCTCTTGATCTCAGCCTCCCTGGTAGGGCATTTTCCTTTTACTTTTTTGTTCAAAACCTGTGGAATTCTCCCTTTGTTATTTCTTGAAATAGCCCATAACATTTTATTCTGTTATTTGTTAATTTGTCTTCCAAGGTGTTTATCTTCAAATTCCCTCCCTTTTGGTTTTTCATTTTATGCACAGTAAACATATCACCTCTGGTGCCATCAGTCTTGGCCCATGTCCAGTTTTCTGCTCCATACATTAATGTGGACACGTAGTAACTTTTAAATATATGTACTTTCCCCTTCTCAGGAATTTTCTTTTTCCAGAGCATGTCTGTCACTAATTTCTAAAATTTTTCTGCCTATAATTTCCTCATTATCAATTTCTCTTGTCAGTCTACTAATATCTGCCTTGGCATCTGCATGTATCACAATTTTTGGCAATCTCCTCTCTTTTCTTTTGGTTACTTTTTTTGTTATTCATCACAACATTTCCTTGTCTCACTCTAAATGTTTGTAATAATAACTATGACGATAATAATAAAAAAACACTCTGTATCATATTCTCAATTGCAAACAATAAAAATTATTCTGATTCTAGTAGGATTCAGTCCTAATGGCCATTGCTCATGAGATGAGCGTGTTAAACTAGGAGCTAAATTCCATTGTAACGAGGTTCTAAATATAATAGTAACAAACACGATTTATAGGTTTGGAAGTGTGTGCTGAATTTAGTCCAGATATCCTTCTTGTTTACTTTTTCTTCTTTTTCTTTCAGAGTTGCACTTGATTGATTTACATAATCTGCTTTGTTCACTGGATCTTATGGATTATTGGCCATTATTTCAAATGCGAAACATAGACATGGAAACCTTCTTTTCATTTACGGAAAATAACTTGAAGGATATTGGAGTCACGTGAGTGGTAATGTTATGTACAATAAAGTTTTAAAAATGCTCTTTTAACAGGAATTATTGACGGTGTACAGTGGGTTGCAGTTGTTGTGAGATACTGAACCAAAAATTATTGCATTAACATTTATATGCGCTTTGTTCTAATATGTTAAGTACAGCATGGAACATTTCATTTTATACATTATATTTGCAGGGTAATATTTTGCTTCTGAGCACATGATACTTTATATCCATGTTATCTGTATTTCCCAGGTAAAGGTCAGTAGTCCATTACTGACTATATATATATATATATATATCTCCTGTTCTCCTCACTTTCAGCTCATTTGATAACACAGTAGTGCAGTGAAATATCAGATGTGTCGGTACAGAATAAAAGGAAACATAGCCCATTCTTCTGATCAGCGTATCTAAGAATTGGTCATTCTGTATTATTTGACGCTTGAGCCAATGATGACACTGTCTTAAATATTCGAGTTTTGTTGTTTATTCCATATAATTAGAAATAATTTGTCTGTGTGTGTGTATATGTACTGCTGCTTAGCTCTGCAACAGTAGGTTTGTACACGTAAATGAGGTATGCAACACAGCAAACGGTGCCTTCGAAAATTTTGTGTATATATTTTCAGTCTTGTTTTCTGTATAACACATTTCCAGTCCCATCTCTTTAAGTATTCAGCTCCTCTGTACAATCAGATGCACCGATAAATTGATATGTAGCTGTTGTGCAGAGAAAGATACGTTTATTTTTAAGAATAACATTGAACTCGTCATGTCTGTAAAATGTATACTAGCCAAACTATTTACCTTCTTTTAGAAGTAATAGTGTCTGAATTGAATGCTGTGGTAAAACAGAAAATAATAAATTTAAATCATGAAGCAACAAGTTGATAACAATTTGTGAAAATTTTTAATGGTCTTCGTTATTTAGATAGTTTTATGTTCACTTGATAAGCAGAATTCATATTTGTTTGTTCAGTTACATCAGTACTGATTAGGGAGACTTCAGTGAGTTTTACAGGTGGTATGGTCATGAACAGAACTTATTCCTTATTGGCTGACACCTTATGCATATCTGAGTTCCATCTTTATTTATCTGACGTTACAATACTTTACTGTGCAGTAAGCGGTCATTTGCTAAGTCATGTTATCTTCCGTGTCAGAATGTCACGTACGAGATACACAGTGGAATTATCATTGTTCACGTGCTATGCCTATTTGAAAGTGTTCCTACGAGAAGTAAATTCACAGCCAAGACTAATGCAGGGGATTCGTTTGCGTGATTCTAAAACTGGTATATGGTGCAATAGAAGTGCACATTAATAATTGGATGTGTTTTCTTCATTGACACCGTTAACTGTTAATGGTACATGGAGCATATACTCCATCTCTTTTTTAACATTGTTTCAAGAAGACTCAGCCACTGGGATCCATGGATGCTTTGAAGGATACACTTCAGGACAGAATTATCAGTAGTGATCAGTAGCCATAATCCTCCACTGACCGCAGCCCAGGTGATTTTCGGTTGGGAGCGCAAAAGAGTTTGCAGATGAAGACCTCGCACGATTGAAGAACTGAAGTAAAATATCCAAAGTGAAGTTTTCTCTTGTACCAGAGAAAAACTTGAACATGTGAATTCTCATTTTCTATGGTGGTTTTTGGAACAGTGCGTAGTATTTTAAACACCAGCTGTAGTGAGGTTAAGTTTTATCTGTAATTTGGTTAGACCGTATGCTTATAAGTTCTGCTAGTAATCCAGACCTCAGAGGGCGAGACTTGATGGGAGGAGTGGCCAACTCTTCTGCCTCAGAGGTTCTTTGATTTGTGACTGTGCTGATTTATTGTTTGTAGTGTGTATTTACATGCATGAAGAGTGAGAATAGCTGTCAGTATAACAGGCTGACTACAAATTGAATTACTAAGGTTTCATCCCCAGCAGGGGAAAAGGATTTTTCTTCTAGCCTCTGCATCCAGACCAGCTCTGGAGCCCACCTACCCTCATATCTAGTGAGTAGTGGGGTCCTTTTCCAGAGGGTAAGACACAACTGCGGCATGAAGCTGACCACAAACCCTGATCTAGTGCTGAGGTCAAGAATAAGCAGCTGTACTGCCCAAGCACCGTCACCACGTTTTCTGGGGACAGCTTTGCTTTTCTGTTTACATGTGTGGGCTTGTTATGAATTTTATGTGTGAAAGGAGAACACTTTATATAATATTTATTCTATTTTCAGCCGCTTGGGACCACGTAAGAAGATGGCTTCTACTATTTCGCAATGGAGGCAGCAGCGCCGCCCTTCACATGCTCAGTTGTGTCCCATGTGTCACAGACAATATCTGTAGGGATGAACATGTACAGTCTGCCTTTCGCTTCATGATTTTTGAAGTTAAGAGACTGTTGCATACAACAGAAGTATTAGATCAATATGACCAAGTGTGAGAAATGTGCCATTTATTTTATCATTGATATGTGCTCCATTTTATTTATGCATGCATGCATTTATGAATGAACCGATTGATTGATTGTTTTGCCATGTGACTTGAGTACAGTATATATATATAAGACTATAAAAATTTCCATTCAAGTACAAATAAGGGGAACATTTTTATAAAATAAGCTTAAATTATGTTTTAGGAATTTATTATTTTCAATGATTATTTATTTTATATTATGACAAAATAAGAATTAACATCATACAAATACAAGTAAGAACACTTTTATAAAATAAACTTAAATTATGTTTTAGGAATTAATTAACTACTATGATAATTTATTTTCTGAAGAGCAGAATATTTTTATAAAAGAAACCTAAATTGTATTTTAGAAATTATTAACTCCAGTTATTGTATGTTTTATATTTATGACCTAGAATAACCAGTAACTCCATACAAATACAAACAAGGAGAGATTTTTTATAAAAGAAGCTAAAATTATGTATTAGGAATTCTTGAACTGTAATAATTATTTATTTTATATTTATATCCTAGACTGAATTTGTAAGTTATATATCTAATTATGTTTAATGTATTATATATTTATTTGCTTTGCAATTTGATTCTGGTGAAGTATAATTTTTAAAGTGTGAAGATATTTTTTTATTTGGTTGTGATTTATTAAAATGTTTTTACATCTCATTTATTGGATGTGGTAACTGACACAAGACAATAAATAATGGAGAACAGGTGGGATGATGGATCTAACTCTGTTTCATATGATTTGTGTTTAGTATTTACTTTTGGATCATATATATTGACATAAAACGTAATTTTTCCTCCATTTAAAGCACTGATTATATCAACAGTAATATAACAGAAGAAAATTGTGACCATTTGTCACTGTAATTTTTTGACGTAAATACGTCTATTTGGAAGGGTCATTCGGCAAAAAAGCGTAACGAAGATGTGTTGCATTACTACTGTCAACAATCCGCTTTCGTTATTGCGGAAAGAGCTGAGCTGTGAATCGCTTGTAGAAGAAGTGCGTCGTAGACTAGATAATTTTGTGCTGGTAAAAACGTTTTAGAATATCACAAGTACTTATCTTATATAACAATTATTACATTATATTAGAGACGTATTTATGTCATATTCTCCGGAACCGTGGTTCCACTGTCAATTTTTTCACTTATCGATAGTAACATCAATATGTCGATATCGTACTTCGAATTGCGTGGCATCTGGTGTTTGAAGAAACAGTTTCATATCGAATTTAAGTAATTTTAATTCAGGGGTTACTGTGCATAAAGAAAACTTTTATGCTAAAAACGAGACATTACTGTTTCTCAGTACTTCATTGTTAATTGTTCTCTATACTATTAAGACAGGCATGTGCTAATGCCAGCTTTGAGTCCAGTATGATTAAATTAGTATCCAGGTATACTGTTCACTCATGCTTTGGAGGTACGTCGTAAGTTACATCGCGTTTTGCAAGGATCGGAAAACGAATTGTAAGCAGTGTAGTAAATGTGTTTTGCAAAGTTTTTGTTTCAGGTAGTGGATGATATCTTGTAACTATTCGCAAAGTATTGGTAATGTTAAAATTTATAACCTCACTTTTATTTAAAGGTGAAGCTTATATATTATAACACTACTTTCCAGATTATGGAGCCAACCGTATAATTTAATCTATGAAACAGTTCTGCACTCTTGTTGCAGTAGGTGTATTGTGCTTGTACTGTAACCAGTATTACGGCATGGCTTGGAGGTCCCATGGTAGGGATAATGCTGATATGGTCCGTAATTTGAGAGGTAATGAGTAATTAATTATTCGAGTTTGCTCTGTATTGTATCGTATTTAACAGGTGTATAAGTGCACACATTGTTTTCAGCCAATGGTATTATTCGAAGTCAGATTGTGGAAGATGTCATGTTAAAAGTGGACCGTGGAAAGTATGCTAAATTCAATCCATATATGGATGCTCCTCAAGGAATTGGTTACGGAGTCACAATTAGTGCACCACATATGGTATTGTATATAATATAAGCATAAATGTTACTTTAGTATATAGATTTCTGAAATATTGAAACAGTAAAAGATTACATGTCTAACAGCATGTACTTTAGATTAGTTATGAGATATTAAAGTTAACCTTTAACTTACATGATATCATATGCTGGGTTTTTAAATTCATGAACCCCATCCCTCAGGAGACCCATGCACTGGGTTTTGTGTGCTTCAGTACTGATGTGTTTCACTCACAGTAGAACATTGGAGAATATGTCAGAATTTTTTACATACCTGTGTGGTTAGGCTTCAAAGCCTACCAGCATTTCTCAGTTCACAAAGTTTGTATTTTTTGTGGTAAACTTTGAAACATTTACTAGTACGCAGCCCCACATTACGCTCCTTGCATTTTGCTTGAACTCTTTCATATCCCTTGTGCAGAACAGGTGTGAAATTCATTCTGGAGGATTGAATGTGTTGTCAGAAAGAGAAACGTACTGGATTCAGTAATGTCAGGTAGTGAAGAAGGTCCATTCTCAAGTGTGTGTGAGTATTGGTGGTGGTATCTGTTGGTCTCCTGTACCAGCAGAATAATAACAGATGCAAAATGCTATATGCAGTTGAATATTTGTTGATATAGGGTGCCACATTCTGTATTTTGCCAGGTGTATCACCAGTAAATTAATGGACATTCTTGTTTGGCCCTTCTGTTGGCTGTCCCCACTTTGACACCCCCTTGAATGCAAATTGGTGTGGTGTAATCTTGTCTTCCTTGTCTGGTGTATGGTCATGGGCCCTCCTGTTTGTGTGGCTATTCACTTTGCCCTGTTTAGGCACCCCTTGTGTTGCTTTTCAGGGTTCTAGTCATTGTTCATTTGTACCCCTGCTTGTGGATGCTGTGTCTTGTTCTCTTTCCTGTGCATTCGAATTGAGTCCTAGTATGAGAGTGGAAGGAAATGATTCTTATCTCAATGTATCGCAGTGTGAAGTTATTTTTAGACTGCTTTAGCTGATGCGTGCAGGACCAGGCATTTTGAATTCTCAAATGAACTGTTGGAATGGGTACTGAATAAAATTTGTTTCCTGTGTTAGAAACAAAGCCTTTGATGCAAAAGAAAATGGTCCATGACACTTAGCTGGAGCAGCCAGCTGCACTTATCTTTCAGTGTAGCTTACTTATTCTTATGATGTGTCTCTGCTAAAGGGGTCTTATTTCAAGTGTGGAACTTTATGCCTTATGCCATTTTTACTTTCTTGATTTGCTGCCATTCAGTGTTGCTGCTTCTGGTGAAATATTTTATAATCAGAACCACCGACGAAGGACTCTGAGAAAGATTGTATTTATTTTTGTCAGAAGTTTGAACGTGATCACCGTCCAGACAACATACAGCAATTCAAAGCCAAGTACAATTGTCCCAGAGTTCTTGCCACTCTAAATATGCAGTATGGGCTTAAATCTGAATAATAAGCAAGCCGTGTAGTATGGTAGAAGTAAACGTCTGTGAGACTACATGGCACTACAATCCAGAAGATAGCCATCTTCATACTCACCACTATGAGAACCTCAAATCTTACTTATTAAGCAATTAGAACATGTGAAAAATCTAAATAACTGAAAATAAATGAAGTCTGATTATTGCAAAACATCATATACAAATAAATGGGGTTGATCTCAGCAATGGAGTTTTTATTTCCCATTTCTGGCTTAAAAAATGTAATAAATACACTGTATTTTGTAACAACCAGTACCTTGAGTCTATTTAAATGCCAATTAAGTATGAACGTGTGTGTAGACCCCAATGCCGGACGCTAAACGTTAAATCACGATCTTCATAAAGAAATCTCGAACTTGGGCCAGGGGTTGGCCTGTGTCGGTCTCAATATTTATGCCATCCAACAGTCTTTTGAGCGGGCTCCCAGGTCTTCTTCTCCCTCTCTGACGGTATTTCGGCTTTTCTTTCGGTAACCTGTGATCTTTCATTCTAGTTACATGTTAATATAGAATCGTTGACTTAATAGAGTTGACTCGTGCTCAGATAAATGGGTTTGACTTAATAGAGTTGACTCGTGCTCAGCTTGCACTAAAATATCGTAATCCTTTCAGTAATATAAACCCTCAGGCCTGTCCAACATGACCAAAGTGGTGAGCTGCACGTCGTACATCACTGTCCCACAGATGGTATTGCCACCAACTGTAGGCATCTTTTGCGCTGCCAAGTTCTAAGGTAAAGGCGAGGTTGTTCCTGGTATTAACTAAACACCACACCATGAAGATATATTAAAGTGTATATATATATAGTGGAGGTGAGTGGCTAGCTTCATGCCCCAGCCCCTTTGGCCCTGGCAAAAGGGCCCCTGGTACTTATTGGATTGGAGGCTGGGTAGACTGCAGAGTCACTCTGGATGTGGAGATTCAGAGAAACATTTTTTGTACCCGCAGTAATTAAAGTACAGTCAAGGTACAGGCTGAGCTACCAAAGTTTTAAGATATTTGCTATGTGTTCGGTACGCACTGAAATATGAACATTTGAACTTTTTATTCTATGTTTCAAATTACTTACCATGGCATGGGAAGTTAAAAATTTTGTCATTCTTTTAATGACAAAGTTTTCTGTGTTATGTGACTGATTGACATTGATATTGGTTGTATTTCATGTAGTTACTAATTTGTTATGAATGTTGCTTTCTGTATGTTGATTGTGTACAGTAAAAAGTAAAGTTTGTCCCGCTACACGCCATGTAGGCGCTTGGGGGTGAGTGGAGGTATAGCTCCTCTCTTTCTTGACCTAGGCACTAGATGGGGGTGAGTGGTCAGCATCACGCCCCGGCCGGCTTTACCCCCGGGAAAGGACCCCAGTACCCATTGTAGAGGAGGCTGGGTGGGCCCCAGAGCCGGTCTGGACGCAGAGGCTAGAGGAAAAATCCTCTCCCTCGTCGGGGATCGAACCCCGGTCGTCCAGCCCGTAGCTAGTCACTATACTGACTGAGCTAACCCGGCTCTTGATTGTGCAAATACAGATGGACGAGAGATGGGAAAACCGCTTTAAAACTGAGTTATCAGAGTCAGTTTGGGAATGATGCTATGAGATTAAGTTAAAGGTTAACAAACAGGTTGCTGAGTTTTTACAGAAAAATAAATTCTGTTATTCTGTACTTCACAGATTGTTTGTAATTGTGCATCTTGTTCTAGCATGCGCATGCTTTGGAGTTGCTGAAGGATCATCTGAAGGAGGGCGAACATGCACTTGATGTTGGATCAGGGAGTGGGTACCTGACGGTCTGTATGGCTCTTATGGTGGGAGAAACTGGCGTAGCTGTTGGAATTGACCACATCCCTGAACTTGTGGAATTTTCACGCAACAACGTACAGAGGGACAAACCCGCGTTACTTGAAAACAACAGGCTTAAGCTGATGGGTGCGTACAGATTTCTGTTATGATGTGAAATATGGTAGGGGCCTTCTTTTAGCAGGAAATGTCGCACAACTTAAAATAACATTACGAGCACAAAGGTTGAATCTTAATGTAGTAGGCATGCTGAATTGAAGGATATGTTACACTACATAATACTTGAAGATTTCTGGGTCGTTGCGCTGTGTAGTCTGGTAGATGTTTACGAACGTTTCAGAGGTCATGCTGCCTCCGTCATCAGGGCGACGACAGAGGCAGTATGACCTCTGAAACAGCACATTGTCTGTATCAACAGCTAAAATTTAGCATAGGTGTCACTGAGCTTATCAAAAAGAGAACTTACATTCAAAATAAAATTTAGCGTAGGTGTCACTGAGCATATCAAAAAGAGAACTTACATTCAAAATTCCTTCATAATTCTTGTGAGCGTTGTCTGGTATGTGCGAAAGCGTAGAAATCACAGTATATGAAAAAATTGGTCTGTTTTATCGTGTTGCTGTAAAATTGTGTCTATAGTTGTTCGAGATTGGACCAGCAGTCTTTTAATGTGTCCTGCTTATCATGTTCTGTTTGTACAGTAAGAGCCAAAAATGCATATCTCTCCTGTACAGTTACATCAAGAAGTCATGAATGTTCATCATCAAGTGCAAATAAATATTGGTTTATGAGTTTCTGTCAGCAACATGAAGAAGAGCGTGGCGATGAGTCCTTTTTCACGTGGGGTGCCTCTTGTGTTGCCAATCTGCTGCTAGCTGCAGTAAAAAGATTTCCATGGACGTTGTGGATTTGATAAAACATAACCTCACCCTTAAGTTATGCTTTACTTATCACCTGCTTCCACAGTGTCTTCATAAAGTTAACTTTCGCTGTAGATGACATTGCTTCAGCAGAGTTTCCAAAATTGGTTCCTGTTAAATTTATATTCTGTTCTGTTTTATTTCTAATAGTGGACCCCCCCCCTCTCAGCCCTCCACTGCCAGTAAAGCGCAAGCTTGTGAGTGAAGTATTATTTACTCCATCCACCTTACATTGAGATGCCCCAGCTGATGGGAACCTAAATCGGAGAAAATTCGAAATTGGATTTGCGTGTTTGGTTCGTCTGGGCAAATTCCTTATATTTTCTGCCTCCATCGTCCAAGTCAATTTCATCCCACTTATTCAGTGTTGTGCTGGCTTGAATTTGTCTACCAGTCCTTGTGTGAGGTTATGTTTGTAATCTCTGCTGCGCGTACAGGTTGTGCTGTGGACAGTGTCTCCTATCGAGAAGGTTCCTGTCTGGTGTAGTATTTGTCAGTGGAATAGAAATGGTGTGTTTGGTTTTGAAAACCATCCTAATTGAACTTTTCAGGTATGTCCTTTGCGTGGGGATGGCCGTAATACCAAGAGGTGTTCTGTCTGCGTGTGACATTTCTTATGTAAAACAAACAAAGTGTTGACAAATATTCAGGACAAATGCGTGTGACAGGTTTTCCTACTTTTGGATTGACTATGAATATTCACCATGAACTTTTATTTCATTGTCATACTTGTTGTCATATATATAGCCTTTATGTAGTAAAACATTTGTACCTCTTCTCTTACGAACAGAAATGTCTGATCCTTGTTTCTTTCTTCAGTTGGAGATGGGAGGCAAGGCTATTCGGTGGACGCTCCTTATAATGCGATTCATGTTGGAGCGGCGTCTCCTTCACTGCCTCATGACGTAAGTTGTTGCTAGTCGAATCTGACTTTTTTCTTTGAGGACTCTCAAAATTATCCTTATAAATTGTACGAACTGAAAGAAAATATTGAGACTTGCATTTCAGAAATTACGCAAACATTGCTTTCTTGTTTTGCGTTATACATGCATAAAAGAAAAATTCGTGATCATGATTATAGTTTTTCTTGATAGAAATTAAACTCTGCGGCATTGTTATCGTGATTTGTTGATGTGAATGGGAGTGAGTCGGCATTGGGTTATGCAACTTTTCATTACCTTGTAATTTCTGCTTTCTTAGAAAGAAAATTTTCTAATAAAAGTTTGGATTTTACTACAGAAGCTATCGCCACACACAACTTTGTTTCCCTGCCTTGGGTTGCACTGACGTGTTTCTTCATAAGATCACAAATCTTAAAAGTCACCAGGATATCGCGGATTCTAATGAGATGCTGTGCATTCTGTATTGTCACTGAGCAGTCTCTTGTCTTTAATTTCTTTGTTTCCGCTTTGCGTAGTTTTCTCTTGGCTGATGGAGTAATGACTTTGTGTTCTTCGTTGTTGCGGTGCTAAAAGAAACTCTTGTTTGCTCTCTAGCTCATAGCGCAGTTGAAGCCCGGAGGACGTTTAATTGTTCCTGTGGGTCCTGAGGGCGGTAATCAACAACTGGAACAAATTGATAAGAAAGCCGACGGATCCGTGGCACGGACGCCTCTGATGGGCGTGGTATACGTTCCCCTGACGGACAAGGACGCGCAGTGGCCTGGAAGGTGGCAATTCTGAGTAGTTACTGCATAGCTTGCCTGCTTACCAATGAAGCACTTGCATGATACGTCCTTCTTGATTGCGAAGAAATTTGTTGAGTTTTTTTTTGCTACCAATGACGTGCTTACAATTGAAAACGTTCCAGGTTTCATCAGAATTCCACCTCAGATGCTCCCTGCCACGTGCTAAATTGCTCTCTGTTGTTTGTTTTAAGCGTTGTCTTTCTTCCATTAATCTTCAGGTGAGTCGCTTTCTGCCCTTCTCTCGTACTTTCATTTTCCCGCTGTTGGTCTTTCAGTTGAAGGTCGTTACTTTTTCGCGAATAGTTTCCGACTGCCGTCTGGTGAAAGCAGGCGGGACGTGCGTGTCCAGCCTCGTGTTTTGTAATCCTACGTTGAATTTGAATTTGAATGGGAAACATGATGAAATAAATCATGAAAACATTAAAGGTTAAATACACGTTCGTAATTAATACAGTAAGACAATTCGCCTCGAGACTCTCAGACCTTCAGAAAACGAGTTATAAAATGGATGGCGTCGTAATTTTTCTGAGTAACACGTCTGTTATTTATACAATGTTTTCACTCTTGAAACAAGTAGTTCCAGGTGGATCTCGTAAAGCCCGCTTTCCTTTGCCCTCAAATCTTACTCCGCGCGGTTAATTACGTGGCAGAATCCTAGTCAGGCCAGAATTTTTTGCTGCTTGCAGTCGTAATCCTGTCTGTGTTAAATTTGTTGGACGTAACCTAAATGTTTCACACCAGAGCAGTGTCTGTAACTGTTGGCTTATAAACGACATTCATACAGAATTTGCGGTGATGTTTATGATCTGTCTCCGTACCAAATTTCAAACGCCTCGCTGTAATTCTTTATTAGTTATTGCCATTAAACAGGCAGTTAAATGCAGTGTTGTTTTGTGTGTGTGTGCTCGTTGCCTTTCGTTCAATGCAATTTAAATGCGTAGTAAGAGTCGAGCACGTGCGTCTGTAGAAACAAAGTCGCGTGTTCTTTTAAAATCTACGGGACTCCACCTCACAGGCTTGTGCTTCTGCATTGCTATTTTAAATTGTAGGAAGTAGAACAGAAAATTGTCGAGGTGTCCTCCAGTGGTATAGCGTTCGTACCAAATCAGTCACTTGGTCAAAAATTGAAGGAGGGGAAAAAGTTTCATGTATACGTTACTAGAAAATTTTGCCTTGAATGTTACTACGTTTAATCAGTTTAATAATCATTCAGTTTTTCTGGCTTTTTGGTGAGGGACGATGTCCATTTGCGTAGATAAACGAAAGCTTCATTGAACTTCTGATTATTCAGTGTCAGTAACTGTTCAAATTTGTGGGGGAAAGAAACGAGTTTAGCGAGATTTCTGGGTAAGAGAGCGTTGATTGCGGGGGAGGTCGTTGCTTGTTAGTGGATCGGTTTTGAATATTTTTCTTAAATGTTCGGTGACCACCTTTTAGTTCTTTCGTCCTTCAGTCGACAATTTCAGTCAAACTCAAACCAAAATTAAATTTGTGTTGAGGCATTTTGATTTTGGTTCAATAAAAGCTGCTTAAAGTTTTTTAGCAGCTTTAATGATGGATGTGACAGTTTCTCGGGAGACAGAA
The DNA here is from genome assembly GCF_000696155.1 of Zootermopsis nevadensis. The sequence continues at coordinate 111,443 of NW_019060067.1, forward strand.
TGCGCGATGCTGTGTTTGTGGTTGGCTCTGAGACCGGTGACTGACGCGCGTTCTCCCGCGTGTCGCGATTTGTTCGCTGTTTCTGCATGCATGAGTTTCTACTTTTATTGTTGATGATGTCACTGAGAACAATTTGTCTTCCCGTGCGTCCCTTCTCCTTTCTGATTTATTGTCTTTCAGAAATGAGCTGTGAGTGGCCACTCCCAATGAAGTAACTCATTTTCTGCCCGTCACCCAGGTGCTGCGTGGTTGCGTGACTCCTCCGTAAGTGGATCTGTCTGATCGGATTAAATCGAGGGATCCGCGGACTGATAACCAGTGAACGTGAGAGTTCTCGAACTGAAAATCACGCTGCGGACCGATATCCATAACAGGACGTCACGAAATCTCGTGATGGCCGTTTGAGTCTTAATTTATTGTAGTTGTGATGTAAAATTTTTGTAGGCAACTCGTAGAATTATTTAAATGGCGTTCTGTTGAATAATAACTGCGTCTGTCTCGTAAGTTGATGTTTCGACTAATGTAGTAGAATCTCGCTCTTTTCACGATGAGGATTTTCTCTTTCAGAAGCAAAATGTTTTCTTGTGATATGTCGAGAAAAGTGCTTGTGCACGTGCGCACACGCGCGTCCTCTTACGATAAATGTCGTGATATTTAAAGTGAAGTTTTGTTCGTATTTTGTGTGAGCTTTAGTTTTCTTGGCTCTGGTGCCATATTTCACTGTCGCAAGTATTTTATGGAAAGGAAATTGTTCGATTTATGCCGGATTCAGAAGAAATGTAAATCTCGTCAAATATTGAACAGGTCCGTTCCGTATAAGCTGTACATTGTGCTTTTTTGCCAGTTGTAAGACGTAGTAATTTAAAGTTAGAAATGAAAAATAAATATTTTTGTCGGAATTAAAATTCTGCTCCGTTGTAAAATATTATGTATGTATTATAATTTACGTTTGAATTTTGAGATTGTGGTTGTGCATTATTTGAGCTACTAAGTCAGGGTTGAGTAGAAACATCGTAAAAAGAAGTCTGAAGGTAAGAAGTGCTGTTTTATGTGCGGGGTTTCCGGTACCTTCAGTTGCGTGCCCGAATTTTATGAGATTCCCAAATTTAATATCTCGGTATTTTCGAATGCAGTCAGAAGCAAAGCTTGAATTAACGATTGGAAATTTTTTTTAAGTTTTATTTGTTGTATCTGATTTAAACTTTTTTGTGTGTTTTGATGGAGTAATTTTCGTATGGTATTGAGACGTTTCAAAATTACTGAAATATTATAAAGGCTTGAAAACTGGGAAGTGCTCAACTGGAACTTTCTTTTTGAAGTACCAGATAGTAACAAGCATGTGATGTCAAGTTCCTTTGTGAGTCTGCGTGTTTTCGTTGAATACCGATGTTTTTATTTTAATTTAAATGGTTCCACTGTGTTTAGTAAGAACAAAGTATGTGAAGGTAATTTATGAAGTTTTTGTTTCAAATATAATATTATTTATTTGAAAGTGTTCTGTTTATGAAACCTCTTGCTACCGTAATACCTTCACGAGATCCTGTCTGAAGCCAGTTCTACTGTTAAGAGTCGAAGTCCGTCGATGGATGGACACGATCACGTAGGTTCCTAAATCCTAATTCTCGATGCTCACCCAGACCATCGAAGCCCTATCAATTCCACGTCATGTAAAGTGTTTTCTTGCTTCCATCTCGGGTCCAAACACTTGCTTGAGAATTTCTAAGCGCATTAAGTTACTTACTTAACACCTGACACGTGCCAAAATCATTGTCGACCCTAATTGTTTTGACAGTAGATGGGGGTGATGACTGTTTTAGAGGTTTTCCACTTGGTTGGAAGTCCTTCGAACTGGCCACAAAAACAAATAAGAATTTGCAAATTCTTTCTCAGGTCAATTTTCTTTTGTTAACTCGCGTTGAATAAAAGATAGAACACTGTCTTGCACTCGTCTCGGTGTACAATTCAAATCTCCACCACGTGCGTGCCAGGAAATGTTCCCAGGCTGTGTGTAGTGGTCAGATATGATTCTTGTGAACGTGCAATCCACATTGCGTTTGAGTTCAAGAACAAAAGTTCTGTCTCATCGATTACGGACGCCTACACCACTTTCTGGTCTACCAATCAGTTTGAATTAGCCTGGCATCAACTCGGAAACTGAGTTTTAAACGTACTTAAGTCTCTCTCTGTTAATTCGCGATGTATAAAAGACATTCACGCTCATTACATGAGAACTAAAGAAAGTAATGTTAGACTCGATGTGTTCTTGGCTGCTGTTCATGTACTCTGCATGCAGAAAGCGTACTTCCGTCACAAAGTTGTATTAAGAGCTTTACGCGGAGGGATGAAGCTGGACTTAGACGGTTCTGGTTCTGACCTCTCTGTACGCGTTCACATTCTGGCTCTCAGGGGCTCAGTACGGCGTGTGATGTGAACGCTTAAAGACCTGTTTCATCCCTGAGGTACGCAATGCTTTGTTCTCGCCAGGCTTTTTAGTTCAGCTGCGTGTGAGCCATTTTAAAGTTCTATTGATGAAATTATGACCAGGGCTTTGTTCTGAGTACCTTATTCACAAAACTCATTTTATAGGTGCCAGATTCTAAAGCACAGAG